>CM035406.1:248017927-248335427 GCA_020310875.1 Ceratopteris richardii
GTGAATGAAAAGCAAGATGATTGGAGTGATTATTTGCCCTTAGTTGTGTTTGCATATAATAGTACATGGCATGCATCTATAAAAATGACTCCATTTGAGGCTATGTATGGTTATAATTGTTTAATTCCACCTTCATTTTTGGGTTTTCCAAATAAAGTAGAAGTATCTAAAGAAATGCTTGAGAAGATGGATGAAGAACTTAGAAAAATAAAGCAACACATAAAAGAAGCCTAGAAAAGACAAAAGAAGCTCTATGATTTGAAGAGAAGACCACTTGAATTTCAAATAGATGATATTGTACATCTTAAAGTCAATCCTCACTGATCTAACTTGTTGGTAGTGAAGGGCCATATACCTTCTCCTCAATATGCAGGTCCTTTTAAAGTTTTGAAGAAGATTGGATCTCTTGCTTATTTGCTGGAATTACGTGAACATTTAAATGTGCATCTTGTGTTTCATGTTAGCTTATTTAAATTTATATGTACCTAATGTTGCTCATGTTTTGCAGGACAATTATAAGTTGAAAGAGGATTGCTCTTTTGAACGTCGACTTGAAATAGTCTTAAATAGGAGGGAAAGATTACTAAGAAATAGATCTATAGTAGAAACTTTGGTGAAATGGCACACATATCCTATCAAAGATTTGGGTTAACTTAGATGATTTTCATGCACATTATCCTTCTTTCCAACTCTCAATACAGAGCTCCTAAAAGGGGGCAAGATTTGTAATAGGCCTTTTGATAGTGAAATAATTCATTTGGAACTTTTTGAATTAAATTGTGCTGATAATTCTTGGAATGAACGATTATGTCATTTTATGCAGGAAGGAAAAAATTTGGGATGACAATTTTCATATTCTCTCTCTAGACCTTATCCGCATCATGTTTTCTGGTTGAAAATTGAACATGAAGATGAAAGAATTACTAAGAATTTTGGCACGTATATTTATAGAGGACATGGGATAGAACGAGTGACACATTGGCATAAAATTGATCTAGTATCATAGTTCTCATACTAGGTCTTTATAGAGACTCCACGGGAAATGTATACATAGCTACGAAAGCATCGACATGCCACACAGATATAGAGTTGGAGGAGCAGCGAGCCACTAGATGTCTAGCATATTTAGATCTACAAGTAGATTTTCAAATAGAGGGATCACTCTTGTAGTACATGATGAGAGGAGACCAACATAGATTTGGGCATTTCCTCATAGTAGGATATGAGATAAGATCATAGATACTACGACCTATACATCTAACAAAAGTGACTACCCAACAAAATATTACAATATAATCCTTCCAACCTGCTAGACCACATCACACTCATCCTTACCATAGAAGCACAAGGCCTTCAATTCACCAAGCAGAGACATAGAGAGTGTGTAATCGACCATAGGTAGTTGGGTATTGATGAAGACGACCAAATCAAGAGAATATCTTAATAAGAGGATAACAAACAAGCACATGATGGAGCAGAGGTGTACCATGATCTCATGGAAAAGTACTTTATAGTGGGTAATTGGATCGCTACCAATTTATCACATACTCCATTCACCCCCCCCCCCTCGCCCCCATCATCAGCTGGAAGTCTAGTTCAAGAATGAAAACAAACAAATAGTAGGATAGTTGAAAGAGCTCTTTAGAGCTCAGATGGAACATAAGATCATGTCATGGTGGAGCATGAGACATTCACGACTTCTCAAGCGGCCCTGTCCATACAAAGCAAACCACCATAGAGCCTGTTGTACGTACTGAATCCTTGGATAAATGTGAAAGTTTATGAAAGTAAGTGGCTACATTGCTTCCCATGTAGCTTGGTGTTGTGTGAAAGTGCACAATGATATTATTGTGTCTAGTGCATGTCACTAGACTTCCTATATGCATACATGGGATAATGCTTGAGCTCAACATGTTTTTAGTGAGTCATAAGTATATACAAGGTTTAGTGTACAAAGTTGTTATAGAGTTGGTTGGAAGTGATTGAATCCCTTAGGGGATTACAAGAAAGGGAACTTTATGCCTTTTAGGTTGAGTTGTAAGTGATACACTTGTCTTTGAAAAAGAAGGGGGATCCAACACTTGCATGACCTATCCATCAAAGAATAATGCATTTTTCACAAACCCTCTGAGGGTACATGCACCATGAATGGATTCATAACCAAATAATTTGAGAGTCTCTATCTATACAATAGTTTGAGAGATAAAAGACTCGAGAGCCTTCAACTCTACTATAGATTTGGCTTTCGGGAGCTCAAGAGATCTCAACTTTATGGTGGATAAAGAGCTAGAAGAGCCAAGATTCTTCAACTGTACTATTGATTCATGGCTAGAGGTCTCTGGAGTTTCTAATTGTACCCTAATATGTTGTTTATTACCCCAAACTTGAAGAAGACATCTTTGGAGGTTCAAGTTGATTGTGTGATCATAGATCAAATCTTGAGAGCATGAATACCTAGTGGCACTAGTGGCTACTCCTGAATCAATGAGGGTTATTATTGTCTTGATTGTAGTGCCTTGTCTTAGCTCAAAAGAAATGCATGGTTGTCTATCAACTATGCTAGGACAGTAAGTCCTCTTTGTTTGCCACATTTCCATGTGGTACATAGGGGAATCTAATCAAAACTTGACATTCACAAGGTGAAGCCCTTCATTGTTGAAATTCCTATACTATCCTAGGCCCTCTCATGTTAGCTTCATACATTTAATGCATTCTAGAGCTCTAGCCTGAGCTTCTTCTCAAATTCTTTCCTCCTATTCTTTACGCTTCTCAGTCACGTTGAGTGGTTTAAGCACCTCTTCCTTTAGTGGTTCTTGATAGAGCGTGACTCTGAATCCATGAATATTATTTGGAAATATATCTTCTCTTAAAGTCGCTAACTCCACCACATCACTTGTGGAAAGCCTATTGATAATCATAGTTCCATAATCGTGTTTTTTTAAATTATGAGCATGTTGTTTCAAAGTGTACAACAATACTAAATTGCCAACTTTCAAGCCTTTGTCTTTGGAA
The DNA here is from genome assembly GCA_020310875.1 of Ceratopteris richardii. Lineage (NCBI taxonomy): Eukaryota > Viridiplantae > Streptophyta > Polypodiopsida > Polypodiales > Pteridaceae > Ceratopteris > Ceratopteris richardii. The sequence goes on from CM035406.1 coordinate 248,020,940, forward strand.
TCTACATTGAAATAACACTTTTTCCATTCCTTGTTGTGTATATGCCTATTTCTACTCTTTGTCTAGTTTCTCCTAATCACTCTTAATCCATCATCTAAGAAGATAGCTTGTGACCCGTCCACTAATGTTCTTGTGACACTCTTAGTCTAGGTATCAAGAAGTATAATGGTAGCACAACATTTTAAACAAATACCATTTGAAAGGAAGTTCCATTGAGTATCATTTTATAGCCCATCAGGTATACCCAAACAACATGATGTAGATATTTATCCCAATATGAGCATTTATTATCTATAAGTTTCATCATGTTACATAGGATCTTGTTCATAGTTTTTGCTTGTCTTTACTTCCACCCATTTGGTAACATAGTTTGTAGCAACAATGATGTATTCCGCATGAGAGCCTCTATCTAGGGGGGTTGATAGGACCTATAAAGTCTATAACGCACTTAGAGAATGCACATTCTCCCATCATGGGACTCAGTGGCATCTTGTCTTTACGAATAGGGTATTGAGCTCTTTGACATACGTCACACCTCTTCACATTGATATGTGTATCCATATGAAGGGTAGGCCAAAAAAGACCTAAAAATAGAATAGCTTTGATCACATGATCAACTCCAAAGTGAGATGACATTGCATTTTAGTGTTCTTCAGTACTTCCATATTCCGAGGTAAAAATTACTCTTCGTTTCTAATCATTATTGTCGGAGCTCACATTTGAATAGACGTCGATTCTCAAGGGCCTTTGAAATATGGTAATTCTTGTAAGGATTTAGGTTTGAAGGCTAATCTTTTTCTTGATTGTACATCTTCTTGTTCTCCATAGATAGAAGGAATATCTTGAGGAAATTGATCATGAAGATAATCTATTTCTTGAATGGGTGGGGAATTCATGTATTCCATAACCTATTTTTCTTCTTAAATTTTTCTCAACAACTCTTGTGAGTATTTGTTGATTGAAGGAGGAATTTTGCACTTGATTAAGTTAGGACGGTAGGAATCTATTGGTAATAATTCTCCTTTTTTGATTTCAAGTGATTGAGCCTTTTTAGGCCCTAAGTGGTTAGGTTTAGATGTCATTTTCTCTAATCTTTCTAACAATCCTTGAAAGTGAAATTTCGGTTTGACTAGGTTAACCTCATGAAACAGTTGACTAGGCTAAAACATAGCTTGAGATAGTTTGACCCTTTTAAGGCTCAACTTTGTTATTTCTACATCTAGGCGTTCTCCATGGTAGCTCTTGTCTAATTTTCTTGCATATGGTCCTTCTTTCAATTGTGCCTAATAAGCCTTGAACATCTTCTAGCACATGGTCTATGAATAATGATCCTGACTTCAGCAAATGTAAAGTTTCTTATGGGACCTATGATGTCAGTTCTATAATGTTGGTCTTGGTCTCTTCCAAGATACCTTCTAGTTCTGCTAGTTTCTTGGACCATTTTCTCTTTATGTTCTCTAGAATGGCTTGTTTTTCTTTTTGATAGACTCTCCTATGTTAGTAAACTTTGAGTCCTTTTCTTGGTTCCTTTGCTAAGATTAATGTTTTGCCTGAGCTCTAGTAAGTGCCTAGATGGGTACTAATGTGGGTGAAGAATGTTGGTACATTTGGCAAGCCTTGATGCTTGGCCAAATATAAAAGGTTTACTTCACAATTTGGGTGTGACTATCCATAAGTCACATATGTACACCTCTTGTAAAATTATTGAGTATAAATCAAGATAATTGCAAAAGAGAGTAATAGAGAGAATCCTGTGACTTTAGGAGTTGCACTTCATACCAACCTAGTAGTTGGAATCAAATCAATTAGAGTCCTAAAAGGTAGGATGGATTCAAAATTCAAATCGAAGACTCAACTATAAAAGAGCCTGACTTTTAGTGGCACGTAGTAGAGCAAGAAGAAGGACACATTGAGCTTCAAGCTTCTGGGTACAATAAGCTCCCACATGTATGAGTATGCCTACATCATCTCCCTTGTATCATACATTCATAATATTATACATTTGATTCAGTTTATGCAAGTCATTTTGGTATCTATTTTTGTCTACTACTAAGTGCTCACTTCAGTAAATTTGTTTTGAGTTTTTCTCTGCGAATACTTAACCAATCAATGTGATTCAACTTGGGATATGTAGCTTACACCTTTTAGTTTTCATCTATGAATTTTCAATTCATTTGATTCATTACTCCTTGAGATAAGATCTCTACAATCCACCTATGTCTGCTCACTGTCAACCTCCTAAAAAGTTGGGACTACACCCCTAATTTCTTAATGTGATTTGTCATCATATACTCATCCTAAATTGGTTAAACCTATAGCAAGCTTACGAATTAGCTATTCCTAAAGGCTCTCAGGTCAATTGGAATCAATGAGTGAGCATTGAATGAATTACTGAGCAAGAACAAGTACCAAAATAGCAAGTTTTTGAAAGTCTCCAATCTTGAAAGTTATTTGTTTTGACATAACTATTTGAGTGTGATGCTCCAACATACATTATGGTTCCAAATGCATATTTGGGAAGCTAAAGGTGTCTACTAAGGTACTATGAAGCTACATTAGCAGGTATAGAATAGGTGTTGTGGATCACCACCTTATGTCGGGAGTGTATCCAACCATCTCCTCATAGTGATATCAGAGCTATCATCAACTTAACATGTGAGATCGATTCCCATCGGGAGGTACAAGAGGAAGAGGCAAGGGAGGTAGACAAGACACGGGGAGATTCCGAAGCACCCTAGAAATCAGAGAGGAAGAGGCTTCAATAGAGGAAGCTATGGAAGAGGAAGATCAAATAATTTCAATAACTACAACAAAAAATACAAGAACTACAATAACCAAGGAGGCTTTAGAGGAAGAAGAGACTACAAACATTGCACTAGAGAGCAGGCACAAGTGGACTCACTTCTGTTGATGAACATGACCATGAGGCAACGTAAAGTAGATGAGCATGTGTTCTGTATAGATTTTGGTTGTTCAAATCATGTAGCAGGAAATGTGGCATTATTATGTGACTTGGAGGTTCCAAGAAACAAGCATGAGGTATAGACAGGAGATGACACAAGGCACTCAGTTGAAAGGATTGGAAATGTGGACTCCATATGGAAATATGAATCTACTCAGCAAGGTATTATATGTACCTACCATAACCAAGAACTTGATAAGTGTTGGAAAAATGTAGAAAAAGGATTGCGGGTAAGGTTCACAAGAATGGAGCATTTGTTGAAGATCCTCAACAAGGGTTCAAGAGGATTTCAAAAGGAGAAAAGATAGGTTGAGTTACAAGATATTAGAAATATAGTACTTTTCAATCAGAATTAAAAATGTGGCACAGAAGATTAGCTCACATAGGAGAAAGGAGTTTGAAGCAAATATGCAGAGATCATAGTGTGGTTGGATTGCCAAACATATCCAAGCAACATATTATATATAAGTGCAGTGCATGTCAACTTGGGAAGTCTCATAGACAACCTTTATGAAGAAAGGTGACATTCATGGTGATCTATTGGAGCTATTCCACACGTATATTAGGGGACCTAGCAAAGACCCTTCAATTTCAGGATCCAGGTACTATGTATCATTCATTGATGATTGTAGCAGATGGACTATACTTTATTTTATGAAGCACATGGATGAGGTGTTCAATTGTTTCAAAACATATCTTACTATTGTTGAAAACCAAACAGGGAAAACCTTGAAAATTCTAAGATCAAATGGAGGGGGAGAATACTTCTCCCATGATTTTGATGCATATCTCCAAGATAGAGGCATCAAAAGAGAGATCACTACCAAGTATACTCCAGAACAAAATGAAGTAGTAGAAAGGAGGAATAGGACCATTGTGGGGGTGGAAAGCTCCATGATTAATGAGAAAAGATTAGCCAACTACCTATGGGAAGAGGCTGTGTCTACAACCACTTATCTCATCAACAGGCTCCCATCTAAAGCATTGGATGGGATGACACCATATGAATCTTGGAATGGAAGGAGACCTAGCCTAGATCATTTCAAAATATTTGGGTTCATAGCTTTTGCACATGTTCCATCACAAATGAGGGGTAAAATGGATCCTAAGGCAGAGAAATGTGTGTTCATAGGATATGATCTAAATAAAAAAGGGTACACGTTGTATAAGCGGAGTATTAAAGGCTTTATTGTTAGTAGAGATTTTGTCGTTGATGAAAATAACTCGTGGTTTGAAGATGATTGTAGAAAATTCAAGCTAACTTATGACCTAGAGGAGGACTTTCCAACACTTCAAAAGGTAAATGATCAAAAAAATGAATATTCAAGTGGTTCTGATGATGATAAGAAGACACCAAGAAGCAATTTCAAGTACGGAACAACAAAGGTAAAGAAAAGATGCAATATTTGAGGGATATTGCACAATCCTCTCAACAAACAATAAGGAGATCAAATAGGGAAAAAGAAGAAGCCAGAAAAGTATGGATTTGACACTTTTCTGGTCACTAAACACTCAATCTATATTGCTCAGGATATTAACTCAAAGGAGCCACAAACCTTTGAAGAAGCAAACAAAAACTAGAGTGGAATGAAGAAATGGAGGAAGAGATACAAGCACTCTAGGAGAATTAGACTTGGGACTTAGTTCCCAAGAAACAATCCACAAAGAGCATTGGATCTAGGTGGACTTATAAGGAAAAAAAGAATTTTGATGGTTCAAAAAATAGGTACAAAGCATGTCTTGTGGGTTAAGGGTTTGCTTAGATCCAACGAATTGATTATGAGGAGACCTTCTCTCCTGTGGCAAAGATGCCAACAATCAAGGTTCTCATGAGTATAGCTGCTTCAAGGAATTGGAACATTTATGAGTTGGATGTAAAAAATGCATTCTTAAATGGTTGGATTTCAGAGGAGGTGTACATGGCAGAACCTCCTAGGTTTGTTGATAAATCACATCCTGAGTATGTGTGCCAACTCAGGAAAGCTCTTTATGGTCTGAAGCAGGCTCCTGGATCTTGGAACCATAGACTTGTTACATTCTTGTAGGACAAAGGATTCAAATTGAGCAAGACTGATATGGCATGACTTTGTTCTTCATTCGACTCTTAACATTTGCATTGTAATAGGCCTTTTGATAGTAAAATAATTCATTTTGAACTTTTTGAATTACATTGTGGGGATAATGCTTAGAATGAACAATTAGGTCATTCTATCCATGTAGGCAAAATTTTGGGATAACAGATTTCATATACTCTCTCTAGACCTTATTCACATCGTGTTTTTTGGTTGCAAATTGAACACGAAGATGAAAGAATTATGAGAAATTATGTATGAGAGAAAGCTAAAGCATGCATAAGAGAATAAAAGTGTATATGTGAATTTTTTGTGAATCATGCTGTAAGTACCTCTTTTAGGGATCTACATTTAATTCAGTATAAGAAAATGCCCTGACTATATTCTCTCTCTAGAATTTCTAAACTTGTAAGGCTCTAAAGTGGTACTTGTAGGCAGATTTGGACCTATTACATCTCTAACACTCTTTTGTAGATCAAAAAATTAAATTAAACTGTCTCTCATAAGCTTAAGAGAATTCCTGAATCTTTTTGAGTTACAAGGCTTGGGTACTCTTGAAGATGCCTTCATCTAAGCCTACATCATTTTTGGGTATTCTTGAAGAATTTGCGCCTATGATTTGGGTTGGAAAATGGTGCCTTTTCATGCTTTAGATGGCAGATCCCCTAGGTGGTGTGAGTGGATTGCTTTCTTATTAATGATTTGATTTTTCACTGTATTCAACAAGAATCATAGATTAGGACATACATTCCATTGCATTTGTCAATATGTATCTACGAGGTGCAATCTCTTGAATGTAGGCCGACTTTAGGATAATCTCTTCAAACACTGCCATGGCATGGAGTTGCACTTCCATCCTTGTTGAGTGGGTTCACCCGAGTCACTTGATGGGCTTCATCTAGGTAGGTTGTGGTGATTCAAAAGTATCTTTTGTTGGAGTTAGACATCGGCGGAAGCATGGAAACAACACAAGCAAGAAGAAGAAGAAGCTTGGAGCAGAGCACACAATAATGAATGTATTACCACTAGAATGTACAAAGATAAGTAACCCATTAGGGTTATGGGCATATATACAAGCCAGGTGGAAAACCTCCTAGAGAGGGAAAAAAGTGCCCCGGTGGTCCTAGTGTGTTCACACACATCACTACCAAAATGTATCAACAAATCCCCCTTGGAAGTGATGCGGTGAACAAGGAGCTGGCACTCATATATAAGGAGGTGCGGAGCTATGTGAATCAATCCACAAAAGGAAGTAAACCTAATGCTTTATGGAAAGCTTCAAAATTCTCCCTAGTAGAGCCTTCGTGAAAAGGTATGGAATGTTCTCTTGCATGGGCACATATGCCAAGCTGATCTCTCCAAGAGAGAACTTCTCCGTGACATAATGATAATGCACCTCAATGTGCTTAGTGCGAGCATGGATTATAGGTTCCTCACAACTGCCAATGTGCTCTAACTATGAGTGAAGATGGTGGTGGGAGAACACTGACCAACACCCAAATCAACCATAAGGCGTCTGAGCCACACACACTCAATAATCGCTGTGAAAGTTGCCTTATACTCAGCCTCACAAATGGAAGTGGCCAGAGTAGACTTCTTGTTCAACTAAGATATACATGAGATACCAACCATGAAGCAAAAGTCACTAGTGCACACACAAGTGTCATACCAACTAGCCTCGTCACTATCAGAAAAAGCATGCAATTTTAGTGGTAGTGAATCCCCCTTGGGATAAAACAATCTAAGTGGTCGCGTACCACTCAAGTAGCAAAAGATGCACTTAACCGCCTGCCAATGCTTGACACATGGGCAATGCATAAACCTGCTCATTTGTAAGATAGGAAACTAAATATCTCGGCGAGTAATGCATAAGTAAGTTAAGCATCCAACAACCTACTGATAGAGGACAGCATCAAAGGCATCTCCACCATCATGAAGACTCAATGCTAAACTTGTCTCTATTGGTGCAATTAAAACCAAGCCCTCAAACTGGGTAAATTAGCTTATGCTTGATTATTTGCATAACTTATGCAAGGCTTCATATGATCCATGTCTTGTAAAAATACTTCACATTCTAATCATCTAGTTGGTAAGGTAATGGCTTACCAAGGTGACGATTAGTAGCTGGTCTAAGAGGTAAAAGTGGATTACACCCACATGGAGTTAGGAAGCTCTAAAATCATGAATCATTTGGTTGTTGAGTGATGAGGGAATCTATCCTACACTCTAGGGTTTACGTTTTAGGTAGATGTTTGAACTTGAATTCAAACTTTGGCTCCAAGTACAACTATAAAAAATAGGGATCACGAAGACCCGTGTGTATTGCAAGCCCATGATATCATTTTGAAGGACATCCATTGTGATGTGAGAGCTTACCTCATAGCTCATTCACCTCTCACACATTGAGAAATGTATCATTGTCAATGACATTGCATTTGTACATGTTTTAATACATATATGATCATTACACTCTCATTTTACTTCTCTATTATAACTCCATCAAAATAGAGATCTTCTGAGAGCATATTCTTAGAGTGTAGTTGATCATTTGCCATGATTTAAAGCATGATAGATTCAGCACACACCTACAAATTTTCATTAGCCTTGTTTCTCGAGATCATCAAATATTAACGCTTCTTTACCCATTGGTCTCATGACTGTTGCAGCCCCTAAATGTAAGGATGTTGGTGTGAATTTCTAAACAACTTTCTCTCCATCTAGTCCATCATTTTTTATGAAATCACTCATGATTAATTGCTTACTAAGTTAATTAGAGCTCCTAGAAGGAATTAAGCCAATTGTTGCTGTGCTCAGAGAATTGTTCAAAACATTGAATATGTGTAGGAACAAAATTAGTAAGTGTTTGTTCTTGGATCAACTTCCTACCTATCTATCTTGATCCATTGATTAGTGGATCTTCTTCAAAGCAACATATATAAGTTTTTGTGTCCATTAGCAAGCTTAAGAGGCCTTCTACACCCTCCAGCCATCATTCTTAGCACGTGTGAAGTAGGATCTAGCAACATCACTTCATCTCTTGTGAGTATCCACCATCTCCTCCAACAGTGGTATCAGAGCAACAACAAGCAAGATGGGAGATGGATTTCCATCCTTCATTGAGAAAATGGACAGAACAACCACTCAACATGGTCACTAAGGATGCTAGCCTACCTTCAAGGGAGAAGTCTATATGGATACATATTAGGAGATGAAGAGATGCCAAACTTCAAGAGCAAGCATCAACCCACAAGGGAAGAGCAAGAAAGGTTGACTACATAGTGTGCAAAGGATGCTCTTGCCAGGTCATATCTACTAAACTCAATCTCTGATTTCTTATTACTATTATATTCCAGAGATGCTTGGAGGAATGAAAAGTTCCTTGCTTGGGGGATAACCAATGCCAAAAGCCAGAGAGTTCATACGGGGTACCTACTCATGATGGCTAGATGAGTAGAGAGACCTTAAACAAAGATCTAGATGGTGACTAGGCAAGGGCTAGAAATAGGCTGGGAGGTGAGTCTGAGGCATGTCATTCTCCACTTCTCACATTTGGTATCAGAGGTTGAGGGAGAGAGAGAGAGACTTTGGGCAAGGAGATGGAGAATTCTTGAGCAAGTAGATCTTTAGAAGGATCATATGCTAATTGGGGATCATCTTCATTGTCGGCAAGAGAACTCGGACAGCTATGGAGAAATTGGAGAATGCGAGGCAGCTCAAATTTTGTGCAAAAGGTCACACTCGTGAGGCAAAACCACTATGAAACAAAGTTAGTGCAACTCGCGACTACAGGTAGGTAATTGCTTTCTTTCTTTCATGTATTCAGCAACATCACGAAGATTTCAATCACTAGGAATCAAAACCCTCACCTCTACATGGGAGCCACATCCCTTATCCACTACACCAATATTGTTTCATATATAATTTTTGTTGATGAAATTCACAAGCCTATTCATTTGGCTTGAAGGATACCTTGAAATCCATACACATATGGAAAATCATACGAACAAATGCTAGTGGTTAATTACCACTTTACTCTTTTGTAAAAGTCATTTTTTGACTTTGGAATCTTTGTAAAAACCTATCAAGAAATCTCGTGAACTTTATTAGGTGTAAAGCATCAATAAAGTAGATGTAATATCTCCTAGGATGTAGGAGCTTGATTAAAGAGAGCCAAAGTTTGAATTCAAATTCAAACTTTGAACTAAATCTCTATAAAAGATCAACTCAAAAGTCGTGGGGAGGAAGACTCAATCCCATGCTCATCTATGTCATTTCTGAGTGTGTGTGAGGCCTAAACTCTAGCCCACACCTATCTACACCATTAGGCAATGATCTTCATGCCAATGGCATTGTATACAAGTGTTCATTAATACATATATCTACATTGTTCATTTCTGAGTTCTTTGTCATAGTACTTGAAATTTTGTCAACTTGTGAAGAGTTAATCTCAGTCATTTCTCCACCAAATTCAAAGATCTATAGCTTGTTGGAGCGAGCTCAAAGTTTTCTACGTGGTATCAAAATTTGAAGAGATTCTATTCAGCCAGTTCAGAGAAAAACTCGTCGAGGTGATCACTGGTCAAAGTCTGCAACAGTCCTAAAAAATCAGGGGTAAAGGTTTACTTGCTAAATTGATTTCTCTTAACCTAGTTAATATTTTTACCTCATTCCACTTGAAATAGTTAGCTTGCTAAGCTATTTAGATACCTCTAAAAGGAAATTTTCCAATTCCTACTCTACTGGTCATACTGATCAAAAGATCGAGCAGGTGTCAAGACAAAAATAGAAGGTTTTCTTGAGATCTTGAATTTCAAAGTTATCTGTTTTGATTCAATCTTTACATACATCATTTCGAAAGTACATAGGCCATTTTATGGTGTCATTGGGAAGCCTTGGAGTGTCCGTCCATCATTCCCAACACTCAGAGCTAATTAAGGTAAAATGGGAGATGGTTTTCCTTCATTTATTGATAAATTGGACAGGAACAACTATGAGGAATGGTCTCTAAGGATCAAGACATACCTACAAGGAAGGAGTCTTTATGCATACATCTAAGGAGATGAGGAATCGCCCTCATTCAAAACAAGAGGATTACCAACAAAGGAAGAACATGAAAAGCTCAACACATGGTGTGCTAAGGATGCATTAGCAAGGTCTTATTCACTCAACTTCATCTCTGATTTTCTTTTGCCACATATTAGGAACTGTAAGACATCCCAAAAGACTTGGGAAACCTTGTCATCTTATTTCTCTTGCAACACAAGGGCTAGAAAAAATCAGTTGTGGATTGAATTCACCACATTAAGGAAGCAACCTAAGCAAGTTGTTTCAAAGTTTGTGACCAAGATTAAAGATGTAGCAGATCAGTTAGTAAGCATAGGAGAAGATATTGAAGAAGAGCAGATTGTATGGCAAGTGATCAATGGGATCAAAGCTGATGAAAAATGGGAAAGCTTTACCACTTCCATGGATCTTTACATGGACATGTAGATTCCAGACCTTACCACTCTCATGGGACAATTATTCACTCATGAAGCGAAGCTCAACAAGAATGGAGATACATCCAAAGGTAATAGCTCTTCTGCCCTATACACTGATAAAGGTAAATCTAAAGATAAAGGCAAGAACAAGAAAGGAGAAGATGAAGGAACTACCTCCCAAGCCAACTATGCAGGGAGAGGTAGATCATCAAGAGGAAGGGGCAGAGGAGGTAAACAAGGTAGGGGGAGATCCTATAACTCCTCACCATGCAACATTTGTGGTTTATCAAATCATACTGCAGATGAGTGTTTCAGGAACTACAAGAATCAGAGAGGAAGAGGTTATCAAAGAGGTGGATACTCACAGTCAAGAGGTAGATTCAACAATCACCAAGGCTACAACAACAACTACAACAACATCTACAATGGCAACTACCAAGGAGGATTCAAATCCAGAAAGGACTACAACAACTATACAAAAGAACAAGATGACTCTCTTATGATCATGAACATGACTTCAAAACGAGGTACAAATCATGACCACCTATTCTACATTGACATAGGATGATCAAATCATGTGGCCAGAAATGTAGCTTTACTCTCTGACCTTGAAGAACCAAAAGGTAAGCATCAAGTACAAACAGGTAATGACACCAAGCACTCAGTAGTTAAAGTTGGAAATGTGAAGACTTGTGATGGAAATTAGAACTTGTTGAGTAGAGTACTCTATGTACTAACCATTACTAAAAATTTGATGAGTGTTGGAGAGATTGTGGAGAAAGGTTTCCAAGTTAGATTCAACCAATTTGGAGCATTTGTGGAGGATCCAAGGCATGCGTTAAAGAGAATAGAATAAGGAGAAAAATCAGTTAGACTTTTTACTTTTGAGCTAGAAGACACAAAGAATATTTCACTATACAACTATAAAGATCAAACACTTTCAGAACTTGAGATTTGGCACAAAAGATTAGGGCATGTAGGAGAAAGAACCTTGAAGAAGATATGCAGGGATCAATGTGTAATTGGAATACCCAATGTTTCCAAACAACACATGATATATAAATGTAGTGCTTGTCAATTTGGGAAGTCTCACAGGTTACCCTTCTCAAGCAAAGGCTACATGCATGAGGACTACCTAGAACTTGTTCACACAGATGTATGGGGATCAAGCAAAGACCCCTCAATCTCAGGATCAAGGTACTATGTATCTTTTATTGATGATTATAGTAGGTGGACTGTATTGTACTTCATGAAGCACAAGGATGAAGTGTTTAATTGCTTTAAAAAATATCTTGCACTTATTGAGAATCAGACAGGAAAGAATTTGAAGAGACTAAGGTCAGATGGAGGAGGTGAGTACTTCTGCAATGAGTTTGAAGACTTCTTGCAGGACAGAGGCATTAAGAGAGAAACCACCACAAGGTATACTCCTGAACAAAATGGGGTAACTAAGAGAAGAAATAGGTTGATTGTTGAAACAGCTAGGTCAATGTTGAATGAAAAAAAGCTACCTAGCTATCTATGGGCAGAGAGTGTTTCTACTGCCACATACCTCATAAACAAGTTACCATCTAAGTCCCTTGATGGGATGACAATCTATGAAGCATGGCATGGTAAGAGACCCTCACTAGACCATTGTAGGATATTTGGATGTGTAGCATATGTATACATTCCTTATTAGATAAGAGGTACGCTAGATCCTAAGACTCAGAAGTGCATCTTTATTGGATATGATCTGAATCAAAAAGGGTATAGGTTTTACAACCTTTCCAATAAGGGATTCATGGTTAGTAGAGATGTTTTCTTTGATGAAAATGATTCTTGGTATGAGAATGAATGCAGGAAGTTCAAACTACACTGACTTGGAAGAGGAGTTTCCAAGTCTTGCCAAGGAGGAACCTACTCAGAATGAAGACTCAAATTCAGATGATGAAGACATTATCAATCTTGAAGAGTTCAAGGCATGGAAGTCCAAGGGCAAAGTCAAAATGAAGAATCTTGAAGACATACCTGAATCTTCAAATCAGTCTATCAGAAGATCACAAAGAGAGAGCAAAAAACCTATCAGATATGGATATGATACATCTGTTGTTACTAAACACTCTGTTTATCTTGCCAAAGATTTGTCAAATGAAGAACGAGGATCATATGAAGAAGCCATAACCAAGAAAGAATGGAAAGAAGCTATGGATGAGGAGATTGAAGCACTCAAGGAAAGTGACACATGGGAGCTAGTACCAAAGAAGGAGTCCATGAAGGTAATAGCATCCAGATGGATCTGTAAACTAAAAAGAATATCTGATGGGTCAATTAACAGGTACAAAGCCAGATTGGTAGCCAAGGGTTTTGCACAAACCCAAGGCATTCACTATGAAGAAACATTCTCACCTGTGGCCAAGATGCCAGCTATCAGAGTGTTGGTAAGTGTGGTTGCATCAAAAAATTGGAACATGTATCAATTGGATGTCAAAAATGCCTTCTTGAATGGATGGATATCAGAGGAGGTATATATGTCACAACCTCCTAGCTATGAGGATCCAAACAAGGTATCATATGTGTGCAAATTGAATAAAGCTTTATATGGATTAAAGCAGGCACCTAGGGCATGGAATCAGAGGTTAACCACAGATCTCCAAGACCAAGGCTTTGTCATGAGCAAGGCAGACACTTCTCTATTCATCAAGAGAAGTAATTCAGAGGTAATATACCTATGTGTTTATGTTGATGACATCATACTTACAGGTAATGATGTTAATGGAATCAGACAAATTAAGAGCCATGTGATGAAGGAGTTCAAGATCAATGATCTTGGTCTGCTAAAGTATTTTCTTGGTCTTGAGTTAGTCTATACTAACTCTGGAATATACATTACTCAGAAAAAATACATACAGGATATGTTGAAGAGGTTTCATTTGCAGGATGCCAAAGTTGCAAGTACTCCAATGGAGGTAAACCTAAAACTAAGTGCCCATGAAGGTGATGAAATTGATGATGTTATAGGTTACCAAAGTATAGTTGGAAGTTTGAATTATGCTACCTTAACAAGGATAGATATTGCATATTGAGTTAGTGTGCTAAGTCAATTTATGCACAAGCCAAGAGCACCTCACTTAGGGGCTGCTAAGAGAATATTAAAGTATCTCAAGGGTACACAACATCATGGTTTGTATTTCCCTTACGCTTCAGACAATGATATCAAGATCTATTGAGATGTAGATTGGGCAGGATGCAAGGATGATAGGCGGAGCACTTCTGGATACATTTCATTTGCAGGTGATAAGCCAATATCATGGTCTTCAGAGAAGCAACCTACTGTTGCTTTATCTTCTACAGAGGTAGAGTATAGAGGACTGGATAATGCCACCCAAGAAGCCATATGGATCAAGCTATTGTATACAAAATTGGGTTTATATACTAGGTCTCCAATGCTCTTTGGAGATAGTACAAGCTCACTTCACCTTGTAGCTAATCCTATCTATCATGCTAGGATCAAACATATAGAAGTCCATTACCATAATGTAAGAGAGAAGTTATTAAGCAAGGACATTCAACTAACCTATGTATCAAACATGTAGTGTGCAGATTTGTTGACGAAAGCTTTGGATGGAACCAAACTTTGCAGGTTCAAAGAAATAATTGGATTGCAAGATATACATGAAGATTGAAGATGAAGACCAAGCCAAAATGCTTAGCTTGAGGGGGAGCTATTGGCAAAATTCACAAGCCTACACATTTGGCTTGAAGGATACCTTGAAGTCCATACACATATGGAAAAGCATAGGAACAAATGCTAGTGGTTAATTACCACTTTACTCTTTTGTAAAAGTCATTTTTTGACTTTCGAATCTTCGTAAACACCTACCAGGAAATCTCGTGAACTTTATTAGGTGTAAAGCATCAATCAAGTAGATGGAATATCTACTAGGATTTAGGAGCTTGATTAAAGAGAGCCAAAGTTTGAATTCAAATTCAAACTTTGAACTAAATCTCTATAAAAGATCAACTCAAAAGTCGCGCGGAAGAAGACTCAATCCCGAGCTCATCTCTGTCATTTCTGAGTGTTTGTGAGGCCTACACTCTATCCCATACCTACCTACACCATTACACAATGATCTTCATGCCAATGGCATTGTATACAAGTGTTCATTAATACATATATTTACATTGTTCATTTCTGAGTTCTCTATCATAGTACTTGAAAGTATGTCAACGTGTGGAGCATATCTCAGTCATTTCTCCACCAAACTCAAAGATCTATAGCTTGCTGGAAATAGATCAAACTTGTCTACATGATGTCAAAATTTGAAGAGATTCTATTCAGCCAGTTCAGAGAAAAACCCATCAAGGTGATCACTGGTCAAAGTCTGCAATAGTCCTGAAAATCGGGGGTAAAGGTTTACTTGCTAAATTTATTTCTCTGAGCATAGTTAATCTTTTTATCCCATTCCACTTGAAATAGTTAGATTGCTAAGCTATTTAGATACCCCTAAAATGAATTTTTCCAATTCCTATTGTGCTGGTCACACTGAGCAAAAGATCCAGTAGGTGTCAAGACAAAAATAGAAGGTTTTCTTGAGATCTTGAATTTCAAACTTATCTGTTTTGATTCAATCTTTACACAGGTCATTTCCAAAGTACATAGGCCACTTTATGGTTTCATTGGAAAGCCTTGGAGTGTCCATCCATCATTCCTAACATTTTTGTGCAAAAAAAACATTATAATACATGTGTTATCTGTTGTGCAGGCAATGAAGAGAGAAAGAGAGAGCTATGAGAGATAAAGGGAAAGAAAAAGAAGAAGGAAAGAAAAAAAGAAAAAAAAAGGAAGAATGAAGAGAAAGAAAGAGAAAGGTAGAGAGAAAGAAAGAGAGAGAAAGAAACAAAGAGAAGTAGGAAAGAAAGAGAAGAGAGAAAGAGAAGAAGTAGAGATAGAAAGAAACAGAAAGAGAAGAAGGAGAAAAGAGATAGATGGAGAAAAATAAAGAGTTAGAGAGAGAAAAAGAGAAGAAGTAGAGAGAGAAAGAAAGAGAAATACAAAGAGAAAGAAATAGAAAGAGAGAAGAAAATAAATGAAGAGAAACAGAGAAAACTAGAGAGATAGAGAAAGAGAAAAAAGATGGAGAAGGAGATAGAGATAGAAATGAGAAAAAAAAGTAGAGAGAGAGCAAGAAAGGGGAAGAGAGAAATGTAAAGAAAGAAAGAGAAAAAGAGATAGAGAGAGAAGGGAATGAAGAAGGGAGAAAGAGAGGACGTAGAAAGAGAGAGAAGAGAAAGAGCAAGGTTAATATACCTACCTCCACTTAAATGGTCGTAACTCTCTCATATGATATCCAAATTGTGTTTACCACTTGGTATAGGAAGAAGACTTCAAGGGTAGTTAATTCTCTTCATACTTCTTCAAGGAGGTATGCTGCCCACTCACCTAGCTTCATTGTTTTGGCCGTAACTTCTTAATGGAAGCTCCAACTCAAGAAATTCAGCTTCATATAGATTCTAAACTTCAAGTGCTTTCTTTGGAATGGCTGGATGACATATTTTGACCATTGAAAGCCATCTTTGCACAAACATTTAGATGGCTGTTGACTGTTAAGAAACTCTTCTTCACTGATTTGAGTGTCCAATTATGATAATTAGGAATTTCTAATCATATTTTGAACCATTTTGGATAGGAATGAATTAATTTTCATACCTTAGAAATAAGTTTGATATGAATTCATCTATGCACATGAAGGTACACTAACTTATGATGATTCATAAAAGCATGCACATGTTGTTTTTTTGTGTTTCAAGACCTTTGTGCAGGTATTAGAGCAAGAAACGACCTTCTTATGAGGGTGTGTAGTGCCCAACAACACATTTTGGAAAAGATTCTTATTTGCAGGTTTTTGGAGTAAAGAAAGTGGTTTTCTAACCATAGGCTGATGACTATTATTGTATCATGGGTATTATTTTTTCAAGCTTCATTTTCCTGGGGAAATGCTGCTGAATTTTTTGTAATCATATGGCGTTATATGCCATGTGAGAACTAGAGTGATGTTGCATTGTAAGGGAGAGGAAGTAATATGTATGCAAGATAAATGAAAACATATAAAGTGATTGAAGTAGGGAAGAAGATGCATGAGTGGGTGCATGCATACATATATGATATGATTACTAGAATGTTGAAGTGCATGATGCATTTTCTACCTATAGAAGATCACTTTTATGTATCCCCATGATGAGTTAGGGTGAGCATGAGGTATGTAATAGAGGTACCATGTGTAGGTTAATTGTGCCTTTAGAAAGTAAATGACAAGATATATGCATCAAGAACAACTAAGTTGTGTTTTCCTCTAGTAATGCATGAGCACATGAATTGTTCTTCATGCGAGTCTATGTATTTGATATAGAATTTCATCTCTATTCCGCACAAGTTTGTGCTATGGTTATGATAATCAATACAAATATTAAATGCTTGTATGTGATTGTTTTTTATATGATTAACGAATGTGCAAGAAGCAAGATGAATAGAAAGACATCCATAGATATTCACTTTCATTAAAAGTTGGATACTATATAAATAGTTGATTCTTCCAAGAGATGATTTGGATTGCTAATTGGTTTGCATTGATCTACAGGATCAATATATGCATGGATATGTCTCCATGTCATAATTAATCTAAGAAAATGAATGATTATGTCTAAATCTGTGTTAACAAGATCCAAGTAATCTTCATGCATGTAGCCTTTCTTTGAGAAGGGTAACCTGTGAGATTTACCAAACTGACATGCACCACATTTATAGATCATGTGTTTATTTGATACATTAGGTATCCCAAGCACACATTGATCTCTACATATTTGCTTCACGTTTCTCTCACCAATATGCCCTAATCGTTTATGCCAAATCTCAAGCTTTGACAATGTTTGATCTTTGTAATTATAAAGTGCAATATTTCTAGTGTCCTCAAGTTCAAATGTAAATAGTCTACCTGTTTTTTCTCCCTTGGAAATTCTCTCAAATCCATGTTGTGGATCCTCCACAAATGCTCCATATTTGTTGAACCTAACCTGCAAACCTTTTTCCACAGTGTCCAACACTTATCAAATTCTTGATGATTGTAGGTACATAAAGAACCTTGCTCAACTGATTTCTATTCCTATCAAAGGTTTTGGCATTATCTACCTTGACCATTGAATGCTTGGTGTCATCAATTTTTTGTAATTGGTGCTTTCCCTTGGGTTCCTCAAGGTCAGAGAAAAGAGCTACATTGCCTGCTACATGGTTTGAACAACCCGAGTCAATATAGAAGAGGAGTTCATCATTCATACCTTGCTTTGAAGTCATGTTCATAATGATAAGAGAATCCTCTTGATCCTCTATGTAATTGTTGTAGTCCTTTCTTGATTTGTATACTCCTTGGTAGTTGTTATTGTAATTTTTGTTGTAGTTCTTGAACCTTCCTCTTGATTGTGAGTAGCCACCTCTTTGATATCCTCTTCCTCACTGATTCTTGAAGTTCCTATAGCACTCATCTGTAGTGTGATTAGAAAATCCACATATGTTGCATGGGGAAGAGTTGAAAGGTCTCCCCTACCTTGCTTACCTCCTCTACCCCTACCTCTTGAGTTCCTACCTTTTCTAGCATAGTTAGCTTGAGAAGTAGTACCTACATCTTCACTCTTTTTGCTTTTCCCTTTGTCTTTAGACTTGCTTTTATCTGTGTATAGGGCAGAAGAGTTGTTACCTCTTGATGAATCTCCATTTTTGTTGAGCTTGGCTTCATGGCTAAAGAGTCTCCCCATGAGTGTGGTAAGATCTAGAATCTACATGTCCATGTATAAGTCCATTGCAGTTGTGAATGCTTCCCATTTGTAATCTGCCTTGATACAATTGATCACTTGTCTCACAATTTTCTCCTCTTCAATCTCATCTCCTATGCTTGCCAATTGGTTAGCTACATCCTTGACTTTGGTCACATATTTTGAAACACTTTGTTTGGGTTGCTTCCTTTGAGTGGTAAACTCAATCCTCAATTGATTCTTCGTAGCTCTTGTGTTGGAAGAATATTATGAAGACAATGTCTCTTGGGATGTTTTAAAATTCCTAATGTGTGGAAGTAGGAAGTTAGACATAGAGTTAAGTAGATATGACCTTGCTAATGCATCTTTGGCACTCCATGAGTTGCGTCTTTCAAGCTCCTCTGTTGTAGGTTGTCCTTTGCTTCTGAACATGTGCATCTCCTCATCTCCTGTTGTGTATCCATAGAGACTCCTTCCTTGTAAGTATTTCTTCATCCTCAAGGACCATGCTTGGTAGTTTTTCCTCTTCAACTCATCAATAAAATAAGGGAAACCATCTCCCATTTTACCTCAATTGCTCTGATACCACTGTTGGGAAAGATGGATGGACACCTCAAGAAATGAGTTGGTACTACCAAACGCTCCTTAATACCTATCCTGTTTTTCTTCAGAGTTGTGTTGTAGGACCTCTTAGCTTGCAAATGACACAAATAAAGTACCTATGTACTTTGGAGATGATGCTTTGACCAATTGAATCAAAACACATAACTTTTTGACTAGCATGTAACAAAAAACTTGCTATTTTGATCTTGATACCCTTTTGGATGTTATGCTCAGTACTCACAGTAGAGTAGAAACTAGAAAAATTACTTCTAAGGGTATCTAATTAGCTTAGAGAGCTAATGTTTCCAATTGGAATCACTTAAAATGATTGAATATACATAGAGCAATCAATTTAGCAACTGAAATCTTACCCTCGACTTTTTAGGAGATGTGCAGAGAATGACCAGTGAATACTTTGAGGTGCATTTCTCCCAATTGGCTTAATCAAATTGGCTCAAACTTTTACAACTTGTATTAGACTTGGAGTTGATTCCAACAAGCTATAGATCATTGAAAATGATGGAGTACTAACTGTGATATGAGCATTTAAAGTACACTACTCTGACTTACAATGGCAAAGAAATCAATAAAGATACTTAATGATGTATACGTATTATGGAACATGATTTTACAAAATCATTGGCAAAGAAATGATGCCAAATGATTGTGAGGTGATTGCGTAACGAAGTGTGCTACTCAACCTCTACTAATGATGAATGAATGGCTCTCAAAGGCAGTGTATTTGGCACGAGATTTTCAAGTACTTTTATAGGTGCTTTCTTCAAATTTGAATTTGAATTCAAATTTGGCTCTCACTAAGAAAGTGATCCCCTTAATCTAGGAGATATTCTCTCTAAGTAAAGTCATGACTTTCCATTCTATCTAACTCCACGAGTTTAGTGGAATTACAAGATTCTTCCAAGTCAAATGACTTTTACAATGGTTAATGGTAAAAAGGTATAAGCAAGGGGTCATGTGATCCTTCAATTATTTGCATAAAAAATCCTTTAGTGCCTAGCCAAGTGTGAAGTCTTGGCATTTGTACCAACAATAGGATGCCTAGCAAGTTCATATATTCTTAACTCAATCTCTAATTTTTTACTTCCACACATTAGGAGTCGTAAGACTTCACAAGAGACTTGGAATGCGCTTGAAGGATTCTTCTCATCAAATACCAAGGCAAAGGAAGAATCAACTATGGATGGAGTTCATCACACTCAAGAAGATGCCCAAGCAAAGTGTGACTGATTTTGTCACCAAAATGAAGGACATAGTAGATCAAGTTGGAAGCATTGGAGAGATAATTGATAAGGCAAGTGATAAATTGAATAAACAAAGATGAAAAATGGGAAGCTTTCACCACAACCATGGACCTCTACATGGACATGCAGGTTCTTGATTTTAGCACCGTCATGAGACGATTGTTCACACATGAGGAAAAGCTTATGAAGAATGGAGACATCTCAAAAGGTAATCAATCCTTTTCTCTCTATGCACATAAGAACAAGAACAAAGATAGAAAGGGGAAAGGTCAAAATTCTAATGGTGAGGGTAGTACCTCTCAAGCCAACTTTGAAGGTAGAGTAGAGGCAGAAGAGGAAGAGGCGAAGGAGGAAGACAAGGCAAGGGGAGAAATCAGACCTCTTCTCCATGTGCAAGTTGTGGCTTAACTAATCACATCACTAAGAATTGTTTCAGGAGTGCTAGAAACAGAAAAGGAAGAGGTTACAATAGAGGAGGCTATGGAAGCTCAAAAGGTAGATTCAACATCAATAATGGTTACAACTCATACAAAAATGATTATCAAGGGGGATACAGAGGAAGGAGAGACTACAACAACTATGTAGATGATCCAAATCAAGAGGATTCATCACTTTAGATGAGCATGACCATCAAGCAATGTAAAGCAGATGAACATGTATTTTATATGGACTCAGGTTGCTCAAATCATGTAGCAAGGAATGTAGCTCTAGTCTCCAAGGATCCAAGAAATAGACATGAAGTCCAAACAGGAGATGACACAATGCATCCAATGGAGAAGATAGGCAATGTGAAGACTTCAAATGGTAATATGAATTTATTGAGCAAGGTATCGTATGTGCCAACTATCACCAAAAATCTCATAAGTGTAGGTCAGATTATTGAGAAAGGAATGTAGGTCAAATCTACAAAAAATGGAGCATTTGTCAAGGATCCACATTAGGGATTCAAGAGGATAGAAAGAGGATGAAAGTCAGATAGAATATTTACAAATAATTTATAAATATAGTGATTGTCGATTTGGCAAGTCTCATAGACAACCATTCACAAAGAAGGGATACATTCATGGAGACCTATTGAAGCTAGTCCATACAAATTTATGGGGACCAAGCAAGGAGCCATCAATCTATAGATCTAGGTATTATGTGTCATTCATTGATGATTGTAGCAAATAGAAAATCCTATATTTTATGAAGCATATAGATGAAGTGTTCTCTTGTTTCAAGAAATATCTAGGAGTTCAAGAAAATCAAAGAGGTAAGACTTTGAAGAGGCTAGGATGAGATGGAGGGGGATAATATTTCTTCGAGGAGTTTGATTCTTATCTCCAAGAGAGGGAGCAAAACAGAGATTACAACGAGATATTCTCTAGAGAAAAATGGATTGTAGAAAGGAGAAATAAAACCATAGTGGAGGCTACAAGAATGCTAAATGAGAAGAAGTTGACAAATTGCCTATGGGCAGAGGTTGTATCTATAGCCACCTATCTGATCAATAGGCTCCATCAAAAGCATTGGATGGGATGAAACCTTATGAAGCATGAAATGGAAGAAGACCTATCGTTCATCATTCTAGGATCTTTGGGTGCATAGCATATGCACATATACCAAAGTTTAGGAGATGAGAGATTTGGTAGAATCATCTCAATAAACTATAGGAAGGTCTATTAGAGAGAAAAGGAAGCTAGAAAGGTATGGTTATGACACTTCTTTTGTCACTAAGTATTTGATTTTTTTCTAGAGGATATAAACTTAGAAGAACTATCCACATATGAAGAAGCCAAGAAGAAGTCCAAATGGAGAGATGCCATGGAAGAAGAGATAGAAGTTCTACAAGAAAATGAGATGAGAATTGGTTCCCAAGAAATCATCTATGAAGGTCATTGGATCAAGATGGATTTACAAGCTAAAGAAGAATTTTGATGGATAAATTAATAATCACAAAGCTAGGCTTATAGCCAAAAGATTTGCACAAACCCAAGGTATTGATTCTGAAGAGGCATTCTCACCTGTGGCAAAAATGCCTACAATTAGAGTACCCATGAGTGTTGTATCTTCTAGGAATTGGAAGATATGTCAAATGGATGTTAAAAATGCTTTTCTAAATAGTTGGATTTGAGAGGCAGTATACATGGCTCAACCTCTTGGCTTTGAAGACCAATCATATCGAGAATGTGTATGCATGTTATGGAAAGCCTTGTATGGTTTGAAGCAAGTGCCTAGAGCTTGGAATCATAGACTTCTCACTTACTTGCACGATAAAGGTTTTATGGGATCCTTCCATCTTCATTAAGAGGAATGCTAGCTCTCTGTCCTAACTAAGTGTATCCAATAAGGATAACAATGACACAATAATCTACAGGGTTCTTGGGATGGAAAGGGGTCTGTAAACAAAGGCCTTATAATAGTTTCTAACACCACAAGTTACTCAATCACTGTTGTAACTTACTAAAATAATATTTTATCATTCAGGACTTATTTCCTTAGACTTCCATTAATCATACTCAAAACTTTAATCACTGATCAACAAACCACTTTTGAGTGCTACTTACTCAAAAATATCTATCCCACATTTACTATTCATCCAAATAGCATATTACCAAGTTCACTAATGCTAAACATTATACAACAAGCATACTTTATTATCATGAGATCGCAGAGCTACACCACATTAACTCTTGATCAAAACTTTTTTAATGCTTAATCACCACAAAAAAAGATGAATCACTTATCTCAAACTTAGCGACACAGTACTAAACTTTACCAAACCACAGAATTGATGAACAGGGTCCGCACATGATCACTCCACCATGCATAGTTCGACGAACGTGCCATCCATCTATGCTACACCATGGAACGACATGATTATAGCCCTTTTTTATGTATTAATATAGGAAAAGGTTACAATGTTTAAGCCATTACGATGCTTGACTGAAATATTGCAAAATTACAAAATATGAAATTATAATAATCCGGTGGCCTAACACTGGCATGCACAATGGATTCGAACCCAAAACAGAGACTAATCTTCATCTACAATGGCCTATATGTAAATAGTCCACATTTCTTCAATGCTTCATTTTATTTTCTTCTAGAAACCCTGAATAACTTCTATACATGCTCTGGATCTAATAACTGGGCATCCTGACTAGCAAAACTTGAAGTGGCATCTTGATTAAGTAGCTGATGACTATGTTCTTGCAAAAAGGCCTCTTGAAGGTAGAAATAATTCTTTAAGGTTGCACGGCACCGGAGTTTACTGTCGTCCACTTTAGTTTCGATGCATCATAACTTCTCTATCTATATGCCCAATTGATTCTCAAGACATTGCATCTATTGAGACTAAAACTCGATAGTCTTGAAGTAAGCTTATCGTTCTTTTTGGGTACCTTCCAAATCTTTCTTCAATTTAATTGTCATGTCCCACTTTTGTTGTTAGTCCATGCACTTTTTGGAACAACTCATCTTTGCTAGCTACCAGTTTGGTTTCCTGCTATACAATGTTTTTGTTCATGGTAGCGCAGGTCTGTTCCAAGTGAGATACTTTGGTAGTTGTGGCCTCCAAGATATTGCCCATATGATCCAATGTTGTCTCTTTATCAACAAGGGATTCTTGTAATTGAATCAGTTTGCTTATGTGAGTGCATACTTGCTACTGTACTTGAGCTTCATTGCCTCAAAGATGGAGAACTTCTTCTTACAGCAGGGCAATATATGTTTCTAGTAGGTCTAGCTTATGCAAAAGTTCCTGGAGGATTGTCTGATTTTCAATGAGCATCTGGGACTGGAGTGTGTCGGATACCTGTATGAGATATCGACCAATGGTGGCCTAATTCTGAATGGAGGGCAGAAGAGCAAGAGGTAATGCGGTATCTTGGGGAGGTACTGCAGTAGAGGACCGTGCAAGGGAAACATTCTTGGAGTGGGGTGGGGGGTAATCTAGGGAAGCTGGTAGTGTGTCAATAGAAGAGTCACCAGAAGAAGAAGTAGTATCAGGTGAAACGATAGGGGCAGAAAGCATGATCGAAGCAATGGGTAACCGAAGGGCAATCAAAGAGGAGGGAACATCAACCATAGGGATGTTGGTGGCTTCCTAGACATCCTTTGAGGAGGTAACGAGACTGTTGGGAAGGTCCTCAATGAGAGTGGTGAGGATCTCCTCGGCAGACGAAGAAATCGGGGCAATGAAGAGGTGGCCAATGCCTTGAGAGGTGAGCTAGGAGGCATTGAAAAACTTAACTCACTTCTTTGATGGTTCCATCCATAGTAGATAAACCCACTTCCTAGATCATTCCTTCCGTAGTAGATATGCCGACTTCTTTGATGGTGTGAGCCACAAAATCTTTGGTAATGGTCATGATTGTAGAAGCTTATTTTTGGGTGAGGATGATGCATGTATTGAGGGGTGCAAAGGAAGTATTGGATGTAGGTGAAGAGGTTGTCGCCACATGATGGCGCTTCTTTGGGAAATGGAGGAATACTTCATTGTCTTCATGATCAACATCCATATGATAGGATGTGGCAGTTGTGACAAGCGGGGGCATGTACATCATTGTTTGAAAAATTTACTCTTAAAGAGATCGAACAAAATCATAATGATGGTACGTAATCAACTATTGTCATATCAACATCCGAGAGAGAAATTAGAATCATTATACATGGATGTGAAAATGTTATGCATTATGACAGTGATAATAATCTATGTGATGATTCTACAAATAATCAATAGAAAAAAATGCCAAAAATGGATATTAATCCATCCATAGATGATTTGATTTATGAAAACATGGCTTTAATAATAGAAGAAATGGAAAAAATCAATAAAAATAATGAAGATTAGACTATGCTGATGTTATGGACATTGGTTTAGAGGCCCCAAGTACACATGATTTCTAGGTTGATACATAGCAATCGATTAGCATCACATGACATTATTAGAGGGGAACTCTCTACACCCCTAATGCTAGTAGATCCTATGTTCTAAGCAGTATGTTTTCTCCATAGACTCCTCGATATGGATAGTAGCCACATCACATATAGGGCCTTTAAGGCATCACTAGATATTTCCCTAGAAAGCGATACTTCATGATGGTATGCCCAAACTAGAGATTGATTGACCAACTAAGCATTTGACATGGATCATACAACATGATCTACGATACCGATATATATAGAGGATGTGTATCCTACTTGGGGAGACACTTCCAACAAGAAAGCACCATTATCTTGAGCTTTTCCTATAGATTTCATATGAGGTGTTCATTGACATGGCTCATTAAATGTAGATTTATATGCCACATCACATACGAGTGGCCATTGGGCAGCCTAGGATATCATAACATAGCTTGGGGATTGAGAGACATCAAGCCAGTAGGATACATGAAGATCCCATGTGGCAATTTTCCAAATAGAGTTGGAGAACAAGGAGCATTTTGTTATACCATGCTCTGCATATGCCAAGCATAGGGTACAATTTCTGACACAGGTATTATTACAACAATGTATGAGGAGTGTGGATTAGTGTCGTCTTGGATGGTTCCTCATTGGTGCATGCTACAGATGCCAGACTTTTATATAGCCTACACAAGTAGTGGATAAGGGCATCAAATAGAGGATCAATCATTTCTTTCAAAGCAGCAAGCCATGATTGAGCCCCAACATCGAAGGGCTTAATGTCGAGAAGTTAGAGACCTAGAGAGCTAAGAGACATCCATGCATCCCTAGATATGGGAGACCTCAGATATACTAACATGTGATATTGAGGATCTGACTACTTTATGAACACCAAATGGAGCATATATCATTATCAACACCCTCGTACATCATTCTTCATCTCATACCCATGTTGTAGATCCTCCAAGCACTCCCCCATGTTAGATTCATAGTTCTATTCATCTTGGTTGGTCCAATGTGACCCACATGTAACATGAGATCATGTGTGTAGTCACCTATCATACTATTGGTCATTCTCTATGGTGCCATAACCATGTCACTTTCTACACATTGCTAGGCTTTTAATTTTAGTTTTCTTTAGATGTTTTTACTCTATTTTGTTTAATGGATACTTGGTGCATGACCGATGTATATTGGTTTGTCTCATAGGTCACATTTGGTCTTTAGAAGACGTTAATATAACCTTCTCTCTCTCTATCTGTGTGTGATAGGATAACACCATTACATTAAGACACCCAATAACCTACCTACTCGATCTCTTACCAAGACAAAAAAAGGATCACCACCACAAAATTTGGCACATATATTTATAGAGGACATGGGATAGATCGAGTGATACATTGGCATAAAATTGATCTAGTATCATAGTTCTCAGACTAAGTCTTTATAGAGACTCCATGGGAAATGTATAGTTCTCATCCAAGGAGTGAACCAAATTCTAGAGCACCCTATAGATTTAACATAGATGAGCTAAAGGAGCTTAAGACTCAATTAGATTATGCATTCACTATAGGGGGTTGAATAAAAGAACAATTAAAAATAAGTATCCACTCCCTCACACAGAGGACTTATAGGGTCAATTAAGTGGAGTGACTATATTCATTAAGATTGAGTTAAGATTTAGATATCACCCAATTAGAATCAAAATAGAAGATATACCCAAGATAGCTTTTCGAACATGTTATGGCCATTATGAGTTTATGGTTTACATTTTAGTTTGACAAATGCTCCTAACATATTTATGTACTAAATGATCAATGTTTTTCATGAATACCTAGATGAATTTATCTTTGTATTTCTTGATGAAATATTTTTAGAGTCTAAAGATGATCTTGAGAATGTTGTACATCTCAAGAAGAATTTGCAAACTCTTAGAGACCACAAATTGTATGGAAGGAAGAGTATCTGTTTCTTTGCTAAGGATAAACTTGTATATCTAGGAGGAGTCATATCTAAAGAGGGAATTCATATAGACAAGGATAAAGTGAAAACAATAGTTGATTGACCGGTTCCTTAAACCGTAAAGAATGTTATACGTTTTCTAGGATTAGCACAATACAAAAGAGCACATATTAAGGATTTCTCTAAGATAGCTAATCCCCTCACAGAGATGACTAGAAAGAATGTAGGATTTGTGAGGAGTGATGCCTATAAAAAATCATTTGAATCATTGAAAGAAAAAAGTCATTGAAAATTGTGTTTTGAAAATACCAAAAATGGGAAATGCTTTTGTAGTTTCATGTGATGCAAGTGGCAGTCAAATAGAATGTGTTCTTTCCAAAGACGATAGGATGCTTGCATACGAGTCTAGAAAATTAAGAAAAAAATGAACTTAATTATCCTATTCAATCTCTAGAAATGTTTTTTCTTGTACATGCATGTAAGCATTGGAGATATCTACTATTAACGGGTTAAGTTTGAATTGAAAAGAAATCATTAAAGTCTAAAATACATTTTGACACAACCATTGCTTAACAATAGGCAAATGTAAGGCAAATGTATTGGATTGAATTATTAAGCGAGTATGATTTTGACGTTAAGTATTTGGTTGGTAAGGAAAATGAGTTCATTGACACACTACGTAAGAGACCTTTATGTAATCTCCTTTCTCTGATAAATTCTCATTTACACAATAAAATTCAAGAAGAACTGAAACAAGAATCTTTTTGTTCACATATCTGGAATTTTTTGGATGCAAATAGTGGATCGATGTATCAAGACGAATTTTATTTTCGTAATGGATCTTTGTATGGTAACAATTAATTATGCATATCTTTTGGCTCTCCATTACAAGTTAGAATAATGCATGATTGTCATGATGCACCTTTCTCTGCACATCCAGGTTGTTCAATGACCTTTGTTAAAATAAAATGTTCTTACTTCTGGGCATGTATGAAGCACAATATTAGAAAATATGTTAGTAAATGTTTAAAGTTCCAACAACTAAAATCAGAGTTTAAGATAATGCCTGGATTGCTTCAACCTTTGGATGTTTCAAATCAGAAGTGGAAGTCTATCTCTATGGACTTTATCACTAAATTGCCTATGAACAGAAGTAAAAATGATACCATATTTATGGTAGTTGATCGAGTTACAAAGATGGCACATTTCTTCCCTATGAGAATTATTGATACTACCTTGAATGTTGCAAGACTATTTGTAAAAGAAATTTCTCAATTGCATCGAATGCTTAAAAATATAATTACTCATAGAGACTCTAGGTTCACATCAAACTTTTGGAGAGCAACATTTGAGTCAATTGGAACTCAACTTTGTATGAGTACAACTTTCCATCCACAAAGTAATGGGGAAACCAAGAGGGATAATCAGGTAATTGAAGAAATGTTATGTATGTTTGTGAATGAAGAGCAAGATGATTGGAGTTATTATTTGCCCTTAGTTGTGTTTGCATATAATAGTACATGGCATGCATCTATAAAAATGACTCCATTTGAGGCTATGTATGGTTATAATTGTTTAATTCCACCTTCATTTGTGGGTTTTCCAAATAAAGTAGAAGTATCTAAAGAAATGCTTGAGAAAATGGATGAAGAACTTAGAAAAAATAAGCAACACATAAAAGAAGCCTAGAAACGACAAAAGAAGCTCTTTTAAATCAAGATAATTGCAAAAGAGAGTAATAGAGAGAATCTTGTGACTTTAGGAGTTGCACTTCATACCAACCTAGTAGTTGGAATCAAATCAATTAGAATCCTAAAAGGTAGGATCACCTTTTAGGTGGTAGATTCAAAATTCAAATTGAAGACTCAACTATAAAAGAGCCTAACTTTTAGTCGCGTGTAGTAGAGCAAGAAGAAGGACACATTGAGCTTCAAGCTTGTGGGTACAGTAAGCTCTCACATGTATGAGTAAGCATACATCATCTCCCTTGTATCATATATTCATAATATTATACATTTGATTCAGTTTATGCAAGTCATTTTGGTGTCTACTTTTGTCTACTGCTAAGTGCTCACTTCAGTAAATTTGTTTTGAGTTGTTCTCTGTGAATAATTACCCAATCAATGTGATTCAACTTGGGATATGTATCTTAGACCTTCTAGTTCTCATCTATGAATTTTCAATTCATTTGATTCATTACTCTTTGAGATAAGATCTCTGCAATTCACCTATGTCTGCTCACTATCAACTTCCTAAAAAGTCGGGACTACACCCCTAACTTCTTAATGTGATTTCTCATCATATGCTCATCCTAAATTGGTTATTTAACTTCCTATGGCAAGCTTAGGATTCAAATTAGCTATTCCTTAAAGCTCTCAAGTCAATTGGAATCAATGAGTGAGCATTGAGTGAATTACCGAGCAGGACCAAGTACCAAAATAGTAAGTTTTTGGAAGTTTCCAATCTTGAAAGTTATTTGTTTTGACATAACTATTTGAGGGTGATGCTCCAGGGTACATTATGGATCCAAATGCATATTTGGGAAGCTAAAGGTGTCTTCTAAGGTACTTTGAAGCTACATTGGCAGGTATAGAACAGGATTTGTGGATCACCACCTCATCTTGGGAGTGTATCCAACCATCTCCTCATAGTGATATCCAAGCTATCATCAACTTAACATGTGAGATCGATTCCCATCATCACTTGACAAATTGGATCGAGGTAATTACTCTTCTTGGTCAAATAGAATGGAAGCATATCTACAAGGTAGAAATCTCTATGGTTACATATCTAGAGATGAGTTAATGCCAATACTTAGAAGCAAAGGGCAACCTACTCAAGAAGAACAGGAAAGGTTATCAACATGGTGCTCTAAGGATGCTTTGGCAAGGTCATATCTTCTCAACTCAGTTTTTTATTTCTTGCTTCCACACATTAGGAATTGTAAGAAATCACAAGAAACGTGGAATGCACTTGAAGCATTCTTTTCTTCAAGCACTAGAGCAAGGAAGAACCAACTCTAGATGGAGTTCACAATACTCAAAAAGATTCCCAAGTAGAATGTAACTGATTATGTCACTAAGATGAAGGACCTAGTTGATCAACTTGGAAGCATTGGAGAAATCATTGAAGAGGAGCAAATTGTGAGACAGTGGATCAATGGAATCAAGGGAGATGATAAATGGGAAGCATTCATCAGAGCAATGGATCTATACATGGACATGCAGGTACCTAACTTCAATACTCTAATGGGGCAAGAAATCTGATGATGAAGCTAGTACCTCCCAAGGTAACTTTGCAGGACGAGGTAGAGGTACGAGAGGAAGAGGCAAGGTAGACAAGGCAGGGGGAGATTCCAAAGCACCTCTCCATGTGCCATATGTGGATTGACTAACCATACAAGTGAGAATTATTTTAGGAACCCTAGAAATCAGAGAGGAAGAGGCCTCAATAGAGGAAGCTATGGAAGAGGAAGATCAAATAATTTCAACAATTACAACAACAACAACTACAAGAACTACAATAACCAAGGAGGCTATAGAGGAAGAAGAGACCACAACAATCTCACTAGAGAGAAGGCACAAGAGGACTCACTTTTGTTGATGAACATGAACATGAGGCAAGGTAAAGTAGATGAGCATGTGTTCTATATAGATTTTGGCTGTTCAAATCATGTAGCACGAAATGTGGCATTATTATGTGACTTGGAGGTTCCAAGAAACAAGCATGAGGTATAGAGATGAGATGACACAAGGCACTCAGTTGAAAAGATTGGAAATTTGAAGACCCAAGATGGAAATATGAATCTACTCAGCAAGGTATTGTATGTACCTAGCATAACCAAGAACTTGATAAGTGTTGGAAAAATGTAGAAAAAGGATTGCGGGTAAGGTTCACAAGAATATAGCACTTTTCAATTATGGAAGAAAAACTTTATAAGAATTAGAAATGTGGCCCAAAAGATTAGCTCACATAGGAGAAAAGAGTTTGAAGCAAATATGCAGGGAGCAGAGTGTGGTTGGATTTCCAAACATATCCAAGCAACATATTATATATAAGTGCAGTGCATGTCAACTTGGGAAGTCGCATAGACAAGTCTTTATGAAGAAAGGTGACATTCATGGTGATCTATTGCAGGTATTCCACACACATGTTAGGGGACCTAGCAAAGACCCTTCAATTTCAGGATCTAGGTACTATGTATCATTCATTGATGATTGTGGAAGATGGACTATACTTTATTTTATGAAGCACAAGGATGAAGTGTTCAATTGTTTCAAAACATATCTTGCTCTTGTTGAAAACCAAATAGGGAAAACCTTGAAAATTCTAAGGTCAGATGGAGCGGGAGAATACTTCTCCCATGAGTTTGATGCATATCTCCAAGATAGAGGCATCAAAAGAGAGATCACTACCACGTATACTCCAGAACAAAATGAAGTAGCAAATAGGAGGAATAGGATCATTGTGGGGGTGGCAAGCTCCATGATTAATGAGAGAAAATTACCCAACTACCTATGGGTAGAGTGTGTGTCTACAACCACTTATCTCATCAACACGCTCCCATCTAAAGCATTGGATGGGATGAAACCATATGAAGCTTGGAATGGAAGGAGACCTAGCCTAGATCATTGCAGAATATTTGGGTGCATAGCTTATGCACATGTTCCATCACAAATGAAAGGTAAAATGGATCCTAAGGTAGAGAAATATGTGTTCATAGGATATGATCTAAATAAAAACGGGTACAGGTTGTATAATCCAAGTACTAAAGGCTTTATTGTTAGTAGAGATTTTGTCGTTGATGAAAATAACTCGTGGTTTGAAGATGATTGTAGAAAATTCAAGCTACGTTATGACCTAGAGGAGGACTTTCCAACACTTCAAAAGGTAAATGATCAACAACAGGAAGATTCAAGTGATTTTGATGATGATAAGAAGACACCAAGAAGGAATTTTAAGTATGGAACAACAAAGGTAAAGAAAAGATGCAAGATTTGAGGGATATTGCACAATCCTCTCAACAAACAATAAGGAGATCAAATAGGGAAAAGAAGAAGCCAGAAAAGTATGGATTTGACACTTCTCTGTTCATTAAACACTCAATCTATATTGCTTAGGATATTAACTCAGAGGAGCCACAAACCTTTGAAGAAGCAAATAAAAACTAGAGTGAAAAGAAGAAATGGAGGAAGAGATACAAGCACTCTAGGAGAATTAGACTTGGGACTTAGTTCCCAAGAAACAATCCACAAAGAGCATTCGATCTAGGTGGATTTATAAGGCAAAAAAGAATTTTGACGGTTCAATAAATAGGTACAAAGCAAGCCTTGTGGGTTAAGGGTTTGCTTAGATCCAAGGAATTGATTATGAGGAGACCTTCTCTCCTATGGAAAAGATGCCAACAATCAAGGTTCTCATGAGTATAGCTGCTTCAAGGAATTGGAACATTTATGAGTTGGATGTAAGAAATGCATTCTTAAATGGTTGGATTTCAAAGGAGGTGTACATGGCAAAACCTCCTAGATTTGTTGATAAATCACATCCTGAATATGTGTGCAAACTTAGGAAAGCTCTCTATAGTCTCAAGCAAGCTCATGGATCTTGGAACCATAGACTTGTTACATTCTTGTAGGACAAAGGATTCAAATTGAGCAAGGCTGGTTCTTCATTCTTCATTAAGAGGAATAACTCTAAAGTTATATATTTATGTGTGTATGTAGATGATAGCATTCTTATGGGTAATGACGCAGATGGAGTCAAGAAGATGAAAGCATAAATGAAGGAAGAATTTAAGATAAGTGACCTTGGATTGCTCACTTACTTTCTTGGTTTAGAAGTTATCTATACAAATCAAGGGATGTTCCTTACACAAAGGAAATACATTAAAGATATGATTACAAAGTTCAAAATGCAAGACTCTAAGGTTTCAGGTACTCCATGGAGATCACAAGTTAAGTGCTCATGAAGGAAAGCCAATTGAAGACATTACAAGCTACCAAAGTCTAGTTGGAAGCTTGAACTATGGCACCCTAACTAGGGTTGATATCTCCTATTGAGTAAGTGTGCTTAGCCAAATCATGCACACTCCTAGGAAACCTCACATGGATGCACTCAAAAGGATATTGAAGAATCTAAAGGGAACAATAAATGAAGTCTTATATTATCCTTACACATCTGACTTAAGTGTAAAGATCTTTACTAATGCAGATTTGGCAGGATCAAACGATGATAGGATAAGTACATGTGGATATCTATCTTTTGCTGGTACAAATCTCATTTCTTGGTCTTCTAGGAAACAAAATATTGTAGAACTCTCCTCAACTTAAGCTGACTCTAGAGAATTGGCAAATGCAACTAAGGAAAGATTGTGGATCAAGACCCTATATACAGATTTAGGGTTGGATTTTGGCACTCCATATATATTTGGAGACAATATGAGTTCACTACATTTAGCTGCTAATCCTATCTTTCATGCTAGGAATAAGCATATAGAAGTCCATTATCACTTTGTTTGAGAAAAGATGGCAAGCAAAAAGATACAATTGTCTTATGTATCGACACAGATGCAATGTGCAAATATGATGACTAAATCACTTGATGGAAGTAAACTCAATAGTTTCAAATCAATGATTGGTTTGTAAGAGATACCTATGGAATGAATACTCAAGCATCTTAGGCTTGAGGGGAGCTGTTGGTACATTTGGGAAGCCTTGATGCTTGACTTCACAATTTGGGTGTGACTATCCATAAGTCACATATGAACACCTCTTGTAAAATTCATAAGCTTAAATCAAGATAATTATAAAAGAGAGTAAAAGAAAGAATCTTGTGACTTTACACGTTGCACTTCATACCAACCTAGTAGTTGTAATCAAATCAATTAGAATCCTAAAAGGTAGGATCACCTTTTAGGTGGCATATTCAAGAAATTGAAGACAACTATAAAAGAGCCTGACTTTTAGTCGCAGGTAGTAGAGCAAGAAGAAGGCAACATTGAGCTTCAAGCTTGTGGGTACACTAAGCCCACACATCTATGAGTAAGCCTACATTATATCCCTTGTATCATACATTCATAATATTATAAATTTGATTCACTTTATGCAAGTCATTTTGGTATCTATTGTTGTCTGTTGCTAAGTGCTCACTTCATTGAATTTGTTTTCAGTCGTTCTCTGCAAATACATATCCAATTAATGTGATTGAACTTGAGATATGTACCTTAGACCTTCTAGTTCTCATTTGTCAATTTTCATACCGTTTGATTTAGTACTATGTGAGATACCTTCTCTGCAAGTCACCTGTGTCTGCTCACTACCAAGTTCCTAAAAAGTCGAGACTACACCCCTAACTTCTTAATGTGATTTCTCATCATATATGCATCCTAAATTAGTGAGATAACTTCCTATAGCAAGATTAGAACTCAGATTATCTATGCCTAAAAGCTCTTGGGTCAATTCAAATCTGTGAGTGAGCACTGAGTGAATTACTAAGCAGGACCAACTCCCAAAATAACAAGTTTTTGGAAGTTTCCAATCTTGAAAGGTATCTGTTTGACATAACTATTTGAGCGTGATGCTCCAATGTACATTATGGATTAAAATCCATATTTCAAAAGCTAAAGGTGTCCACTAAGGGAATCTAAAGTTACATTGGCAGGTGTAGATCAGGAGTTGTGCACCACCACCTCATCTCTTGTGTGTATCCAACCATGTCCTTAGAGAGAATTGTTTGAGCCTTGCACTATGCCTATCACAATGATTGGAGTTATCTTTGAGGCATTAGTTCAGTTCTTGTGAAACTCACCTATGATATGCTCTTTACCACACTCTAAATAATATCTTTGAATGGTAAGATAGTGTGGCTAACCTACTAGTGGGGCTATAGGCATTCATGTATGAAATGAGTATGGCATCTACAACATGGCCTTGTAGGGGTGTTTGGTCTCATTTGTCACAACTAGGGGCTAGGATTAGGGTTCATGTACATAACATTGGATTATTCACATTTCCTATTGTATTACTGTGTTGGGATGTAATGGTGATAAGTCTTTATATATTTTGGTGCTTCTTTGTAGTAGGTGGGAAGGTTCTCTCCATGAGATGATTCATTAGCATTAGGGTCATTCTCAATTATCAATGGAGAAACTAGTACTAAGGCCCTATCTATAGTCTCTTTGGCTGCTGCATACTTGATTGATATTATATTTGCAAGGGGGGAGTTTTTTTCCTAGCACTAGTTGTGGTCTAGGTTGTGCTTGATAACATGGGTGGTAATTCTATTATGGTCTGTAGTAGGGCTACTCTTGATATTGATTTTGATACCTCTATCGCTGTCAATATTGTAACTGTCTACTTATTGTAAGCACAATCTTGTGCCATGTGGTTGGTTTATTTTTCTCTCTATGTTGGATTAGTATGAGTTTGGAGCTATGACATTCCCACTAACTCTCAACTTACTATAAGGACAATCTTGTGCCATGTGGTTGGTGTATTTTGTCTCTATGTTAGAGTAGTATGAGCGTGGAGCTATGACATTCTTGTTTCGCATTGGGCAAGCATTAGCCATGTGATCAACATCATAGGTGAAACAATGTTTATGGCAGCGACCTTCTCATGTTGTCTATTATAGAAGTTTTCTCCTAGCTTTTGTGCAATTGGCTTAGCTAGTTCCTCCACCAAGGATGAAGTTTTCAATGTGATTTTAGTCAAGCAATCGAATCCTTTTTATAGCTTAGGCAACTCTAATGCGTATCCTAAGCTCTCTTTTGTATCTCTACACAATCTCACACATTGTTCTAAGGTGTTTGGCTCTTTCAAGTACACATAAAACCTCATTTTTCCACTCAAGAGATCATCTAAGAACAATGACACCTGCTTAATCTATCACTCCATATGAGGCTTGGCATGGTCGCAAGCCATCTGTTGTTGACCTGTGTGTCTTTCGTACATTCAATATTGTGTGTTGTCCTCCAAGCTTCTTCTTCTTCCTTGTGTTGTTTGTGTGCTTCCATAGGCCTCAAAATCCAACAATTCGTATCTGAGCAAGCTCTCACTTCATATAGGGCATTGGAAACACTCCTCTGATCATATTCTCAGAATCACACAAAAATTGGTAAGCATACTCAAGGTGACTAGGAGTTCAAAATAACTTCACTACTTTGTCCTTTTGTGCCAAACATATATACAAGTTTCAGTTCAGGAGTACAAGTGCCTCAAAGTCTACTACAGATCTAGGGGATCTCAATAGGATAGTTGTGTTGAAAATTTTGAGAAACATTCATTTTTCTACATCAAGGTATTTTAGTTAGTGACCATGGTTGAAAATAATGATGTATTTTGTATGTTATCTGTTGAAGATATATTGGATGGTATTAATTATCGTTCATGGGCATAGATGATGCTTCATGTATTGGTTGCAAAAGAATTGTGGAATATTGTGTAGGGTGTTGAAAAATGTTCTATTACACCTGCAAATATAGTTATCAAGGGTGATGCAAATGACATTGAAAATGACGATCTTCAAGTTCCTGTTTGTGTAGAGGTCCCTCTTGCACCTACTATAGAGCAACTTTGTTAAGATAGCATAGATGCTCAGGAACATGCATTGATAGTCTTGTATATCAAATGTGCCATTATTCCTCACATTCACTCCTAAAATCAACAAAGGATGCTTGGGATACACTTACCACTTTATACCAGGCAAGCAATGCGGGTCGTGTTGGTTATCTCCAGAAACAGTTGGAGAGGGAGCACATGAATGAAGGAGACTTCATGGAAAAGTTTTTGAGAAAGATCAAAGATATGAAGGAGCAATTAATTTTTGGTGAAGAAGTCTTGCCAGAAACTTCACTTGTGCAGGCTATTTTGAACAGTCTTCCAGATTCATATAAGAGTTTTGATTCTACTCTTCAATTGATGATAAGATGCGATCCAAATGCCTTAACATTTGAGGAGTTAGTCTCTATTCTATTGCAAGAAGATGAGTCTAGGCAGAACATGTCCATTATGTGTGTTGTAGATCAAGCTTTCCTAGCTACTTAGAAGGGCAAAAGTAAATGGAGCTCATCTAGTAGTAAGAAAAAATCTTCTAATTCCACACAATCAAAGAAGGATGAAAAAGGCGAGAAGAAAAGAGAAAAGTAGAAATTGTTTTTTGAACACTTTAACAGAAATGATCATGTGATAAAGGTTGTCCAAAACTAGCTACAAAAGAGGCAAAGAAGAAAGAGGATGGAATGGTTGTTGTAGAGGCCTCTACTCCTAAAATAGAGTCTACTAATCTTGTGTAGAATGAAGAATGGGCACTTACTACTATTTGCAGGTAAGACCCATCTTCTCATGCATAGTCTATGTCTATAGTAAACTTAGATTTTTGATACTTTGGTAGTGGGGCAACCAAAAATATTACCTCGTAGTGCAATTTTTCTAGTTCACTTGAGTCTACCCCTATAGGGAATACTCTCACATGCACTAAAGATTCCTCTTATCCTATCACGGGAGTTGGTAAGATCATTTTACCTACAATTGATAAAAGTTCTTTTACATTGTGGTATGTTTTTATCAGTTTCAGCACTAACCAAGACTGGCTTGGTTGTGAAATTTGTTGAGGATTGATGTCCATTTCATGATATGTCAAATGGAAATGTCATTATTAATTCTGGCATTTTATTTCATGGGTTGTATAAGCTCATAGATTATGAAGAATCTATGAATGATTCAACATGTGTCGTTCAAGATTCTAAGGTTATGTCAGATGCAAAGCTTTGGCATGCATGCTTTGATCACCAGAGTTTTTCTATTTTGCTATGCCTTCGAAAATCTCAAATGGTGTCCTCTCTGCCCAAACTTGAGGAACCTTGTAAACATGTATGTGAAGGCTGTATTTTTGGCAAAATGCATTGTTCCTCCTTCCCAAAAGGTGGTTGTGTTTGAGATTCTAAAAAATGTCAGCTTGTTCATAGTGATGTTTGTGGTCTTACGCAGACACCTTCTTTTGGGAACTACCTTTACTTCATGACTTTCATTGATGATTTTTCCAAGAATGCATGTGTGTATCCACTGAAATCAAAGTCCAAAATGTTTACGTGCTTCAAATAATTTTTGGTTTTGACTCAAAATATATCAAGATGTAAAATGGACACCCTTTGTTCTCATCAAGGGGAGGGTGGGGTATATGTCTTCTAATTTTAATGCATTTCTGGCTGAACATGGGATAAAACATCAATCTTTGGTGTTTTATACACCTCAACAAAATAGAGTTGCTAAAAGGAAGAACATGTCACTCATGGAGATGGCAAGGTGTATGGACAATGGTCAAGCTTTACCACATAGTTTTTGGCTTGAGGATGTTATGTGTGCATCATATGTACTTAAAATGTGTCCCACTAAAGCATTGCAGTCTATCACTTGATATGAGGCTTGGCATGGTCACAAGACATCTGTTGCTGATATGTGTGTCTTTGGTTGTCTGACATATGCATTAATGCCTAAACAACAATGCACAGAATTGGATGATAAAGCACTGAAATGTATTCTTGTTGGGTATAGTTATAAAAGAAAAGGCTATTGTCTATATCATCCATAGGATAAATGCATTTTGGGAAGCCGTGATGTTGTTTTTGTGGAACATGAAATTCAACCATTACTTTCATGTACTAAGAAGACATCAGTTAGCTCCAAAGAAGTGTATAACTTTGTTGCCATGTTTTACAAGTAGAGAGTCTAGTGTTGGTCCAAATGAGGCCATTTCTCAACCTTTATAGGTTCCACATGATGATGTATACCATTCCATTTTTTACATAGATTTACATGATGCACTTGGTGATGAGATGTTTGATATAGAGGAGGTGAAAACTATGCCGAAATGGCTA
Source organism: Ceratopteris richardii (assembly GCA_020310875.1). Lineage (NCBI taxonomy): Eukaryota > Viridiplantae > Streptophyta > Polypodiopsida > Polypodiales > Pteridaceae > Ceratopteris > Ceratopteris richardii. Next base: position 248,059,825 of record CM035406.1, read on the forward strand.
GTGTAGATTGTTGATCTTCGGATCCCATAGACACATGTATGTAGAGAAAGTACAGAAATAAAATCTCACAAAAGTACTAAGAGAATAGAAAGAGCTAAAAGACTAGACACCTGATTGGGTACAATCTCCCCCCACATACTCTAATGGGTGAGTCTGTCAAAGCATGTGTATTTATAAGTATTTATCATTACATCTTGAATAGAAGATAGGAGAATAGAAAGAGCTAAAAGACTAGACACCTGATTGGGTACAATCTCCCCCCACATACTCTAATGGCTGAGTCTGTCAAAGCATGTGTATTTATAAGTATTTCTCATTACATCTTGAATAGAAGATAGATTAGGGCAATGCTTTGAAATGCATGCTTTTACAAAAAATCTACTTTATTTAAAAAATCGTAATCTACTATTTTTACAAAAATGTTTCTTTCTAAAGAGTTCTATTATTTTTACAAAAGAAAAACTAAAATACTATCTTCTAAATATTCTTCTAAATATCTCCTAAAATATTTGAATAAGTCCATGTGTGTTCAAACCCTTTCTTCACCTACTAAAGCAAAACACAAATCACATTAAAACCCTCAAGAAATTAAAATCTATAGCATTCCATTATTCCATAAAGTATAACATGCCTCCTAGTTGACAAGCAATTGACCTTAGTTGATGAAAATAAAACAGAAATGGATGGCTAGTCACATATCCCATCACTAAACAATAATAAGCATGTTCCATGTAAAAACACATGCATGGAATTGGAAAACGGAAGTTTAATATGAATGTGAATGATATGCAAAAATCAAATGATCATAACGTGGAGTTAGTGATGTCTTATGAATCCATTCAGATTCTTCAAGTGAGTGATTTTTATATTTAACTAAATATCTATGATATTGATTACTTGTGCATGTAATAGTAACATCATAATCAAGTATTTTCTCTGGAATTAAAATTTCTGCATCCTCTTCTAACAGAGGATCATCTAAAATAGGAGTGAGTGGTAAAGTTCTTTTAAATGATTTCAATAAACTGATTTGAAAAGAATTGTGTATATTCCAATGAGAAGGTATGTCTAGTCTAAAAGTATTCTCTTTTTTTTTGAATAATACAGAAAGTTCCATAAAAATGTGGTGCAAGTTTAACTTTAAGGATGTTGTGAAATATTTTCCAAATGTCTTTTAACCACATGAATTCATTTCATTAAACTCTTTAGCTATGCATTTCTTATTAACTATAGGCATGTAACGTTCTTACCTCTTTTTAATATGATCATGAACCTCATGAAGTGTAGAAATATGATCTTGGGCAAAAGAATCACCTACAAGTTTATCAGTTTGAGTGATAAACATGGGAGTGGCAAGCTTTTTACCATACACGATTTCATATGGTGCATGTTTAGTAGTGGTATGTGTTGTGTTAGACGTATGTGCAAACTATAGTAAATGAATTTTCTCACCCCAATTACTTGGATTATCTAAAGAATTACAATGTAATAAATCCAAAATAGTATCATTCATAGCTTCACTTTGCAGATTACTTTCAAGATGAAATGTAGAGCTAAAGTCAATTTTAGAACCCAAATTTTGAAATAATTCAACCCAAAAGTGATTACAAAAACGAATTTCTTGATTCGAAAGAAAACCTTTTGGAAAACCATGATGTGGAAAAATACATTGAATAAATAACTTAGCAGCTTGAGGTTTAAAAAGAGCCTTTTTACAATGAATGAAATATGCTTATTTACTAAATCTATCAACAATTATCCAAATCATATCATTATGAGATGAAGTTGTAGGAAGAAGAGTAATAAAATCCATAGAAATTTGTTCCCATGGTCCATCGGGTATGGAAGTGACATTAATAATCCAAATGCTTCACCATGATGTTGTTTCACACATTGACACACAATGCAATGGAAAACATATAGTGCAATATCCTTTTCCATATATGGCTAAAAGAAAAATGGTTTACACGTACAAATAGTACTTTGTATGCCCCTATGACCCATGTATGGTGGTTCATGCATCTTTTTCATAATTGTTTTTAAAATCTTGTGTAATGCATAAATTGTGTTTGAAATACAAGAGTCCATTATGAAAAGTGTAGTGATACTCACTAAATATTGTAGAATAATTGAAAGCATTCCATGTTTATGAAAAATACAAATGAGATGCATAAGTAGGAATCATGTCATGCAATGAATGAATATGAATAACAGAAATATTATTGATTGAAACAAGATTTGTTTGTGGGTATGGAAAAAGACTTAGGGCATCAACTACAACATTACCTTTGTCGGGTTCATATTGAATCATAGCCTGAAAACTTTGTAGGAATGATGCCCATTTAATGTGTTTGTAAGAAACCAATGGTTGATTTAATAAGTTCTTAATAGCTTATTGGTATGTTTGGATTATGACTTCAGAACCCATAGGGTAATGTGTCCAAATTTTTAAGGCATGCATGAGAGCTAAAAGTTCATTATCATATGCACTATAATTCTTTTTTGAAGGTTCAAGTTTCTGACTTTCAAATGCAATGGGATGGTCATTTTGCATTAATAAAGCACCTATACCTAAAACATTGGCATTTGTAACTACATGGAAGGGTTGTGAAAAATCTAGTAATTGCAAAATAGGTGCATGAGAAAGTGCATGTCTGAGTTTTTCAAAAGATTGTTGTTGTGCTAATCCCCACACAAAATTTAGCTTTTTCTTCAAGTATGATGTGAGTGGAAGTGCTAAATAAGGAAGACCTTTGACAAACTTTCTATAAAAGCTACCTAACCCTAGAAAAGCACGTACATAATTCACAGATTGAGGTACATGCCATTCTTCAATTACTTTAATTTTCTTTGGATCTACATGAATGACTTGACTAGAAACAAAATGTCCTAAATACTCTAACTTTTGTTTAAAGAAATAATTGTTTTTAAGATTGGCATAAAGTTTGTCCTTGCATAACAAATTAAAACTAGTCGCTAAATGATTTTCCTGGCCATCATCATTCTCACTATAGACAAGTATATCATAGAAAAAAGACCAATTAAAGCTTAGTAATCAAGAAAAATGTTATTCATCATACGTGCAAACGTAGCAGGTGCATTGGTGAGTCCAAAAGTATGATGTCCTTGTCTTCCTGTGACTCCCCTCACTTTTGGGGAGGTTCCTCTGCACTCTGATCGATGAAGAAGAAGATGATCCACCGGCTAAACTCTCAAAGAGCTCACGGAGCGTACATACTCATAATGATCCTTCCACCCACATAGTGCTTCCACTTTGATCTCTCTTCCAATAATGGATTCTCTCATGTGGCTACTCACATGAGTGCCGTTTGGCACTCATGTGTGAGCCCATCTAATGAAGGATAAGAGGTAGTTCATACCTCTCCCCTAAGAGTTGTCCACATAACATTTCCTCCCCTTAGTTCCATTTATTTCTAATAGAAAAAGAGAAATAATAGAAGTAGTACTCCCACTATATGCCCATGTACATTATGTACATGGTCATATCTCCGTGTTCTTTCCCCGTATCCTTCCCCTTAAGAAGATCCTTGGGGAGGTAATCTAAAACTAGAAAACTATCTCTGAAGGGTGCTAACCCGCTCCCATATGGCACTATCTTCTGAACTATCTTTGAATTTTACTAGACACTCTTTATACAAGTGACTTCTCATCCATTTCTCTCGAGTGCGTAGTATGCTCTCAAGATCATGTGGAATAGATTGAACAAAAATAGGCTTTACAACCTCACTATCTGAAATGAGGTTGTCAGATTCACCCAACCTTTTCTTAAGCCGGCTAACATAAAAAACTAGATTGATTTGACTATTCTTTGAAAGTTGGAGCTGGTAAGCCATCTTTCCTATTCTCTTAAGTATTTGGAAAGGTCCAGAATACCTAGGAGATAGTTTTGGATAGGGTCTCGTCTTCATGGTTTTAGACCTAGATGGAAATCTAAGATAGACCTACTCTCCTACCTAAAAGTTGATGTCTCTCCTTTGAGGGTCAGCATAGGCTCTAGCCCTCTCCTTAGCTCTGCTAATGTTGTCCTTAGCAAGCCTACGCATATAAGATTCCTTTGCAACTTGAACCTTCTCATTCTGCAAGCCTACTGCATAAGGAGCTCTTGGCTGAAACCCATACATAAGAATAAATGGACTATGCCCAGTGGAAGAGTGCTTGGCACTATTATATGAAAAATCTACTATAGGTAAGTACTCTTCCCAATTAGTTTTCCTTTCATTCACATATGCTAGGAGCATATCCTCTAGGATTTGGTTAACCCTCTCTATTTTCCCATCCAACTGTGGATGCTCTACCATACTCATGCTAAGTTTTGTATCTAACCTTTTGAAGGAGGCTCTCCAAAACTGGCTAGTAAACTTCCTATCCCGATCAAAAACTATGTCTAAAGGAAGACCATACAACCGGTATAGGTTCTCCACAAAGAGTCTAGCCAACTCTAGTGTCTTCACTGTAGTACATGTCGAAATAAACCTAGCCATTTTGGTTAACCTATACACAATTACCTAGACCGAGTCGTGCCCTTCTATGTCTTAGGTAGTCCGACTATAAAGTCCATGGAGATACTCTCCTGCTTCCCATGAGGAATATCTAATGGGTGGAGTAGTCCTCCAATTCTCGATCTCTCAACTTTGTTGAGCTGGCATTTGGTGCACTTAAGCACATACTCTAGGACATCCTCATGAAGTGTAGGCCAATGAAACTCCCTCTTAACAAGATCATAAGTCTTGTTAACTCCTAGATGTCCCGCATTAGGTGTGTCATGACATTCATACAAAATATATCGTCTCATCTCAGAATATCTAGGGACACATACCTTACCTTTATATAAGAGATATCCATCATGGACACTATAATTCTTCCACTTGAATCCTTCTTGAGTACCCGTCGATACTCGTTCCTCACTAGAAACCTGTATATCACGATCCCCATTCTCTATGGCTTCCCAAATCTCGGAATATGCAAGATGAAGCCTACATTTACCTCTAATGGACTCAAGTAGCTCACTTGTGATCTGCAAAAACTCAGTCCATCGAGCATAGGCATGCGGCTAAGTGAATCAGCAACTACATTAAACTTTCCCTTCCTATACCTAAGGTCATAATCAAACTCCTGAAGGGTCTCTACCCATCGGGCCTTCTGACCTTTAAGGTGTGTTTGATTAGAGAGCCACTTAATGCTCTACTTTGGCACCATATAAATAATGATGGCACTTCTTCAAAGCATGGATATTTGCATACAACTCCTTCTCATAGACAGAGAAATTCTTCTAAGCCGGTTCTAGTTTCTTACTCTCAAAAGCTACTGGTTGACCATCCTGGACTAGTACCGCTCCTATGGAAAAATCACTCGTGTCAATCTCAACCACAAAGGGTTTATTGGGATCTATTATATGTAAAAGTGGAGCTGTAGCAATTTCTACTTTCAATCTCTCCACACTTTGCTTTTATTAGTCTCCCCAATTAAAGGCATTCCCTTTCCCTTTAAGCTATTCCATCATCGCGACAACAATTTTGGCATAATTCTTAATAAATCTTTGATAGAAACCAGATAAACCTAGGAAGATATGTAGCTCTTCCGAGTTCCTTGGATGTGGCCACTCCATGATAGCCCTCACGTTTTCAGGATCCATCTAGATTTCATCCTAGGAGACTATATGCCCAATGTATCTCACCTCTGTTTTGAAAAATTCACACTTTGACTCTTGAATCTAATCGTGTTAAGAGGCTTGAGGGGCTGATCCGTCTCCATAGGAGTGTATTGAGGATGGTTATGGTCCTCATAGATCTGTGCATACTTGATCGCCTCCTCAAACGTCTTAGGAGCATTCCTTCTTACCTCTCTTAATGGCTTTATCTAAGCCTCTAACAAACCCTCTAGTTTTCTGGAAGTCATTTAAGCCCGTAAGTTTCAAAATGATCTCTCTATAGTGGGATATGTAGACCCTAAGAGGCCTACCTCTCTGGGTAATCCTATCCCACTCATTCCAATTACTCTCCTCCTCATTATCAGGAAGAAACTCTTTTAGAAAAAGAGTGTCAACCAGAGTCCAATATGTAGGGATAGAGTTCTCCTCCTTAAGACTCATCCACCACTTGTAAGCATAGGGGCCAAGCAAGAGACTCGCCTCTCGCACATGGTAATCTCGTGGGATGCCCTTCAGTTGATGCAAATCATGCAACTTTTGTAAAAAAGTGTAGATTGGATCGTTGTTTCTATCTCGGTCATCCCCTGTAAAAGTAGGTGGCTTTAATTCTTTCAGGAGGGGAGCTTCCCTAGAGCTCTCTCCTTTGTGCTTACTAAGAAGAGAAGTATCTCTCCTAGTCATCTCTAGAGGAAGAGTAGGGGTTTCTCTTTCCTTCCTAGCTAGGAAAGAGGTGATGTGAGTCTTGAGTGAGATCATTTGAGACTTTAGCTACTAAATGAGAGATGTAATGCCACTTAGATCTCTCTCTAGTTTAAGAGTCAGCTCTTTCAAATCTACAATTTGGTCATGAGTAACAAACTCATCCAAAAGCTCTTCATATGTATATTCTTCTTGTTGAGGCTCTTTCCCTTCTAAGTTTTCCTCTAATTCCTGCTTTATTTCTACATCTTCCATTCTAGAATCAGGATCCTCTAGTTGCTCTTTAGATGGAGAAGTGTTTTCAATTATTTGTTTCCCTTTAGATTCCATGTTTCACTTCCCTTCCCTAGTTTGCTAACTAGAGTATGTGAAAATGAATGGAAGTAAACCTTGAATATGCAAGAAGAATCAGGATCCTCTAGTTGCTCTTTAGATGGAGAAGTGTTTTCAATTATTTGTTTCCCTTTAGATTCCATGTTTCACTTCCCTTCCCTAGTTTTCTAACTAGAGTATGTGAAAATGAATGGAAGTAAACCTTAAGAAGATAAATATATCACAAGAGCACTTCACTGATACAAAATGAAGCTGTGGAAGCGAAATACAAGTGATCTTTGAAGCTTGAGATCACTGATTTTGAATCCTCATGAGGCCAAAACAAAAATTGGAAATGTCCGGTTGGTCGGGGGAGGTTCTAATCACCAAAAACCAACAAGAACAATGCCAAAACCATGTAACAATAGCCCCAACCGGGCACACTGAGTGAAACAGAAGAACTTTAGAGATTTGAAAGTCCTTGCCGGTCCAACAAATGTAGCCCAAACACTTCTACCTCAAAGATATAAAACTATCCCAAGTGCAAAAAGTGAATTTGGACACCGGATGATGAAAAACTAGGCCCGAAAGTGGCTATCTAGTTCCTGCTGAAGTGCTACACAAAGATTTTGGGTGACCAAATCTTGTCCAAATCCAGCATCAAAGGTTCTTAAGTGACAGTTAGGTTGTACCTTCGTAACGTGACAAAAATTTCAGAAATCAAACATCATATGAGCAAGCTATGGTGCAGAGAAGCCAGATATGTCACAAGTAAGAAGTGAAAAGGCTAATCATCATGAAGAGTTTCTTTGAAAAGCTTAAAACTAAAGAACTCAACCTTTTTGAGCAGACTCAAGTCCCATACCCCATCTCCACAGCCCATATTACATGTATGTATCATTGTTTTCCCAAAATTGCAATCCATAGCATTCTTTTTCCTTGGTCAATTAAGGGAAAATTTCGAATTAAGCAAGTGAGCAAGTGAGTTTACCTCCTTCCCCAAAAGCTTTCCCTCAGAAATAGACCATCCTAGAGCGAGGGAATTATCCCACATAAGCCGCAACAATGCCAAAAACCAAAGATATAAAGAGGGTTATTGTCTTCACTCCTTCATCCAAGAGGAGGGGAGGAGAAGGAGAAGAGGGAGTTTCCTTTCTTCATGAGCATGTGGGCACTGTCTCTGTTCTCGTGGGCACGTGGCTGATGGCTTGGCATTTGTTGAACACGTGGGCAGGACCGGCATTGTCTAGCTCTAGCTGAGATACCAATATGATATCCTTGGCTTCCAGTGACTCCCCTCACTTTTGGGGAAGTTCCTCTGCATCGTGATCGATGAAGAAGATGATGATTCATCCGCTAAACTCTCGGAGAGCTCACAGATCCTACATACTCCTAATGATCCTCCTAGCCATACTGCTTCCACTTTGATCTCTCTTCCAACAATGGGTTCTCTCATGTGGCTATTCACATGCATGCCACTTGGCACTCATGTGTGAGCCCATCTAATAAAGGATAAGAGGTAGTTCATACCTCTCCTCTAAGAGTTCTCCACATAACAAAAAGGCATTACCATGAATTTAAAGTGAACAATTTGAGTTTTAAGGGCAGTCTTATAAATGTCATTGTGTCATTGTATTTTGAGCACGATTGACTTTAGCATAACTAGTTAATGGAAAGGGTTGGAAGTCATGCATTGTAGACAAACAAATATCTCGATTGTTGAACTTAAAGCTAATTGTGTGCATGTGAAAATCAAAGGCATGCCAAGTATAACATCATAAGTGTAATAAAGTAAGTTTATGATCTAGGGATCCGACCGGTTCAGAAGGATCTGAAATCAGACAACGTTTGGTCTCTTGTATGTATGATCAAAGATCTCGAGTCAAGACTTACTAGAAGGTCATTTACACTTTTAACCAAGTGATCCACTGAGCCTAGTGGTTAAGTCTCAAGGGTGTGAAGGAGGCGGTCTCGAGTTCAATCCCCATGGGGTACATGGGGAGAATGTTTTGCCCAAAGAACTTAAGAACCTTTAGCATCTGTTTTGAGTTAACTAGGACACTTGGCACACATGTAGTTACATGGCTGACACTTGGATGCTGAGAATCCAACTGCTCAAGAAGGCAAACCCCTGGAGAGAGATCTATATAGAGGCATTTGGTTGGAAGGAGAGTCATCTCTCTAGCATGTGGTAGTCGTAATCTTGCATTGGTATCAGGGCATGTTGTGTCCTCTGTTTGACATCAAAAGTTCAAGCCCCACCACCTTTTTGCAAGCATCGGCTCCATCATCTAGCATACCTAGAAACTAGCTCGAGTATAATTGTCCAGGCCATGCATACCATGAATCATATTTTCTCTAATGAGTACAGCTAAGCCTCACACTTCGATGCTTGTGGGATCAAACCCCACGTGACCTTGTCTGAAGGAATTCCTTTGCTCGATGAACTTCTGTAAAAAGAATTGCTCAAAAAACTTTTGTAAGAAGAAGAGGAACAATGTGCCAATTGTCACCTATGTTGCTTGGCACGTTGGATAAAGTGAGACATTATGAACAGAAAAGTCATGGGATCAATCGTGCCTCCTAACCTTTTGAAACCACCTTTTGCCTCTCCTTCGAGCTATGGATGTCATGCAAAGAGGCTTCAGATAAATTTTATGTAGTATTTGTATACCGCAATGAAACGCCCTCTTGGATAGAAGATGCATGGTAGATTACAGAGGATCTTGGTTGGAATCTGGCATACACTACAAAAGATTGGATTCCAAGGCATATGCATTTCTTTTGCCATATTGCATAACTCCTTCCTTCTGCCATATCACATAACTCTAAAGAGGGAAAAACAAAAGCTTTCAAGAAGACTGCCTACGAGAAGAACTCAAAACATTTCAACTCAAGTTGATCTACAAAGATGAAGATGATGAACCCTTCACAAGGTCTCGATGGAAGCGTTGGCTCTGATACCAATGCAAGATTATGACCACCAAGAGAGATGAATCTCCTCCCAACCAAATGCCTCTATATGTAGGGGTCTGCCTTCTTAGGCACATTGATACTAACCATCCATGTGCCAGACATGTACTTGCACGTGCACCAAGTTTCCCAATTAACCAAAATTAACTCAAGTGGATGCTTCTAGAAGGTTCTAGATCTTTTGGGCAAAACACTCTTCCCATGTACCCCATGGGGATTGAACCCAAGACCTCCTTCACATCCTTGACTCAACCACTAGGCTAAGTGGATCACTTGGTTACAAAAGTAAATGACCTTCTAGTAAGTGTAGACTTGAGATTTTTGGCCATACATACGGATGACCAAACGGTGTCCAATTTCAGATCCATCTGAACCGGCTGGACCCTTATGCCTATATTCAATCTTTATGACTCCTTGCAATTCTTGTGCATTTTTTCGAGTGAGAGGATTGAATTTACTAAGTCACACTAGGAACTTGGTGCTTGAATTAGTCAGTAGTGAAGCATTATTGAAGAACAAAACTCATCAATAGAACCTTACTGGGTCAACACACTCATGTTGGATACCACACTAGTATCTTGTGGTTGGATGATGTTTTAGATTTACTCTATGAATCTTTTTGAGAATAAAGTCCTTTCCTCATAAAGATAGATAGAATGATTCAATATCTTATTGAAACAGATCTTTGAGAAGTTAAAGTCGTGAGTCATCTAGACTTTTACTCATAGAAAGCTTATGTATCTTTGAAGTTTGAATTGGTTGTACAGAGTTTTAGTTCTTTCTTTCCACTTTTCGAATCTTTTGGATTTGACTCAGATACGGTATCTGATTCTTTTCACAAAAGTCAAGGGTTAGATGGTTAGAACCGGGTAACTAAATTAAACATCCTAGATAGATGTTCTAAATAAGAACCTTTTCAATCTTCAAAAGATGCTAAGTCCAAGGTTGACTTATTCATTTGAGTTTGCTTTAAGGTATTCAACATAAGTGTAAATGAGTTCGTAGAGTCCAGTATACTCTAGAATGGTGAAGTTAGGAATTTCTCATCAAATTGACAATGCCCAAGAACTTTGAGCTCAAGTCTTTGAGAAAAGTATCCTAAGTTGGGAAATTTTAATTTTGAATTTGAATTGGTAAAATTATAGTACGGTTGACTCAAACATAAATGGTAAACTATCTCCTACAGTTTACATAGGATTTTAAACTCAATTGGAAAAAGTAGTCCTCTAATCGGGTGAAGAAAATCAAGTAACTGTTGGATGGGAGTAGACCATTGAATAAACATCCAAGTTAGATGTTTGGGACAACCAAACTTCAAGTTCTCCAAATCAAGTTCAAGTGAATCAAGAGTTCATAAGTCTTGTGAGGGATAAGAATCCTGCCTTTGTTACTAAGTCCATGCACCAGTCATGCCCAAAAATGCACTAGTAATTTGAATCTACTTAGTTCCCATGTTTCTTCTAAGATATCACCTAGTAAAGACTATGAACTCGCCACGGGTGTTTTTAGATCAACCCTTATTATTCATTCAATACTTTGAACTTTGACCAATTTATCAAAGTGCAAAGCCAGATAGTGATTTGAATCATTTGGGTAGGGATGAGACATGTTCTTGTAGTTCTAGAACATGAACACGTTCTTCCAGTTTTAAAACATGAGGCTCAAGGGTTGCCTATAATATGTATAGCTTTAATTTATGAGGACAAAAATATTTTCCAAGGGAGAAGGAATGTAATAAAGTAAGTTTATGATCTAAGAATCCGATGAGTTCAGATACATCTAAAATTAGACACCGTTTGGTCTCTCATATGTATGACCAAAGATCTCTAGTCTAGACTTACGAGAAGGTCATTTACTTGTTTAACGAAGTGATCCACTTAGCTTGGTGGTTTAGTCTCAAGAGTGTGAAGGAGGAGGTCTTGCGTTCAATCCCCATGGGGTAGATGGGGAGAGTGTTTTTGCCAAAGAACTTTAGAACCTTTTAGAAGCTTCTACTTGAGTTAACTTTGGTTAACTGGGACACTTGACACACATATAGTTACATGGTTGACACTTGGATGATTAGAATCCACCTACCGAAGAAGGCAGATGCCTGGAGAGAGCTATATATAGAGGCATTTGGTTGGGAGGAGAGTCATCTCTCTAGCACGTGGTGGTCATAATCTTGCCATAGGACCACAAAGGAACAATTAAAAATGTTCATTCATCTATGTATGAACCTATAGGAATCTGAACATTAGGCGCTTTATTTGTAAAATTATATCTATTTCCTTGAAATGCAGCTTTAACTTTATACATAGAAGGAAGTTGGTTTAATAGGAGATCTTGCACTAACATATGAGAAATAAAATGATGTGAACTACCATCATCATGTAAAATATTAACAACTTTACCATTAATAGTACCTTGCATGCAAAGTAAAAAATGAATAGAAATTGTGATACCCAAGGTCTTAGTTCCTTTTCCAGTGCTTCTTCGGTCCAATCAGGTTGAATGTCTTCACGAACCACCTCCATGTTGTGTACTTGAGCTCCAACAGGCTTCATGTCATTAGTTTGGAGCCTAAATTTAGCTTTAGTATGACCAAACCTACCACAATGTCAGAAAGTGATACGGGGAATCTTTTGTTGAGCATCCATCATCGTAGTTTGAAACAAATAGCATGTCTTGGAGTCGACCATTCTTCGCGCTAGAACATCCATTTGACAGTATTCAAATGTTCCTAGAAAGCTCTTAGGGCCTAGTTTAAGTTTGCAAAGTTTCATATTAAGTCTTTATAGAGGTACAAAGAGACTAAAGAGTGGTGATCATATATCATTGTTTGTGGGCCTAGTAGAGGCAGCCATCTTGTTGCATTGGGGTGTAAGAATCATCCCCCATTGGTTTTATCAAAGCCATTTACGAGGCTTGGAGACATCATTGGAGATCATATTGAAGACTATATTGGACACCAACAAAAACATATATTTCTAAGGATCTTATATATGCCCTTAGACTAGAGACATCGAGAATCCATATGTCCAAGCATATATTTGGAAAAATGAGGTAATTTTAGTTTATGTATACTCAATAAAAAGGGTATTGAGAATACTTTATGATGTTATGAATCCCAAAAGTACAAACAATTCAAGATGAGCTAGAGATTTGGAATATTCATTTGAAGCTTGTCTTAGCCTATAGTCAAGAAGAGAGCAACATTATTGTATGGAAGCGAAAGAGGAGTGGTGCCTAGTATGCCACATAGACGTAGGAATAAAGGAGCAGTTAGTCACTAGAGTCTAGCATATCCAGATCTACAAGCAGAGTTTCAAATAGAGGAATCACTCTTGTAGTGCATGATGAGAGGAGACCAGCATAGATTGGGGCATTTTCTCTTAGTATCAGATGAGATAAGATCATGGATACTACAACCCAACATCTAGCACAAGTGAGTACCCAACAAATTATTACATAATCCTTCCATCAGGCTAGACTACATCACACTGATCCCTACCATAGAAGCAAAGGGCTTACAGTTGCATTGACAAAGACATCGAGAGCATGTCACCGACCATAGGTAGTTGGGTATCCATGAACACAACTAGATCAAGAGAATATCTTACACATGAGGATAGCCCAAAACCACATGATGGAGCACAGGCATACCACCATCTCATGGACAAGCACTTTACAGTGGGTACTCCGATTGCTACCATTTTATCACATACTCCACCCATCCCCCCCCCCCCCCCCAATCATCAATTAGAAGTCTACTTCGAGAATCAAAACAATCAAGCAGTTGGAGAGTTGAAAGAGCTCTTCAGAGCTCAGATGGAACATAGCTCTTGATTAATGCACAATATGGGGTTACTATGCTGCCATCTCGCTATGGAATGGGAGGAGAACCAAAGGCAAAAAAGAGCAAAATAAAGAAAAATTTGAAGCAACTGTCCACATGCCTCACCCATTGGTCAACCCTACTCGATTCAAACTCGTGCTATCAAAAACATTTAAAATTATATTGGGAGATTATACAACATTGTTAGAAGCACATGATCATCTCATGGTGGAGCATTAGACATCGAGGACCACTCAAGCAGCCCTGCCCACACAAAGCAAACCACCACAAAGCCTCTTGTACCTACGGAAGCCTCGGATGAACTTGAAAGTTTGTGAAAGTAAGTCGTTACATTACAATCAAAGATGCATCGCAAACAACCTTTGAGTGGTCAACATCATCCTAAACGTACCAATCCTTTGGAAGAGAACAGCATTTGTTAATGGTAGTATGAGAGAGAGAGACTAAAATTATTAAAGAAAAAGTGGTGGAGATTACTCTCAATTCCATTCAACGTATAGGGAGTTCGTAGAATCCCATTCAACGTATGAAGCACATAAATATTAATGTGTATTTGTAATCCGCATTATCTATTCAATATCAAAGAAGGGAGATGAATATTTTATGCCAAGTAAAGTTCTTAGTTATGTTTCGTTGTAACCCGTAATAAGATCTTGGATGCTTAGCCTTGCCTTGCCTTGGCTCCATCAGGAACTTCGTTTCTCTCTCTCTCTCTCTCTCTCTCTCTCTCTCTCTCTCTCTCTCTCTCTCTCTGCGCATCGCACATGCACAAACAGAATAGCTTCAAGGCAGCCACGTTTTCGGGGACGTGAAAAATGATCATTCTTTAACATCTGAACACATGGTCTAATAGATGTTGCCAGAGTCACAAATTCACACTACATTACAGAAGCTCTTGCTTTCCAGATGGAGGGGGTAGGTAGTTTACTGGCAGCCAAGTGGTAACGGCGGCAAAGACTGCCCTTATGAAGCTGGACTGCCTCTGATCAGAGAAGCCGAGTGAGCACCCGAATAAGTGAGAAGACGGATCCGCCGAGCAAAGATGCGCCCAAAATTCACAGCGCCGCTGGCGTTGTTAAAGAAGAGAGCGGTATTGTTAGCTACCAGGAGCGCCAAGGCGCTTATGACACTGCCCACAAACTTGACGGAGGACGGAGAGATAATCACTACCCCGCAATAATCAGAAAGCAATAATGAGGGCGCAGCGCTCGCCAAAATGAGATGGCGGGAGTGAGTGATTAATTTCCTACAGTTGGACATTAGCGATCAGTTATATGCATCATTGGCACAGCAGTAATTGGCGAATGGCAATGGATCCCAATCATCGAGTCCGCATGCATCGAAACTGATTTGCTGTGGAATTATAGTTTCTTCGAGTACCGAAATTCGTGAAGGAGCTGCAAGTTTCAATAGTAGCGATTGATCATATAAAGGCCGCCATCCGAGGAAAAAAGTATGGTATGCCCCACGAGTCCTATGAGAGTTGCCTTCCACAGAAAACAAAGGCAGCGTAGAAGAATGAGAACAAAATAATCAGCAACGCTGAATAATACTCAAATGGCGGAAGTCTGATGAGAAAGCACACCTTAATTGACAGCGAATCCCAAAGTCCCTTCTGGCTTCGCAGCTCACATTTTTGCAGCACAGTTTTACAAGAATTCTACTTGGCCTTTGTCCATTCTGCTTTTAGATATCAGAGAGATATCAGACACACTCTACTAGAAGAATCCATAGGAAAGAGGGGGGAGAGAGAGAGAGAGCGAGAGCGGCACAGAGAGAGAGAGAGCAGCATATATAGAGAGAGATGTGTCCAAAGGTGAAGGTGCTAAGCACACTAGATGCACACACATACACACACACACAAGATAGAGTCCATAGAAGACACAATGGATGATAAATTACTTTTATTCATTAACAACGATTCAATATCTAAGAAGTAAACCTCAAAAATGAGCGCTCTAGCTCCTTTTACAGTTTTACAGAAGGCCTCATGCTAGGGTTTGCTCGTTGATGGGGAGGCCCCATGCAAGATCAACTTCTAGTTTTTTCCAATCAACGAAAGGGGAAATGCATAGTTGTGGATATCTATAATGTGTTGAGTATGTCATCTCCTCACACACGAGCAATTGCAATAGATGCGTGGGATTTGAGAGGAAAACATCTCAATGGTATTCTCAAAGTCTTATTGTGAACATTCCTTCGAATGTTTTCTCGTAGCAGGGTGGGAGATATTGTATCATGCAATGCCAAACCTAGCAGATCTGCATAGATGGCATCCTGCTCATGTCATAAACTAGATCGGGATTTCTATGCTCAAAGCTTGGTTTCAATACATGTGGAGACATGATTTCCCTCAACACCTTAAAAGTTGTTTGCATCAAATCAAAGATCTTTAACTGCATCCTTTCTGCCATATTTTTCATTCTAAGTGGTCATGGGAGCTAGTGCCTTATTGTGGCCATCATGCATGCTATGATAGGGGGATGCCTCAGGTGGTGCAAGATAGGGATAGTTCAACTATTCTTGAAACTTCGGATCATTCTACACTTTGATAGAGAAAGCTAGCTAGGAGCAACATCTAGGGATGAGACCGTAGCATGGGAACATGTGAAGATGCCTTCATCCAACTCTACATCATTTCTGGGTATTCTTGAAGAATCTCATTAAAACAACTTTATTTTCAATGTTCAAATCATCATCCAATCGTGTTGATAATCATAAAACTAGAAACTACAAGATGATCATAAATTTCTTCATATCATAATCATCATATTTTTCAAACATGTTTTTCATCAAATTTTCACACATATGGTACCTTTTTCATGCTTTAGGTGGCAGATCCTCTAGGTGGCGTGAGTCCGTTGCTTTCTTGTTCATTGTTTGATTATTCATCGTAGTCAGCAAGAATCATGGAGCACACGACATATATTCCATTGCATTTGTCAATATGTACCTAAGAGGTGCAATCTCTTGAATGTAGGCCAAATTGAGGATAGTCTCTTCAAATACTAACATCGCATGGAGTTGCACTTCCATCCTTGCTGAGTGGGTTCACCCGAGTCCTTCGACGGGCTTCTTCTAAGGAGGCCTTGGTAATTCAAAAGTATCTTTGCCCTCCTCGATGAATCTACCATCGACTACATTTTGTGGTTCATAGTCTTCTTCATAGGATTGGTCGATAGGAATCGCAAGGAGTTCCTCTGGCTCCAGAACATCAAGTGGTGATGCTAGTCACTCAAGGATTGTATGCGATGCAATCTATGTGTGTAATGTAGCCACTTTTTTCAAAAATGTTCAAATTCATTTAAGACTTTAGTAGGTATAAGATGTTCTACAATGGTTTGATCTTCCTGTATCGATGTGGGCATGGCCGCTTGAGTGGTCATCAATGTCTCACACTCCACCATGAGCTGATCCTATGCTTCTAACAATGTTGTATAATCTTTGAGTATAATTTTAATTTCTCTCAATGGCAGGACTTGGACCAATTGGTGCTAACGAGTGTGCCAAATGTGTCTAGGGCTACTTAAGAATTTTCTTTATTTTTCCCTTGTAGCCTTTGATTCTCCTCCCATGCCACAATAAGGTGGTTGCATAGTAATCGGCCCTTATTGTGCATTAATCAAATATTACATTCCATTTGAGCTCTAAGGAGCTCTTCCAAATCTACAATTGCTTGGTTTTTTTCATTCTCAATCTTGGCCTTCAGCATGTGATGTGTCTCCTTAAGTTCCATGTAGCATCCATTCAGTGTATAGCATCCGTTTAGTGAAGCAGTCTCAATGCTTAATGAATTTAGTTTAGCTTGTAGGCTAAACGTGTCTTCTTGGAGGCATGCAAAGGGTTGACCCATTCTGATGATCTCTTCATGTACTTGTTGCATACATACAAACATTTGTTAAATGGCACTGTCTATTATAGACGATTAGTAGATTGGATTATACTGCATAAATGTTTGTTGTTCAAGGTGTGATGTAGAGGGGATGCTGGTGGGAATGGTTGGAGTGGATGTGAATGTGAGCACATGTGTGAGTGGAGGTGGTGTAGGTGTAGGGGGGACTGGGGATTGTGTGTGAAGTGGAAATGGTGGTGGTGATGTTGTGGGAGGTGGTGTCCATTACAGCATACATGTTTATATGTGTGATTATGATTCTAAAAAGTGGTAATGGTTGTTTCATTAGTGGTGTTGAAATGTGGAACTAAACAAAAATCATGGTTTGGCTGATGGTGTGGGGAGGATAATGTTACATCATATGGGATTTGTGCAATTGGGGGTTAAGAAATGGTCATAGGAAAGAGCGAATATATACAATCTAAGTTGGGTTAATGGACGTAAATCTTTAAGTAGTAGGTGTGTGGATTTGTGGTGGGAAAGGAGCAAACGTATGGTGAATGGGATTTTGAAATGGAGCCATGGTATGCAGTACTAAAGAGGTGGTGGTATGGGTAGTTATGGTAGAGGTGTCAGTCAAAGAGGTTATTATAAATTTTTCTTCCGTGTTAGCAAACATGTGAGGTGGTGACTAGGGTGGGGATATAATGGGGATGTTGTAGCAAGATGGATTTTGTGGTGGAATCTAAAAAATTGATTGGAATTCCTCATCGATTTGGGTGACAAAGGTGATTATGGGATGCATGGGTCACTAATTAAAAGCTATCGATAGGTGGATGGGTGGAGGCATGTTCTCTCTAAGTGCTGAGCATATTGATAGGCTGGGGTGCACCAAGTCTTGAATGGGCTGACCTTGACTTGGTTGGAGGTTCATGTTGGTGGCATCATATCTCACTGGTGATTGGTTAGTAAGAAATTTCAATGCTTCTAATACTCCTACTACATGTATGAGAGTTTGCATTCTTTCAATAAAATCTTCATCAAAGCCGTTTTTCTAGATGTTGTAATATGGCATGACTTTGTTCTTTGTTCAACTCTCAACATTGGCATTGTAATAGGCCTTTCGATAGTGAAATAATTCATTTTGAAGTTTTTAAATTACATTGTGGGGATAATGCTTAGAATGAACAATTAGGTCATTCTATTCATGTGGGAAAAATTTTGGGATGACAAGTTTCAGATTCTCTCTAGACCTTATTCACATCGTGTTTTTTGTTGAAAATTGAACATGAAGCTGAAAGAATTACGAAAACTTCTATAAGATAGAAAGGTAGAGCATGCATAAGAGAATAAAAGTGTCTATGTGAATTTTTTGCGAATCATGTTCTAAGCACCTCTTTTAGGGCTCTATATTTACTTCATTATAAGAAATTGCCTTGATTACATTCCCTCTCTAGAATTTCTAAACTTGCAAGGCTCCAAAGTGGTAATTGGAGGCGGGCTTGGACCTAGGACATCTCTAACACTATTCTGCAGATCGAAAATTGAATAAAAGTGTCTCTCACAAGCTTAAGCTAATTCCTCACTCTTTTTGAGTTACAAGGCTTTGAAAAGTGCCCTTTTTTTAGGCTTAAAAAAAAAGAGGGCTCCTCTATTTCTATTCAAATCTGTGATTTTAAAGCACACATGTTATTATGCCTAATTACAAATATCTTCATATATGTCTTTCTGGTGCTTTTCTTCAATTTTTGGATAGGTACCGCTAAAGAAAGCACTACCACAACTTCATGCTTTGCAAATCTTTTACAGAGAATCAGGTTTTTCTAAATTTGGTGGTTTGCAAACTTCTTTGGGTGGTCATCAACTCTTTTATAAGAAGACCTATGCATCAAAGAGGACGAGATGAGAATTCAGAGAATTACCTTGTGATTGAGAGTGACAGTGAGAATGTGATTGAGAGTGCCATTGTGAATGGGATTGTGATAGGCTAGGGTGTGGTTGGGAGGTAGAGGCATTGTCAAGAAGCTAGTTTCCAAGGCTATTGTATCGATTGATTCACATCTATAATATCAAGATTTCTCTTTCTTTGAGTCATATCTTATCTACTCTTCTATGCCCAATTTTCCCTTATCTTTAGCAAGTCTTGCTTTTCTCTCTTCCACTATTCTTGAATGATTGAAAGCTTCTAATTGAGGATAGATTGTGATTTAGGAAACACCACAAGTGGTATGAGAGAAGAATTGATCCTCATAATGATGGAATGTTTGACACAAAAGGTGCATGAGCAAGAGGAGATTATTCCGAAGCTTCTTGAAGAATTATGCAAAGAACCAGGCAAAAAACAACCAAAAGGCCTAGAAAATTTGTTCATGGAGCTCAATGATGAAGTAGATGAAGGTGCAGGAACATTTAGTATGCCTAGAGGAAGACAAAAATGCAATTATGAAGATATGGAGTTAGGTGAGAATACCAATGAATGATGAAGAGCATACTGATGAATTTAAAGGGAATTAGGATTGGTAGGGATTGATCATATAAGATGCCATCCGAGGAAAAAGGTATGGTATGCCCCATGAGTCCTATGAGAGTTGCCTTCCACAGAAAACAAAGGCAGCGTAGAAGAATGAGAACAAAGTAATCAGAAATGCTGAATAATACTCAAATGGCAGAACTCTGATAAGAAAACACAACTTAATTGACACCAAATCCCAAAGTCCCTTCTGGCTTCACAACTCATATTTTTGTAGCAGAGTTTTACAAGAATTCTACTTGGCCTTTGTCCATACATCTTTTAGATATCAAAGAGATATTAGACACACTCTACTAGAAGAATCCACAAGAAAGGGGAGAGATAGAGATAGAGAGAGAGAGAGAGAGGCAGAGAGGGATGTGTTGCAAAGGTGAAGGTGCGAAGCACACTACATGCACACACATAGACAAACACACACAAGATAGAGTCCGTAGAAGACACAATGGATGATAAATTACTTTTATTCATTAACAACAATTCAATATCTAAGAAGCTGACCTCAAAAATGAGCTCTCTAGCTCCTATTATAGTTTTCCTAGGAGTTTTGGGTAGTTTCAAACGAAGTATCTGACATCCTTGAAAATTTGATTCTACACTACTTTTGGATCATCTAACAAACTTTAAAATTTATGGAAATTGACATGTGGGCTCTAGCTAAGCTCCTCGAGCTTCATGACTCCTTGGATTCCACAAAGAGGAGCATTAATTTATGAAATTCGAGACTTATGCTACAAAATTAGTTATAAAAATCATTCTCCAATGTTGAATAATAATTGTGATCTTTAAAACTATAGTATCTTTGAAAAGTTAAAGACTTCTCCTCACTCCGCCTTCCATATCCTTATTCATACATTCTTTGCATACTTTTGTGGTGTCCATGTCTGCTCCCTCCGCTTCTAGCATTTCCAACACTCCCTCCCTCTCATGTCTGTCATCCCTGACAGACCCCTATTATAAGGAGTGATCTATGTAGTTTTGGAGAGGGTCTCATGCTAGGATTTGCTCGTTGATGTGAGGCCCTTGTGCAAGGTGAGCTTCTAGTTTTCTCCAACCAACAAAAGGGGAAATGCATAGTTGTGGATATCTACAATGTGTTGAGTACGTCATTTGCTCACAAGCGAATAATTGCAGTGGATGTGTGGGATTCGAGATGAAAACCTCTTAATGTTATTCTCAAAGTCTTATTGTGAACATTCCTTCGAATGTTTGCTCATAGCAGAGTGGGATATATTGTATCCTACAATGCCAAACCTAGCAGATCTGCATAGATGGCATGGTACTCATGTCCTAAACTTGATCGAGATTTCTATGCTCAAAGCTTGGTTTCAATAGATGTGGAGACTTGATTTCCCTGAACACCTTAAAGTTTGTTTGCATCAAATCAAAGATCTTTAACTACATCCTTGCTGTCATATTTTTTATTCTAAGTAGTTATGGGAGCTAGTGCCACATTTGCATGCTATGGTAGAGGGATGCCTTAGGTGGTGTAATATAGAGACAGTTCAACTAGTCTTGAAACTGTACAGGTGGCACATCCTCTAGGTGGTGTGAGTCCATTTCTTTCTTGTTGATTGTTTGAATTTTCATCATATTCGACATATATTGCATTGCATTTGTCAATATGTACCTTAAAGGTGCAATCTCTTGAACATAGGCCAACTTCAGGATAGCCTCTTCAAATAATGGCATCGCATGGAGTTGTACTTCCATCCTTGCTGAGAGGGTTCACTCGAGTCCTTTGATGGGCTTCTTCTAAGCAGGCCATGGTAATTCAAAAGTATCTTTTTCCTCCTTGATGAATCTACCATGGACTACATTTTGTGGTTCATAGTCTTCTTCATAGGACTGGTCGATAGGAATCTCAAGGAGTTCCTCTGGCTCAAAAACATCAAGTGGTGATGCTAGTCACTCAAGGGTTGTATGCGATGCAATCTATGTCTGTAATGTAGCGACTTGATTTCAAAAAGTTTCAAATTCATTTAAGACTTTGGTAGGTATACGATACTCTACGGTGGTTTGCTCTTCTTGTATCAATGTGGGCATGGCTGCTTGAGTGGTCCTCAATGTCTCACACTCCACCATGAACAGATCGTGAGCTTCTAACAATGTTGTATAATATTTGAGTATAGTTTTAATTTCTCTCGATGGCACGACTTGGAATCAATTGGGTCTAACGAGTGTCCCAAATGTGCCTAGGGCTACATAAGATTTTTCTTTATTTTTCCCTTGTAGCCTTTGATTCTCCTCGCACGCCACAACAAGGTGGTTGCATAGTAATCCCACATTGTGCATTAACAAGGCATTTCATTCCATTTGAGCTCTAAGGAGCTCTTCTGAATCTACAACTGCTTGTTTTTTTTTTCTCAATCTCCGCTTCCAGCATGTGATGTGTCTCCTTAAGCTCTATGTAGCATCCACTCAGTGTATAGCATCCGTTTAGTGAAGCATTCTCAATGCTTAATGAATTTAGCTTTGCTTGTAGGTTAAACGAGTCTTCTTGGAGGCATGCATAGGGTTGGCGCATTGTGATGATCTCATCATGTACTTGTTGCATACAGACAAACATTTGTTGAATGACATTGTCTATTATAGATGAATATTAGATTGGATTATAGTGCATAAATACTTGTTCAAGGTCTGATGTAGAGGGGATTCTAGTGGGAATGGCTAGAGTGGATGTAAATGTGAGCACATGTGTGAGTGGATGTGGTGTAGGTGGAGGGGGGATTGGGGATTATGCATGAAGTGGAAATGGTATTGCTTTTGTGGGAGGTGGTGTCCATTGTAGCATACCTATTTATATGTGTGATTATGATTGTGAAAAGTGGCAATGGTTGTTTCATGAGTGATGGTGAAAAAGTGGAACTAAACAAAAATCATGGTTTGGCTAATGGGGTGGGGAGGGTAATGTTACATCATATAGGAGTGGTCACATTGGGAGTTGAGAAAAGGTCATAGGAAAGAGGGAATAGATACAATCTAAGTCGGGTTAATGGAGGTGAATGATGAAGTAGTAGGTGTGTGGATTTGTGGTGGGAAAGGACCAAATGTATGCTGAATGGGATTTTTTTTTTAGTACAATGAATTGGAAATACACACTCACACACCCAACCTCTTAAGGTAGAGGTACTCATCATGAGAACTCATGGACATGTCCAGCCAGAACTTGAACTCAGGACATCCTCCTATAGCTTCAAGGCGTCAACCACTAGGCTACGCGACTCGGACATGAATGGGATTTTGAAATGGAGCCATGGTAGGAAGTACTGAAGAGGTGGTGGTAAGGGTAGTTGTGGTAGAGGTGTCAATCAAAGAGGTTAATATAAAGTGTTCTTCAGTGTTAGCAAACATGTGAGATGGTGACTACGGTGGGGATGAGGTAGCAAGGTGGGGTTTGTGGTGGAAACTAAAAACTTTATTGGAATTCCTCATAGAGCTGGGTGACAAAGGTGACTGTTGGGATGGGTGGCTCACTAAGTAAAAAGCTATCGATAGGTGGGGATGGAGGGAGGCATGTTTTCTCTGATTGTTGAGCATATTGATAGGTTGGGGTGCACCAACACATGAATGGGCTGACCTTGACATGGTTGGAGGTTCACTTTCGTGGCATCATATCTCACTGGTGATTGGTTAGTAAGAAAGTGCAATGCTTCTAATACTCCTCCTACATGTATGAGAGTCTCCATTGTTTCAATAAAAGCCTCATCAAAGCCATTTTTTCTAGATCTTCTTGTAATATGGCATGAATTTTTTCTTTATTCAACTCTTGACATTGGCATTGTAATAGGCCTTTTGATAGTGAAATAATTCATTATAAGTTCTTTGAATTACATTGTGTGGATAGTGCTTAGAATGAACAATTAGGTCATTTATGCATGTAGGAAAAATTTTGGGAAGCCAAGTTTCATATTCTCTCTAGACCTTATTCACATTGTGTTTTTTGTTGAAAATTGAACATGAAGATGAAAGAATTACGAAATGTTCTATATGATAGACAGGTATAGCATGCATAAGAGAATAAAAGTGTCTATGTGAACTTCTTGTGAATCATGTTGTAAGAACCTCTTTTAGGGCTCTACATTTAGTTCATTGTAAGAAATGCCTTGATTATATTCTCTCTCTAGAATTTGTAAACTTGCAATGCTCTAAAGTGGTAATTGGAGGTGGATTTGGACCTAGGACATCTCTAACACTATTTGTAGATCGAAAAATTGAATAAAAGTGTCCCTCACAAACTTAAGATAATTCCTCACTCTTTTTGAGTTACAAGGCTTGGAAAAGTTCCGTTTTTTTAGGTACTTAAGAAAAAGGAGGCTCCTCTATTTCTACTCAAATCAGTGATTTAAAGCACACAAGTTATTATGCCTAATTATGAATACCTTCAGATATGTCTTTCCGGTGCTTTTCTTCAATTTTTGGATAGGTACCACTAAAGAAAGCACTACTACAAATTCATTCTTTGCAAATGTTTTCTAAACAATCAGGTTTTTCTAAATTTGGTGGTTTGCAAACTTCTTTGGGTGGTGATCAACTCTGTTATAAAAAGACCTATGCATCAAAGAGGAGGAGATGAGAATTCAGAGAATTATGGTTGAGAGTGAGAGTGAGAATGTGATTGACAGTGCCATTGTGAATGAGATTGTGATAGTTTGGCGGTGGTTGGGAGGTAGAGGCTTTGTCAAGAAGCTAGTTTCCAAGGCAATTGTATCGATTGATTCACATCTATAATATGAAGATTTCTCTTTCTTTGAGTCATAACTTATGGGAGGAAGATACTGATGAAAGTCTTCCAAATTATGTAGAAAATCTTTTGAAAGAATATGTAGATGTATTTCTAGAAGACTTGTTTGGTATACCTCCACCTAGGCAGATTGACCATGCCATTGACGTATATCCAAGGAGTGAACCAAATTCTAGAGCACCCTATCGATTTAACATAGATGAGCTAAAGGATCTTAAGATTCAATTAGATGATCTTTTGAAGAAAGGCTTGATAAGATCGAGTGTTTCACCTTGGGGTGCACCTATTTTATTTCAAAAGAAGAAAGATGGCTCTTATAGATTATGCATTCACTATAGGGGGTTAAATAAAAGAACAATTAGAAATAAGTATCCACTCCCTCACATAGAGGACTTATAAGATCAATTAATTGGAGCGACTATATTCATTAAGATTGACTTAAGATTCAGATATCACCCAATTAGAATCAAAATAGAAGATATACCCAATATAGCTTTTTGAACATGTTATGGCCACTATGAGTGTACGGTTTACATTTTAGTTTGACAAATGCTCCTAACATATTTATGTACTAAATGATCAATGTTTTTCATGAATACCTAGAAGAATTCATCTTTGTATTTCTTGATGACATATTTTAAGACTTTAAAGATGATCTTGAGAATGTTGTAAATCTCAAGAAGAATTTGCAAACTCTTAGAGAACACAAATTGTATGGAAGGAAGAGTATGTGTTTCTTTGCTAAGGATAAAGTACAATAGTTGATTGACCGGTTCCTTAAACCATAAAGAATGTTATAAGTTTTCTAGGATTAGCACAATACAAAAGAGCACATATTAAGGATTTCTCTAAGATAGCTAATCCCCTCACAGAGATGACTAGAAAGAATGTAGGATTTGTGAGGAGTGATGCCTATAAAAAATCATTTGAATCATTGATAGAAAAAGTATTGAAAATTATGTTTTGAAAATACCCTAGAAAATTAAGAAAAAAATGAACTTAATTATCGTATTCCATCTCTAGAAATGTTTGTTCTTGTACATGCACTTAAGCAATGGAGATATCTACTGTTAGCAGGTTAAGCTTGAATTGAAATCAAATCATTAGAGTCTAAAATACATTTTCACACAACCATTGCTTAACAATGGGCAAATGCATTGTATTGAATTATTAAGGGAGTATGATTTTGAAATTAATTATTTAGTTGGTAAAAAAATGATTTCATTGACACACTTAGTAAGAGACCTTTATGTAATCTCCTTTCTATGATAAATTCTCATTTACACAATAAAATTCAGGAAGAACTGAAACAAGAATCTTTTTGTGCACCTATCTTGAATTTTTTGGATGCAAATAGTGGATCGATGTATCAAGATGAATTTTATTTTCATAATGGATCTTTGTATGGTAACAATCGATTATGCATATCTTTTGGCTCTCCATTAAAAATTAGAATAATGCATGATTGTCATGATGCACCTTTCTCTGCACATCCAGTTTGTTCAATGACCTATGTGAAAATGAAATGTTCTTACTTCTGGCCATGTATGAAGCACGATATTAGAAAATATGTTAGTAAATGTTTAAAGTTCCAACAAGTGAAATCAAAGTTTAAGAGAATGCTTGGATTGCTTCAACCTTTGGATGTTTCAAATCAGAAGTGGAAGTCTATCTCTATGGACTTTATCACTAAATTGCCTATGAACAGAAGTCAAAATGATACCATATTTATGGTAGTTGATCGAGTTACCAAGATGGCACATTTCTTCCCTATGGGAATTATTGATATTGCCTTGAATGTTGCAAGACTATTTGTAAAAGAAATTTTTCGATTGCATCGAATGCTTAAAAATATAATTACTCATATAGACTCTAGGTTCACATCAAACTTTTGGAGAACAACATTTGAGTCAGTTGGAACTCAACTTTGTATGAGTACAACTTTCCATCCACAAACTAATGGGGAAACCAAGAGGGATAATCAAGTAATTGAAGATATGTTATGTGGGTATGTGAATGAAAAGCAAGAGGATTAGAGTGATTATTTGCCCTTAGTTGTGTTTTCATATAATGGTACATATGCATCAATAAAAATGACTCCATTTGAGGCTATGTATGGTTATTATTGTTTAATTCCACCTTCATTTTTGGGTTTTCCAAATAAGGTAGAAGTATCTAAAGAAATGCTTGAGAATATGGATGAAAAACTTAGAAGAATAAAGCAACACATAAAAGAAGCCTAGAAAAGACAAAAGAAGCTCTATGATTTGAAGAGAAGACCACTTGAATTTCAAATAGATGATATTGTACATCTTAAAGTTAATCCTCACTGATCTAACTTGTTGCTAGTGAAGGACCATAGTCCTTCTCCTCGATACGCAGGTCCTTTTAAAGTTTTGAAAAAGATTGGATCTCTTGCTTATTTGCTAGAATTACCTAAACATTTAAATGTGCATCTTTTATTTCATGTTAGCTTATTTAAATTTATATGTACCTAATGTTTCTCATGTTTTGGAGGACAATTATAAGTGGAAAGATGATTGCTCTTTTGAACTTCGACTTGAAATATTATGAAGTAGGAGGGAAAGATTACTTAGAAATAGATCTATAGTAGAAACTTTGGTAAAATGGCACACATATCCTATCAAAGATTTGACTTGGGTTAACTTAGATGATTTTCATGCACATTATCCTTCTTTCCAACTCTCAGGACAGAGCTCCTAAAAGGGGGCAAGATTTGTACTAGGCCTTTTGATAGTGGAATAATTCATTTGGAACTTTTTGAATTAAATCGTGGTGATAATGCTTCGAATGAACGATTATGTCATTTTATGCACGAAGGAAAAACTTTGGGATGACAATTTTCATATTCTCTCTCTAGACCTTATCTGCATCATGTTTTCTGGTTGAAAATTGAACATGAAGATGAAAGAATTACTAAGAATTTTGGCACATATATTTATAGAGGACATGGGATAGAATGAGTGACACATTGGCATAAAATTGATCTAGTATCATAGTTCTCATACTAGGTCTTTATAGAGACTCCACGGGAAATGTATACATAGCTACGAAACCATCGACATGCCACACAGATATAGAGTTGGAGGAGCAGCTAGCCACTAGATGTCTAGCATATTCAGATCTACATTTAGAGTTTCAAATAGAGGGATCACTCTTGTAGTGCATGATGAGAGGAGTCCAACATAGATTTGGGCATTTCCTCATAGCAGGATATGGGATAAGAGCATAGACAGTATGACCTATACATCTAACACAAGTGAGTACCCAACAAACTATTATAATATAATCCTTCCAACCTGCTAGACCACATCACACTCATCCTTACCATAGAAGCACAAGGCCTACAATTCACCACGCAGACACATAGAGAGTGCATAAGCGACCATAGGTAGTTGGGTATTGATGAAGACGCCCAAATCAAGAGAATATCTTACACGAGGATAACAAACAACCACGTGATGGAGCAGAGGCGTACCAGGATCTCATGGACAAGTACTTTATAGTGGGTACTTGGAACGCTACCAATTTATCACATACTCCATTCACCCCCCCCCCCCTTGCCCCCATCATGAGTTGGAAGTCTAATTCAAGAATCAAAACAAACAAATAGTAGGACAGTTGAAAGAGCTCTTTAGAGCTCAGATGGAACATAAGATCATGTCATGGTGGAGCATGAAACATTCAGGACGACTCAAGCGGCCCTGCCCATACAAAGCAAACCACCATAGAGCCTGTTGTACCTACTGAATTCTTGGATAAATGTGAAAGTTTATGAAAGTAAGTGGGTACATTGCTTCCCATGTAGCTTGGTGTTGTGTAAAAGTGCACAATGATATTATTGTGTCTAGTGCATGTCACTAGACTTCCTATATGCATACATGGGATAATGCTTGAGCTCAACATGTTTTTAGTGGTCAAATAGAATGGAAGCATATCTACAAGGTAGAAGTCTCTATGGTTACATATCTGGAGACGCGTTAATGCCACTACTCAGAAGCAAAGGGCAACCTACTCAAGAAGAATAGGAGAGGTTATCAACATGGTGCTCTAAGGATGCTTTGGAAAGGTCATATCTTCTCAACTCAGTTTTTTATTTCTTGCTTCCACACTTTAGGAATTGTAAGACATCACAAGAAACATGGAATGCACATTAAGCATTCTTTTCTTCAAGCACTAAAACAAGAAAGAACCAACTCTAGATGGAGTTCACAACACTAAAAAAGATTCCCAAGTAGAATGTAACTGTTTATGTCACTAAAATGAAGGACCTAGCTAATCAACTTGGAAGCATTGGAGAAATCATTGTAGAGAAGCAAATTGTGAGACAAGTGATCAATGGAATTAAGGCAGATGATAAATGGGAAGCCTTCACTAGAGCAATGGATCTATACATTGACATGCAGGTACCTGACTTCAATACTCTAATCGGGCAAGTATTCACTCATGAAGCCAAGCTTGTGAAAAACAATGAGAACTCAAAAGGTAACCAATCCTCTACCCCATACACTCATAAGAACAAGACTAAGGATAGTAAAGGTAAAGGCAAGAAATCTGATGATGAAGCTAGTACCTCCCAAGGTAACTTTGCAGGACGAGGTAGAGGTACAAGAGGAAGAGGCGAGGGAGGTAGACAAGGCAAGGGGAGATTCCGAAGCACCTCTCCATGTGCCATATGTGGTTTCACTAACCATACAAGTGAGAATTCTTTTAGGAACCCTAGAGATAGGAGAGGAAGAGGCTTCAATAGAGGAAGCTATGGAAGAGGAAGATCAAATAATTTCAATAACTACAACAACAAATACAAGAACTACAATAACCAAGGAGGCTATAGAGGAGGAAGAGACTACAACAATTTCACTAGAGAGCAGGCACAAGCGGACTCACTTTTGTTGATGAACATGACCATAAGGCAAGGTAAAGTAGGCGAGCATGTGTTCTATATAGATTTTGGTTGTTCAAATCATGTAGCAGGAAATGTGGCATTATTATGTGACTTGGAGGTTCCAAGAAACAAGCATGAGGTATAGACAGGAGATCACACAAGGCACTCAGTTGAAAAGATTGGAAATGTGAAAAATCCATATGGAAATAAGAATCTACTCAGCAAGGTATTGTATGTACCTACCATAACTAAGAGCTTGAAAAGTGCTAGACAAATGTAGAAAAAGGATTGTGGGTAAGGTTCACAAGAATGGAGCATTTATTGAAGATCCTCAACAAGGGTTCAAGAGGATTCTAAAAGGAGAAAAGACACGAGCTACAAGATATTAGAAATATAGTACTTTTCAATCAGAATTAGAAATCTGCCACAAAAGATTAGAGAAAATATGTAGGGATCAGAGTGTGGATGGATTGCCAAACATAGCCAAGCAACACATTATATATAAGCAGCATATTATATCAGAGTGTCAACTTGGGAAGTCTCATAGACAACCCTTTATGAAGAAAGGTGACATTCATGGTGATCTATTGGAGCTATTCCACACGCATGTTAGGGACCTAGCAAAGAACCTTCAATTTCAGGATCTAGGTACTATGTATCATTCATTGATGATTGTAGTAGATGGACTATACTTTATTTTATGAAGCACATGGATGAAGTGTTCAATTGTTTCAAAACATATCTTGCTATTGTTGAAAACCAAACAGGGAAAACCTTGAAAATTCTAAGATCAAATGGAGGGGGAGAATACTTCTCCCATGATTTTGAAGCATATCTCCAAGATAGATGCATCAAAAGAGAGATCACTACCAAGTATACTCCAGAACAAAATGAAGTAGTAGAAAGGAGGAATAGGACCATTGTGGCGGTGGAAAGCTCCATGATTAATGAGAAAACGTTACCCAACTACCTATGGGAAGGAGACCTAGCCTAGATCATTGTAGAATATTTGGATGCATAGCTTATGCACATGTTCCATCACAAATGAGAGGTAAAATGGATCCTAAGGCAGAGAAATGTGTGTTCATAGGATATGATCTAAATAAAAAAGGGTACAGGTTGTATAATCCAAGTACTAAAGGCTTTATTGTTAGTAGGGATTTTGTCGTTGATGAAAATAACTCGTGGTTTGAAGATGATTGTAGAAAACTCCAGCTACCTTATGACCTAGAGGAGGACTTTCCAACACATCAAAAGCTAAATAATCAACAACATGAAGATTCAAGTGATTGTGATGATGATAAGAAGACACCAAGAAGGAATTTCAAGTACGGAACAACAAAGGTAAAGAAAAGATGCAATATTTAAGGGATATTGCACAATCCTCTCAACAAACAATAAGGAGATCAAATAGGGAAAAGAAGAAGCAAGAAAAGTATGGATTTGAAACTTCTCTGGTCACTAAACACTCAATCTATATTGCTTAAAATATTAAGTCAGAGGAGCCACAAACCTTTGAACAAGCAAACAAAAACTAGAGTGGAATTAAGAAATGGAGAAAGAGATACAAGCACTCCAAGAGAATTAGACTTGGGACTTAGTTCCCAAGAAACAATCCAGAAAGAGCATTGGGTCTAGGTGGATTTATAAGGTAAAAAAGAATTTTGATGGTTCAATAAGTAGGTACAAAGCAAGCCTTGTGGGTTAAGGGTTTGCCTAGATCCAAGGAATTGATTATGAGGAGACCTTCTCTCCTGTGGCAAAGATGCCAACAATCAAGGTTCTCATGAGTATAGCTGCTTCAAGGAATTGGAACATTTATGAGTTGGATGTAAAAAATGCATTCTTAAATGGTTGGATTTCAGAGGAGGTGTACATGGCAGAACCTCCTAGATTTGTTGATAAATGACATCCTGAATATGAGTGCAAACTCAGGAAAGCTCTCTATGGTCTCAAGCAAGCTCCTGGATCTTGGAACCATAGACTTGTTACATTCTTGTAGGACAAAGGATTCAAATTGAGCAAGGCTGATTCTTCACTATTCATTAAGGGGAATAACTCTAAAGTTATATATTTATGTGTGTATGTAAATGATAGCATTCTTATAGGTAATGATGTAGGTGGAATCAAGAAGATCAAAGCACAAATGAAGGAAGATTTCAGGAAGAATTTAGCATTCTTTCGTTTGATGAAACATAAAATTTAGAGAATTGGATAACTGCTATGCAAAAAGAATATGATGCTATTATGAAGAATGTTACCTCGTCTTCATGTGACTTGCCTCCTAGCATGAAGGCCATTGACATTAAGTGGGTATACAAGCTCAAGTGTAAGAATGATGGAATAGTTGCTACGTATAAGGTTGGGATTGTTGCAAAAGGTTCTGCTCAAGAAAGAGGCATTGATTTTGATGAGACCTTTGTTCCCACATGCCGAATCACTAGTGTTCGTAGCATTTGTGCACTTTCAGCTCATCATGGTCGGAATGTACATCAATTGGACATTAGAACCGCATTTTTGAATTGTGGCTTACATGAAGAAGTGCATCTTTTCCAGCCCCATGGTTTTCTACACAAAGGCATGAAAATAAAGTGTGCATGTTAAAAAGGCATTATAAGGCTTGAAGCAAGCACCGTGTGCCTGGTATAAAAAGATACATGCCTACTTGATTGCATGTGGTTTTGAGAATAGTCCAACTGAGTGTACCTTATATGTTAAGCATGCAAATGATGTGCTTTTGATCATTGTTGTCTATGTTGATGACATGCTGCTCAGTCGTGATAATGAGAAGCATATGGCTAACTTTTAGTCTCATTTTCATGCTTTTGGGGCATTTGCACCATTATTTGGACGTTCAATTTATGCAAGTTGATGGCAGAAGCTGTGTTGAACAAAATATATTGACACATTATTGCAAAATTTTGGGCTTGAGGTTTGAAAACCTATGGCCACTCCTATGGAAATAGCTTTATTGAGTCTTCTTGATGCTCGAGATGTATTCGATGTTGTTCTCTATTGGTACGTTGTTGCTTGCTCCATTTACTTATGCATAACTAGGCCTGATATTTAGTTTGCAATCTTGATTTCAAGCTTCAGGGCAAAGTTTCATATTAAGTCTCTATAGAGGTACAAAGAAACTAAAGAGTGGTGATCATATATCATTGTTTGTGGGCCTAGTGGAGGGCGACCATCTTGTTGCATTGGGGTGTAAGAATCATCCCCCATTGGTGGTATCAAAGCCATTTACAAAGCTTGGAGACATCATTGGAGATCATATTGAAGACTATATTGGACACCAACAAATATATATATTTCTAAGGATCTTATATATGCCCTTAGACTAGAGACATCAAGAATCCATATGTCCAAGCATATATTTGGAAAAAATGAGGTAATTTTAGTTTATGTATACTCAAGAAAAATGGTATTGAGAAGACTTTATGGTGTTATGAATTGCAAAAGTACAAACAATTCAAGATGAGCTAGAGATTTGGAATATCGATTTGAAGCTTGTCTTAGCCTATAGTCAAGAAGAGAGCAACATTACTGTATGGAAGGGAAAGAGGAGTGGTTCCTAGTATGCCACATAGAGGTAGGATTCGAGGAGCAGTTAGTCACTAGAGTCTAGCATATCCAGATCTACAAGCAGAGTTTCAAATAGAGGAATCACTCTTGTAGTGCATGATGAGAGGAGACCAGCATAGATTGGGGCATTTTCTCTTAGTATCGTATGAGATAAGATCATGGATACTACGACCCACCATCTAGCACAAAGTGAGTACCCAAAAAATTATTACATAATCCTTCCATGAGGCTAGACTACATCACACTGATCCCTACCATAGAAGCAAAGGGCTTACACTTCCTTGGGCAGAGACATCGAGAGCATGTCACCGACCATAGGTAGTTGGGTATCCATGAACACAACTAGATAAAGAGAATATCTTACACATGAGGATAGCCCACAACCACATGATGGAGCAGAGGCATACCACCATCTCATGGACAAGCACTTTATAGTGGGTACTCCGACTGCTACCATTTTATTACATACTCCACCCATCCCCCCCCCCCCAATCATCAATTAGAAGTCTACTTCGAGAATCAAAACAACCAAGCAGTTGGAGAGTTGAAAGAGCTCTTCAGAGCTCAGATGGAACATAGTTCTTGATTAATGCACAATCAGCGGTTACTATGCCACCACCTCGCTATGGAATGGGAGGAGAACCAAAGGAAAAAAAAAGAGCAAAATAAAGAAAAATTTGAAGCAACCGTCCACATGCCTTGCCCACTGGTCCACCCTAGTCGATTCAAACTCGTGCTATCAAAAACATTTAAAATTATATTGGGATATTATACAACATTGTTAGAAGCACATGATCATCTCATGGTGGAGCATGAGACATCGAGGACCACTCAATCGGCCCTGCCCACACAAAGCAAACCACCACAAAGCCTGTTGTACCTACGGAAGCCTTGGATGAACTTGAAAGTTTGTGAAAGTGAGTCGTTACATTACAATCAAAGATGCATCGCAAACAACCTTTGAGCGATCAACATCATCACTTGACGTTTTTGAGCGAGAGGCACAATCCTAAACGTACAAACAATTGAAGATGAGGTAGAGATTTCTAGAGCTACTTTGGAACATCAAGAAGAGAGAGAGAGAGAGAGACTAAAATTATTAAAGAAAAATTATTTGTTAATGGTAGTATGAGAGAGAGAGACTAAAATTATTAAAGAAAAATTATTTGTAATCCGCATTATCTATTCAATATCAAAGAAGGGAGATGAATATTTAATGCACGTTTGAAATTTTATGTCCTTGCCAAGTAAAGTTCTTAGTTATGTTTCGTTGTAACCCGTAATAAGATCTTTGATGCTTAGCCTTGCCTTGCCTTGGCTCCATGAGGAACTTCGTTTCTCTCTCTCTCTCTCTCTCTCTCTCTCTCTCTCTCTCTCTCTCTCTCTGCGCAGCGCACATGCACAAACAGATTAGCTTCAAGGCAGCCACGTTTTCGGGGACGTGAAAAATGATCATTCTTTAAAATCTGAACACATGGTTTTTCGAATATAACAGGATAAAAGTCTAATAGATGTTGCCAGAGTCACAAATTCACAATACATTACAGAAGCTCTTGCTTCCCAGATGGAGGGGGTAGGTAGTTACTGGCAGCCAAGCAGTAACGGCGGCAAAGACTGCCCTTATGAAGCTGGCCTGCCTCTGATCAGAGAAGCCGAGTGAGCACCCGAATAAATGAGAAGACGGATCCGCCGAGCAAGGTGCCTAGAGTTGCAAAGATGCGCCCAAAATTCACAGCGCCGCTGGCGTTGTTAAAGAAGAGAGCGGTGTTGTTGGAGACGGGAACGAATGTAGTCATGGAGGCATTAGTTAAAAGATTGGTAATAGTGAGGAAGCTGGGTAGAAGTCTTTCGGACGGCCCCAGCACCAAGGTCACATTAAGACTGGGAGGCACAATGGTGCTCGCCACTATTGTTCCCGTAGGCGTAGTCCGAGCGCTTATTTGAACAGGTACGCCGGACTTGTTGATGAGATTGAGGGTGGCGGCGTCAGCTCTTAGCTGCATACAGGCTACCAGGAGCGCCAAGGCGCTTATGACACTGCCCACAAACTTGACACTGCTAACAGCCATCTTCGCTGCTGTGTATGCTTGAGGACCGAGGGATACGGACTTGGAACATTTCTTTCCCATCTTTCTCTTTTATAATACCGCTGGCCACTCTTTCCTGGGAAGGCTTCACATGATTAGATGGGGCTAATCACTACCCCGCAATATTCAGAAAGCAATAATGAGGGCGCAGCGCTCGCCAAAATGAGATGGCGCGAGTGAGTGATTAATTTCCTACAGTTGGACATTAGCGATCAGTTATATGCGTCATTGGCACAGCAGTAATTGGCGAATGGCAATGGATCCCAATCATCGAGTCCGCATGCATCGAAACTGATTTGCTGTGGAATTATAGTTTCTTCGAGTACCGAAATTCGTGAAGGAGCTGCAAGTTTCAATAGTAGCGATTGATCATATAAAGGCCGCCATCCGAGGAAAAAAGTATGGTATGCCCCACGAGTCGTATGAGAGTTGCCTTCCACAGAAAACAAAGGCAGCGTAGAAGAATGAGAACAAAATAATCAGCAACGCTGAATAATACTCAAATGGCGGAACTCTGATGAGAAAGCACACCTTCTGGCTTCGCAGCTCAAATTTTTGTAGCACAGTTTTACAAGAATTCTACTTGGCCTTTGTCCATTCAGCTTTTAGATATCAGACACACTCTACTAGAAGTATCCATAGGAAAGAGGGGGGGGAGAGAGAGAGGCAGAGAGACAGAGAGCAGCATATAGAGAGAGATTTGTCCAAAGGCGAAGGTGCGAAGCACACTAGATGCACAGACATACACACACAGAAGATAGAGTCCACAAAAATGAGCACTCTAGCTCTTTTTATAGTTTTGCAGAAGGCCGAATCACTAGTTTTTTCCAATCAATGAAAGGGGAAATGCATAGTTGTGGATATCTATAATGTGTTGAGTATGTCATCTTCTCACACACGAGCAATTGCAATAGATGCGTGGGATTCGAGATGAAAACATCTCAATGGTATTCTCAAAGTCTTATTGTGAACATTCCTTCGAATGTTTTCTCGTAGCAGGATGGGAGATATTGTATCCTGCAATGCCAAACCTAGCAGATCTGCATAGATGACATCCTGCTCATGTCATAAACTACATCGGGATTTCTATGCTCAAAGCTTGGTTTCAATACATATGCAGACTTGATTTCCCTCAACACCTTAAAAGTTGTTTGCATCAAATCAAAGATCTTTCACTGCATCCTTTCCACCATATTTTTCATTCTAAGTGGTCATGGGAGCTAGTGCCTTATTGTGGCCATCATGCGTCCTATGGTAGGGGGATGCCTTAGGTGGTGCAAGATAGGAATAGTTCAACTAGTCTTGAAACTTTGGATCATTCTACACTTTGATAGAGAAAGCTAGCTAGGAGCAACATCTAGGGATGAGACCGTAGCATGGGAACATGTGAAGATGCCTTCATCCAAGTCTACATCATTTTTGGGTATTCTTGAAGAATCTCATTAAAACAACTTTATTTTCAATGTTCAAATCATCATCCAATCGTGTTGATAATCATAAAACTAGAAACTACAAGATCATTATAAATTTGTTCATATCATAATCATCATATTTTAAACATGTTTTTCAAACATGTTTTTCATCAAATTTTCACACATATGGTACCTTTTTCATGCTTTAGGTGGCAAATCCTCTAGGTGGCGTGAGTCCATTGCTTTCTTGTTCATTCTTTGATTATTCATCGTAGTCAGCAAGAATCATGGAGCACACGACATATATTGCATTGCATTTGTCAATATGTACCTAAGAGGTGCAATCTCTTGAATGTAGGCCAAATTCAGGATAGTCTCTTCAAATACTAACATCGCATGGAGTTGCACTTCCATCCTTGCTGAGTGGGTTCAACCGAGTCCTTCGACGGGCTTCTTCTAAGGAGGCCTTGGTAATTCAAAACTATCTTTGCCCTCCTTGATGAATCTACCATCGACTACATTTTGTGGTTCATAGTCTTCTTCATAGGATTGGTCGATAGGAATTTCGAGGAGTTCGTCTGGCTAAAAAATGTCACATGGTGATGCTAGTCCGTCAATGGTTGTATGCGATGCAATCTATGTGTGTAATGTAGCCAGTTGCTTTCAAAAATTCTCAAATTCATTTTAGATTTTAGTAGGTATAAGATGCTCTACGGTGGTTTACTCTTTTTGTATCGATGTGGGCATGGCCACTTGAGTGGTCCTCTATGTCTCACACTCCACCATGAGCTGATCGTGTGCTTCTAACAATGTTGTATACTCTTTGAGTATAATTTTAATTTCTCTCGATGGCACGACTTGGAATTAGTTGGGGCTAACGAGTGTGCCAAATGTGTCTAGGGCTACTTAAGATTTTTCTTTATTTTTCCCTTGTAGTTTTTCATTCTCCTCCCATGCCACAATAAGGTAGTTGCATAGTAATCCCATATTGTGCATTAATCACGCATTACATTCCATTTGAGCTCTAAGGAGCGCCTCTTCCGAATCCACAATTGCTTGTTTGTTTTTATTCTCAATCTCGGCTTCCAGCATGTGATGTGTCTCCTTAAGCTCTATGTAGCATCCATTAAGTTTATAGCATCCATTTAGTGAAGCATTCTCAATGCTTAATGGATTTAGCTTTGCTTGTAGGTTAAACGAGTCTTCGAGAGGCATGCATAGGGTTGGCCCATTGTGATGATCTCTTCATGTATTTGTTGCATACATACAAACATTTGTTGAATGGCATTGTCTATTATAGACAATTAGTAGATTGGATTATAGTGCATAAATGCTTGTTGTTCAAGGTGTGATGTAAGGGTATGCTGGTGGGAATGGGTAGAGTGGATGTAAATGCGAGCACACGTGTGAGTGGAGGTGGTGTAGGTGGAGGGGGGATTGGGGATCCTGCATGAAGTGGAAATGGTGGTAGTGGTGTTGTGGGAGGTGGTTTCCATTGCAGTATACATGTTTATATGTGTGATTATAATTATGAAAAGTGGCAATGGCTGTTTCATGAGTGGTGGTGAAAAAGTGGAACTAAACAAAAATCATGGTTTGTCTGATGGGGTGGGGAGGGTAATGTTACATCATATATGAGTGGTCACATTGGGGGTTAAGAAAAGGTCATAAGAAAGAGAGAATAGATACAATCTAAGTTGGGTTAATGGAGCTGAATGATAAAGTAGTAGGTGTGTGGATTTGTGGTGGGAAAGGAGCAAATGTATGGTGAATGGGATTTTGAAATGGAGCAATGGTAGGAAGTACTAAAGAGGTGGCGATAAGGGTAGTTGTGGTAGAGGTGTCAGTCAAAGAGGTCACCATAAAGTGTTCTTTAGTGTTAGCAAAAATTGACGAAGAAAACAAGCCTCAAGACCAATTTGAAGTGCCCGCCCACTTCAAAAAATATGAAGTAGAAGATAGAAGAATTGCTATTCAAATGCCAAAATGAGAAGCACAGTCAGGAATAGCATATGACAACAAAGAGCAGACCAAGAAAATAGTAGTAACCCTAGAGGAAGGAGAAGAACGATGTACTTTTATAGGACAGGATGTCTCAATGGAGGAAGAACAAGAGTTAATACAACTCCTAAGGGAATACAGGGATGTCTTTGCCTGGACATATAAGGATTTGAAAGGAGTAGATCCATCTATATGTGCACATAGAATCCTTATGACATCCGAAGCTAAACCTTCCAAACGAAGACCATACACATATAACGATGTCTACTCAGCAAAGATAAAGGAAGAGATAGATAAGTTGTTAGATGTTGGGTTCATATATGAGATTGAACACATGGAATGGGTGTCACCTTTGGTGGTCGTACCGAAAAAGAATGGTAAGTTAAGAGTATGCATAAATCTGAAAAAAGTAAATGCTGCTACCATAAGAGACAGTTACCCATTACCCATCACGGATCATCTGTTGGAAAGAGTGGTAGGGAAAGAAGTTTATAGTTTTTTGGACGGCTTTTTCAGGTTATAATCAGGTAGCCATTGCTCCTGAGGACCAGCATAAAGCAGCCTTTGCAACTGAATGGGGTGTGTATGCCTTTAGGGTTATGCCTTTCGGCCTAACCAATGCCCTAGCCACTTTCCAAAGATTGATGTGCCATGTATCCAAAGAGTTCTTTAGAAAGAGTATGGAGGTATACGTGGATGATTTATGCACTTATTCAGCTATACGATCAGAGCATATCCCTGAACTAGGAAAGATCTTTGCCAAATGACGACAATATAGAGTATGCCTCAATCCACATATTGTCTCTAAAAACGGAATTTCAACTGATGAAGACAAAATCAAAGTGATCCTAGATTTGCCAAGACCAAAGACTGCTAAAGAAGTGCAAGCGTTTATGGGACATTGTGGTTACTACCGAAGATTTATACATATGTATGCAATAATTGCTAGACCTCTCTATGCATTATTGACTCAGTTTAATTGGATTGAAGAATGTGAGAAAGCCTTTAATGAATTAAAGAGCCAATTGAGTTCACCACCAATCCTCCGAGTACCCAATTGGAATAAGCCATTTCATATTCATGTGGATGCTTCCAAGTTTGCCATTGGTTGCATCCTAGCTCAACCCGCGGATGCAGGAAAGTTAGATCACCCTATAGCCTATGCCAGTAGACAATTGAATCGAGCAGAACGCAATTATACCACAACTGAAAGAGAAAGCCTAGGAATGGTGTATGCAGTAAAGAAGTTTCGACACTACTTATTGGCGAACAAATTCAAATTCTTCATTGATCATCAAGCCCTACTATACTTAGTCAATAAGCCTTGTAATACAGGACGACTAGTACGATGGTTTCTATTGTTGATGGAATTTGATTTTGAGGTAGCAATAAAGAAAGGGAATACCCACATAAGAGCAGATCACTTATCAAGGATGACACACGGTGAACCACCCATAAGAGTACCAGATGATCTACCAGATACGTACCTTTTTAATCTCGAAGTATGTCCCCAATGGGCAGAAAAGTTGATCCCAATACTCACTCATGAACCTAAAGATGGGATCACACCAAACCAAACCCAAGACCTATGGAAGGCTAAAAACCTTCATATCATTGCTCTATCACCAAGACTCAAGTGTATTACTCATGAGATGCGTAGAAGAAGAGGAACAAGAAATGTGGCTTCAAAAAGCACATGTAAATCAATGGAAAACTCATCTAAATGCGAACGAAACATGGCAAACACTGAGGAGATTGGGCATATATTGGCCAACCATGCAGATGGATGCGCATAACTATGTATCAGCCTGCCCAACCTGTCAAGAACGGAATCCAAAAGAGAACTCCACTCTATGCTACTCCACCATAGCACCAAGATGGAGCATGCCTCTGGTGAAGTTCTTAAAGACCCAAGAGTACCCAGAAGGAGCCACTTTAGCAAGAAAACGAGCACTTGTAGAACAAATCAAGGACTATGCTCTGATAGGAAAACAACTCTTTAAACGAGGAAGAGATAGTCATTTGCGAGTGTGCATTCATGAAGACGAGTATCTTGCTGTTTTAGAGATGGCACATACAGGAGCTGCAGGAGGACATTTCTCTGTAGATAAAACAGCAAAAATGATTCTCTTTGCTGGAATGTGGTGGCGAACTCTACATCAAGATGCAGCAACATATGTGCAAAGATGTGATACATGTTAACGAACGAATTATCCAATTAGAAGAGATGAAATGCCTCTGAAACCCATGATGAGTGCAAGAGCTTTCACAAAATGGGGAATAGACTTCATAGGACCTATTAGCCCACCAGCTAAAGGATCCCACACTGAGTATATAATTGTAGCCACAGACTATCTGACCAAATGGGTTGAAGCCAAAGCTACCAAGAAAAACGGTGCAAGGACTACGGCCAAGTTTCTCTTCGAGAACGTTTTCACTAGATTTGGACTACCAATAGAAATTGCAAGTGCTAGAAGCACACACTTTGTGAATGAGGTTGTAGAAGCCTTACTGAATGAATTCTTGGTATTTCATAAGAAATCAGCCCCTTATCACCCACAAGCCAATGGACAAGCCGAAAGTTCAAATAAAATCGTATGCACAGTTCTCACAAAAATTGTGAACAATGGTAGATCTGATTGGGATAAACAATTACATCACGCTTTATGGGCATTCAGAGTAGCTTACAAGACCGCCATAGGAACTACTCCTTTTAACTTAGTGTAGGGACAAAATGCTATTTTGCCAATTGATTTCTTAATACCCACTCTCAGAGTAGCAACAACTTATGAGTGGACTGGACATGAACTCTCAGCTCAACTCGATCAAATAGGAAGCTACATGAGACTAGGTTGCAAGCAGTAGCAGGAATTTATGCTGCTAAAAGGCGACAAAAGGCATATTTTGATGCTCATATTAAAGATAAAAATTTGAAGGAAGGAGATTTAGTTTTGGTATATACCTTGAAACAACACTAAGAAATTGCAAAAAAGGAGGATATGGCCCATTAATCATCAATCCCATATCCACCAGCAAAGCTATCAATTTAGCAACTCTAGATGGAGAAGTATTGCCAAACTATATCAATGGATGTCGAGTGAAAAAAATACTTAGAGCCATTAACTAAGAAATAATGTCATGATTGATAATGAGTAAAAATAGACGCATCGAGGAAGAAAGGATACGAGAAGAAGCCAGATAGGAAGCACTAGAATGAATCAAGAAACGGAAAGAGTGGATGAGAGAGAGAGATGAGAGATGTCCCCTAGGAGAGGAACTCATCCCAATGGCTAATTTTAGAGCCACTGAAACCTAGGTCAACAGAGGACACAACCATATTTGAATTTGGGAGCCGGAAAACGGAGTACGACTTAGTGGATGCTCTCATTGACACAGGAGCCACTATAAGCTGTATCAAGTATTCATTGACACAGACACTCAAAGAGGAATTACGGCCATCTAAGGCATAGCTGATTGGAATAGGAGGAAAGATCACCAAGTGTATACAAGAGATTATCTTGCCTCTACACTTAGGAA
The DNA here is from genome assembly GCA_020310875.1 of Ceratopteris richardii. NCBI lineage: Eukaryota > Viridiplantae > Streptophyta > Polypodiopsida > Polypodiales > Pteridaceae > Ceratopteris > Ceratopteris richardii. The sequence continues at coordinate 248,101,946 of CM035406.1, forward strand.
ACAACACAATGGAACAAAAACTCTTAGTATGTCAGGACCAGGACTTATTGGAAGAGCTCGTATTAGGTCAAGACTGGATATACGAATATGAAGTAACTATTCAATTGGCCTTAGGATACATCTCCACCAAGATAGGACATCGTGAAGTATTCAGCATGCTAGACGAACGACCAATCAAAGCCGCAAATATAGAACCGAAAACTCACTCAAAAGAACACAGTGATGCATGTATGTTCACTAGCACTATGGAAACCCCTTCATCGAGTACTTCATGTGAGGATACACTGAATTCTGCTTACACACCATCTTCTAATCTAGCAAGTCACAAGAGTATCACTCTATCTGGAAACAGCCTTAGCGAAGAACGACACACAAGAGAGACTTGTTCCCCAGGTAATCACAAGTCGGCACCAATTAGAACATACCCCATTCCTTACACTCAACAAGCCTGGATAAGGAAGGACCAAATGGCTACATATCTTCAACAAAACAACTACTTGCTACAGCAGAAGAACACACAGAACCAGTATGTAAATCGCTTTGGATATTCAGTTCCACAAAAAATTGCTAAAGTATGGATTCCGAAAAAGGTGATAGCCGCTCAGCCGGCTCGCACACAAATATGGATTCCCAAGTCATGTACTCAAATGACAATCATCAAAAAGGACGAACCAATGAACAAGGAAAATGAGTATGGTCTAAAGGCAAAACGACAGAAGCTAAACTGCTACAGGATAGAGCAAGAGTCTACATACAATTCACACGTCATTCCAAGATTCAAAAAGCAGACAAAGCAGAAGCACCAAATGAGAACCACCGCATTCACCAGGAATGTTGGGAACACGATTTTTCCCAACTGAATAAAGCAGATTTGGATGCCAAAAAGCAAGACTAGCTATAGGCATCAACGAAGTAATTTGAGTTGCACACATGTGGAGTTACCAGAATCCAAAGTATGCATGATAGGGCCACATTACAAGGCCACGCATTCGGCACAATATTCTTCTATTTCAGGATAGTGAAGCACATTTTTGTCTTGGGAAATAGGACAGCACTTGTACATAATCTAATGAAAATTACTAAAAAAATTAATAACTGCTTCGGCTATAAACTAAATTTTTTGTTTTTCTTTCAGTCAAAAACATAAAAATACCTAAAAATAGGAAAAATCCTAGGTATTACCTTTCTCACACCCACGGGGAAGGGACGACACCATTCATGCGGAGCAATGTCAATCTTATGAAAGGCAAATGAAAGAGGATTTTTGATACCATCTTGCCGCTAATTCATACTCTATATTGAGTGCAGATGGCATCTACTAATTCCAAAGCAACGGAAGAGGAAGGGGTCCACATTCTTCCTTTGGAATCGATAACGAAAGCAAGAGGCCATTGGTTTCTAGATGACCAACCAGTATCGGATCTCATTTTCATGGCCACTATCAAAATCATGGATAGGGATCACTACTTCCCTATCATGTCGCAAGATTTCAAGACTATCGTACAAGGATTACCGCGCATGACAGATGTTTGGACACAAGCAAGAATGGATGCGTTTCTCAGAATACCTATTTATCTACCAGATTTCCAGAGATGTACGCAAGTAATGAATACACTTCAGCCTGCATCGAATAAGATATCAGTCCGAGAGGCACGAGTACTGGATAAGTTGATGCCTGGAAGACAATTCAATTTACTCATGAGCTGATTAACAAGGCTTTTGGATGGAATCAAGAGGGACTCTCGAATGTCAAAGATGAATTTCATGATCCAAAAAAGCGATCCTTTTTGGAAATCAACAGAATTGATATTGAAGAGGCTGTTCGCTTAGTGCACCAGCACTTTTGTTTTCAAAGTATGCATAGATATATAGCACCTCAAAAGATCGTGGTGGAACTGTGCTCACATGCTATGAAGCAAGTTGGAAATCAAGTCAACATGTTTCCATATGTCCAAGAACGCCTATTTGAAGCAAAGAAGAAGTGGGGTCAAAAAAAATTTCTGAATGGTAGTTCGGCCTTAACCCTACTTATTTATGAGGCACTGGATATGAAGAACTGCTTGCGCTTGATGCCCACCTCAACTGAGATGGACAAATATGTAAAGTCAGCAACTGTTCCAAAGAAAAAGAAAACGGTCATCGCTGTTGAAGAAGTAGGAACCAGCTCAAAGACACCTATGAGAGGAACAAAGCACCTTAGGGAGGAAGAAGCCCAGGCTACACCCCAATCAAAGAGGACACACACATTGACAAAGATTCCTGGGATCCAACAACCAATTACTAAGAGAGATCTCTCTGCAGCCCTGGAAGAAACGCATCAGTATATGCGGAGGCAAGTAAATTTCAATATTCAAGGTCACCATTACAGACAGGCAAGCCAGGAAAAGAAACAGAAGGATAAAGCAACTCATCAAGTACCTTCCAGATACAAAGAAATAGGGTTGGAGGAATCAAGCTCTAATGAGGAATCAAGCCCTGAGAAGGACACCGTGGATATGGATATACAAACAAAAACACACAATGAAGATTGGAGAGAGATCAATCAAGTTGAAGTCACACCTGACAACCAACAGACACAAGTAAAGAACATAGAAGAATCCATGGGGATAGTGCACGTAATTCAATTGAATGAAACATCAAGGATCAGCATCAAAGAAGCTCCAATAACTAATACAGATGCCAAACCACCTATCAAAGAGGAAATACAAACTCTAGTGAACCAAGACTCAGGCTCACTACAAAACAAAGAGCCAAATGTGATTGAAGTGCATGATGATACACCGCAAGGTAAAATTGACCACATGGAGGCTGAGCCAAGAATCCAACTTCATATTAGGCAGCCCCATGATACTACATTACACGTGGCACAAGGGAAAGATGTGACAACAAGAGCAGAACCTAATATTCCTACCACATGGTTAAATGTGGATGTTAGTCATCTAAAACCTGTTGTCAAGCAAATGATCCAAACGGCCATGGATACACAACAACAGATGATGGATACAAATGCAGATTACGACAAGGCCATGAGGGAAAAGAATCAATTTCAAATTATGAGTGAACAACTATCTGCACAACTCATCCATGCCCAGAAAGAAATTGCAACCAAAGAAACGGAGTTGCACGCGGTCAAAACACAATGTGATACATTGATGAACCAGCATCATCAGCTACAAACACAATTGACGGAATTACAAAGATAGCATGAAGCGAGTGAAGCAGATAAGGAGAGGATAAAAGCTAGAAGCAACTTGCTAGAAACACAACTAAAAGTATACATGGAAGAAAACAATAATTCACGAAACCGAAATAAAGAACTGATGAAGTCATTGCTATATGACCAACCTATAGAAAAACAAGAGACAACAGATATTAACCAAAAAGAAGTAAGCACTCAAATTGAGAAATATGCAGATTTGCTGAAACGAGAGCAAGCATTGAGAGAAGAATGGGAACGTAAGTACACTCAAGAAACATATGAGCTAAAAAAGCAGTTGAATACAACCCATGGAAAACTTGCAGCGAGTTATAGTGAAAATATGGATCATGTAGCAGAGATTGGTAACCAGTTACTAGCTACCAAGGAAGCACTACGGGCAGCAATGCAAGAAGTAAAAGAGAAGACTGAGCACTTAGCCCAATTAGAGACCAAAGTAGAAGAGAAAGCATCAATCGGGACACCAGTAGAGCCGACAAAATAAAATCCTACTGACGAGGTAGAGGTACGTCCTCTATCTCCCCCGATTTATAATTCTCCAATAAAAGAGTAGATGGTGGAACCACATGATGATCATGCAATGCCATACACTGCAGAAATAGGTCAAAGGGAACAAGCACTATTGGTGTCCCGATTGACAGAAAATTTTGAAAATGAAGTCATCAAAGTTATGAAAGAAGCAAAGATTAAAGGTAAGGATTTGGGGACGATCATGAAGCCTTTCAATATTCCTTACGGATTACTGAAAGAGAAAACCAGACAATACATAAAGAGAATTACACAGAAAAATCCAGACGAACAATTGCAGTTCAAAAATGACACGTTCAACTATACGCAAGAAGAATTTGAAGCAGCACAGCCTGTTTGGAGAAGAAAATTTTCGGAGGAACATCCTACATTAGGAGTGCACTAGCAAGCAGCACCTTACTTATTACAGGTAAATCCTTCTTTTTGTTCAACACCACGGCGAAGAGAAGCAAGAGAATTTTTGGAAATGCAAAAGACTAGTGTGATCCATAAACAGTGGCTAAAGTATCCACTACTTCCAAGTCCACCGCATAACTATCTACCTCTAGAGAATTACATGATTATAACCATTGAATTTTGGCTGCAGAATTATGCAACAGTACCTGATTTAACTATTAAGATGACCAATAAAATACTCAGTATGATACTTACAGTGTTAAAGGTCTTCAAACACGCGGTATATACATTTTTGAACTTCATTGGCATTAATCAAGGCACATATATTCTTGTTTTTGACTTGTCTGTTATGCCTAGCCGACCAACAATAATGGCATATTATTCTAGGTTGATGTTTTTGCCAAGTACCTATATGCAAACGTTCAAAGAAGCGTTTTTCACAGGGTTTTTTGAAATCGATTCAGAGATCTTTTTAAAGATGTCATCAAACCTGAATGCCAGATTAGTGGCATATGAGCTAAGCTTCTTCGCCGATCATAGACAACCACCACATGACAGTGTAAAAGCCGAACAGTGGAAGCAGCTAATGATACATGAAGCCAATCTGCTTAATGAAATAGAGCAAAAAGTCTATAGCACATACTCCCGTCAACTCTCAAAGCCTGTCGGGGATGACAGAGTTCAGGAGGGGGGCAGTGTTGAGGGAGAATCAAGCAAAAAGAAGAAAAGAAGAAGACAACGAAAGAAGCTTCACTGAGAAGATCATATCCAAAGATACATCTCTGCAAGAAGCCCCGTAGGGGCGCAACACCCATGTGTGCACAGAGCCTGGCAGGGGCACACATCAAGGAAAAGCACGTAGGTGGAAGGAGGAACCAGGGCCAGGAAAGTATCCATGAAGAAGTGCAAGAAGATATCCAGCGGTTCCGAAACCACAAGAGGGTGCTTCAACCTCTTGATCTTTGGAAGGTCCAGATCGAAGGCTGAAGGATCACATCCTCATACCTTCCACTGGTGGCGTGCATCGCAACCCGACTTATTAGGCAAGACAAATGCATCAGGCCCAAAGGATGTAAAACAAGAATCAAGAAGAGACCATCAAAACTAAAAACCTGTTTAACAAACACGCAGAACTGACCAAGGGTTGCGGGCGATGAAAAGAAAAGAACAGGCAGTACAAATGCATCAGGCCGAGAGGATGTAAAAGAAAAAATCAAGAACAAGGCCATTAAAACGGAACGCAAGTCCAAGCAGTAGGAAGAACTCACCAAGGGATGCATGGGGACAACAAGGGAAAGACAAGAAGTAAAGCCTGTCAAGGGACGATAGAGACAAAGAGGGGGAGAGTGTTGCAGAGAAAAGAGAGCACAAGGTAGAGAAAAAGAAGGGCCCCAAAATTTTTCCGATTTGGACACCTTATTTTTGTATCATAATCATTCTGTAATATATTTTCCGTTGTAAATGCACTAGAGGAGTCCTCTAGGTGCACCCCCATAGAAGATTAGTAGTTTACCCGTGTAAATTAGTAGGAAATTAGCCTTCTAGTGAATAAAGTGCCGGTCTCTTGTGTGAAAGGACCATTTTTAGGGCACATGTATACAAGTCAATTTATGACTCTTTGTAGAAACTTTTTGCCATTGTGAGAATCAAGACCACAGAATTTCGAATTTGTGTCTTCTCCTCTCTGTATCATCTTCTTTGTGAGCTTGTATGTAGGTGTGTTGCTTGGAAAGAGTGTTAGGAAGTGTTGTCTATCCATGAAAGCGTTTGTTTGCTGTGGTTAAGGTGTGTGTGAAGTGTAGGAAGTGCTGAAATGTATGAAGGTCATTCCTACGACTCAGTATTCTGCTCATCACTTGAAGAAGAAGCGTCAGAATTGAGTGCAAATACCACCACTGGATGCGTCTTCTCGAGAGCTTCGAAACGCATATGCTATTTTCTATATTCGGAGTTTGGAACTGAGAGAAAAGCTCAATTTATTGTTGGTTGCTATTCCAAGTATCGCGACACCATGACTGACAGATGAAGCTTGTTTGGATTAGTCTTTGCCTTGTTTGCACTCTTTGAGTAACTCATTTGCATATATCGTCATTTGAATGCATGTCTTCATGCACTCGGCTAGGTTTTGATACTCATCGGATTGATAATTAAAGCGTGAATCCCCACTATATGCACTTGAGAGGGATTGAGGTATAGTCTCTTTCTCCACAAGTCTCTAAGGTGGTTCTTAGGTACACATTTTCTATCTTGATTTCAAGCTTCAGGGCAAAGTTTCATATTAAGTCTCTATGGAGGTACAAAGAAACTAAAGAGTGGTGATCATATATCATTGTTTGTGGGCCTAGTGGAGGGCAGCCATCTTGTTGCATTGGGGTGTAAGAATCATCCCCCATTGGTGGTATCAGAGCCATTTACGAGGCTTGGAGACATCATTGAAGATCATATTGAAGACTATATTGGACACCAACAAAAACATATATTTCTAAGGATCTTATATATGCCGTTAGACTAGAGACATTGAGAATCCATATGTCCAAGCATATTTTTGGAAAAATGAGGTAATTTTAGTTTATGTATACTCAACAAAAATGGTATTGAGAAGACGTTAAGATGTTATGAATCGCAAAAGTACAAACAATTCAAGATGAGCTAGAGATTTGGAATATCCATCTGAAGTTTGTCTTAGCCTATAGTCAAGAAGAGAGCAACATTATTGTATGGAAGCGAAAGAGGAGTGGTGCCTAGTATGCCACATCGAGGTAGGATTCGAGGAACAGTTAGTCACTAGAGTCTAGCATATCAAGATCTACAAGCAGAGTTTCAAATAGAAAAATCACTCTTGTAGTGCATGATGAGAGGAGACCAACATAGATTGGGGCATTTTCTCTTAGTATCATATGAGATAAGATCATGGATACTACGACCCAACATCTACCACAAGTGAGTACCCAACAAATTATTACAAAATCCTTCCATCAGGCAAGACTACATCACAATGATCCCTACCATAGAAGCAAAGGGCTTAGAGTTCCTTAGGCAGAGACATCGAGAGCATGTCACCGATCATAGGTAGTTGGGTATCCATGAACACAACTAGATCAAGAGAATATCTTACACATGAGGATAGCCCACAACCACATGATGGAGCAGAGGCATACCACCATCTCGTGGACAAGCACTTTACAGTGGGTACTACAAATGCTACCATTTTATCACATACTCCACCCATCCCCCCTCAATCATCAATTAGAAGTCTACTTAGAGAATCAAAACAACCAAGCAGTTGGAGAGTTGAAAGAGCTCTTCAGAGCTCAAATGGAACATAGTTCTTGATTAATGCGCAATATGGGGTTACTATGCCACCACCTCTCTATGGAATGGGAGGAGAACCAAAGGCAAAAAAAGAGCAAAATAAAGAAAAATTTGAAGCAACCGTCCACATGCCTCGCCCACTGGTCAACCCTAGTTGATTCAAAGTCGTGCTATCAAAAACATTTAAAATTATGTTGGGAGATTATACAACATTGTTAGAAGCACATGATCATCTCATGGTGGAGCATGAGACATCGAGGACCACTCAAGCGGCCCTGCCCACACAAAGCAGACCACCACAAAGCCTGTTGTACCTACGGAAGCCTTGGATGAACTTGAACGTTTGTGAAAGTAAGTCGTTACATTACAATCAAAGATGCATCGCAAACAACCTTTGAGCGATCAACATCATCATTTGACGTTTTTGAGCGAGAGGCACTTATCGAGATTCCTATTGACCTAAACGTACAAACAATTGAAGATGAGGTAGAGATTTCTAGAGCTACTTTGGAATATCGATTTGAAGCTTGTCTTGTATGAAAGCCAAAGATACTCTAAGTATGCACCATTTGTTAATGGTAGTATGAGAGAGAGACTAAAATAATTAAAGAAAAATTATTTGTAATCCGCATTATCTATTCAATATCAAAGAAGGGAGATGAATATTTTATGCACGTTTGAAATTTTATGTCCTTCCCAAGTAAAGTTCTTAGTTATGTTTCGTTGTGACCCGTAATAAGATCTTGGATGCTTAGCCTTGCCTTGCCTCCATCAGGAACTTCGTTTCTCTCTCTCTCTCTCTCTCTCTCTCTCTCTCTCTCTCTCTGCGCAGCGCACATGCACAAACAGATTAGCTTCAAGGCAGCCACGTTTTCGGGGACGTGAAAAATGATCATTCTTTAAAATCTGAACACATGGTTTTTCGAATATAACAGGATGAAAGTCTAATAGATGTTGCCACAGTCACAAATTCACAATACATTACAGAAGCTCTTGCTTCCCAGATGGAGGGGGTAGGTAGTTACTGGCAGCCAAGTGGTAACGGCGGCAAAGACTGCCCTTATGAAGCTCGCCTGCCTCTGATCAGAGAAGCCGAGTGAGCACCCGAATAAGTGAGAAGACGGATCCGCCGAGCAAGGTGCCTAGAGTTGCAAAGATGCGCCCAAAATTCACAGCGCCGCTGGCATTGTTAAAGAAGAGAGCGGTGTTGTTGGAGACGGGAACGAATGTAGTCATGGAGGCATTAGTGAAAAGATTGGTAATAGTGAGGAAGCTGGGTAGAAGTCTTTCGGACGGCCCCAGCACCAAGGTCACATTAAGACTGGGAGGCACAATGGTGCTCGCCACTATTGTTCCCGTAGGCGTAGTCCGAGCGCTTATTTGAACAGGTACGCCGGACGTGTTGATGAGATTGAGGGTGGCGGCGTCAGCTCTTAGCTGCATACAGGCTACCAGGAGCGCCAAGGCGCTTATGACACTTCCCACAAACTTGACACTGCTAACAGCCATCTTCGCTGCTGTGTATGCTTGAGGACCGAGGGATACGGACTTGGAACATTTCTTCCGCATCTTTCTCTTTTATAATACCGCTGGCCACTCTTTCCAGGGAAGGCTTCACATGATTCGATGGGGCTAATCACTACCCCGCAATAATCAGAAAGCAATAATGAGGGCGCAGCGATCGCCAAAATGAGATGGCGGGAGTGAGTGATTAATTTCCTACAGTTGGACATTAGCGATCAGTTATATGCATCATTGGCACAGCAGTAATTGGCGAATGGCAATGGATCCCAATCATCGAGTCCGCATGCATCGAAACTGATTTGCTGTGGAATTATAGTTTCTTCGAGTACCGAAATTCGTGAAGGAGCTGCAAGTTTCAATAGTAGCGATTGATCATATAAAGGCCGCCATCCGAGGAAAAAAGTATGGTATGCCCCACGAGTCGTATGAGAGTTGCCTTCCACAGAAAACAAAGGCAGCGTAGAAGAATGAGAACAAAATAATCAGCAACGCTGAATAATACTCAAATGGCGGAACTCTGATGAGAAAGCGAATCCCAAAGTCCCTTCTGGCTTCGCAGCTCACATTTTTGTAGCACAGTTTTACAAGAATTCTACTTGGCCTTTGTCCATTCAGCTTTTAGATATCAGAGAGATATCAGACACTCTCTACTAGAAGAATCCATAGGAAAGAGGGGAGAGAGAGAGCGGCGGAGAGAGAGAGAGCAGCAGATAGAGAGAGAGATGTGTGCAAAGGTGAAGGTGCTAAGCACACACTAGATGCACACACATATACACACACAAGATAGAGTCCATAGAAGACGCAATGGATGATAAATTACTTTTATTCATTAACAACGATTCAATATCTAAGAAGTAGACCTCAAAAATGAGCGCTCTAGCTCCTTTTATAGTTTTGGAGAAGGCCTCATGCTAGGGTTTGCTCGTTGATGGGGAGGCCCCATGCAAGATCAACTTCTAGTTTTTTCCAATCAACGAAAGGGGAAATGCATAGTTATGGATATCTATAATGTGTTGAGTATGTCATCTCTTCACACACGAACAATTGCAATAGATGCATGGGATTCTAGATGAAAACATCTCAATGGTATTCTCAAAGTCTTATTGTGAACATTCCTTCGAATGTTTTCTCGTAGCAGGGTGGGAGATATTGTATCCTACAATGCCAAACCTAGCAGATCTACATAGATGGCATCCTCCTCATGTCATAAACTAGATCGGGATTTCTATGCTCAAAGCTTGGTTTTAATACATGTGGAGACTTGATTTCCCTCAACACCTTAAAGGTTGTTTGCATCAAATCAAAGATCTTTAACTGCATCCTTTCCGCCATATTTCTCATTCTAAGTAGTCATGGGAGCTAGTGCCTTATTGTGGCCATCATGCATGCTATGGTAGGGGGATGCCTCAGGTGGTGCAAGATAGGGATAGTTCAACTAGTCTTGAAACTTTGGATCATTCTACACTTTGATAGAGAAAGCTAGCTAGGAGCAACATCTAGGGATGAGACCGTAGCATGGGAACATGTGAAGATGCCTTCATCCAAGTCTACATCATTTTTGGGTATTCTTGAAGAATCTCATAAAAAAAGCTTTATTTTCAATGTTCAAATCATCATCCAATAGTGTTGGTAATCATAAAACTAGAAACTACACGATCATCATAAATTTCTTCATATCATTATCATCATATTTTTCAAACATGTTTTTCATCATATTTTTCAAACATGGTTTTCATCATATTTACCTACATATGGTACCTTTTCATGCTGCAGGTGGCAGATCCTCTAGGTGGTGTAATTCCATTGCTTTCTTGTTCATTATTTGATTGTTCACCATATTCAACAAGAATCATGGAGCACACGACATATATTGCATTGCATTTGTCAATATGTACCTCAGAGGTGCAGAATGTTGGCCAACTTCAGGATAGTCTCTTCAAATACTGCCATCGCATGGAGCTACACTTCCATCCTTGCTGAGTGTGTTCACCTGAGTCCTTTCGACGGGCTTCTTCTAAGTAGGCCATGGTAATTCAAAATTATCTTTGCCCTCCTCGATGAATCTACCATCGACTACATTTTGTGGTTCATAGTCTTCTTCATAGGATTGGTCGATAGGAATCCCGAGGAGTTCCTTTGGCTCTAGAACATCAAGTGGTGATGCTAGTCACTCAAGGGTTGGATGCGATGCAATCTATGTGTGTAATGTAGCCACTTGCTTTCAAAAATGCTCAAATTCATTTAAGACTTTAGTAGGTATAAGATGCTCTACAATGGTTTGATCTTCTTGTATCGATGTGGGCATGGCTGCTTGAGTGGTCATCAATGTCTCACACTCCTCCATGAGTTGATCTTGTGCTTCTAACAATGTTGTACAATCTTTGAGTATAATTTTAATTTCTCTCGATGGCAGGACTTGGACCAATAAGTGCTAACGAGTGTGCCAAATGTGTCTAGGGCTACTTAAGAATTTTCTTTATTTTTCCCTTATAGCCTTTGATTCTCCTCCCATGCCACAACAAGACGGTTGCATAGTAATCGGCCCTTATTGTGCATTAATCAAACATTACATTCCATTTGAGCTCTAAGGAGCTCTTCAAAATCTACAATTGCTTGTGTTTTTTTTCATTCTCAATCTCGGCTTCCAGCATGTGATGTGTCTCCTTAAGCTCCATGTAGCATCCATTCAGTGTATAGCATCCGTTTAGTGAAGCATTCTCAATGCTTAATGAATTTAGCTTTGCTTGTAGGTTAAACATGTCTTCTTGGAGGCATGCATAGGGTTGGCCCATTGTGATGATCTCTTCATGTACTTGATGCATACATACAATTTGTTAAATGGCACTGTCTATTATAGACCATTAGTAGATTGGATTATAGTGCATAAATGCTTGTTGTTCAAGGTGTGATGTAGAGGGGATGCTGGTGGGAATGGCTGGAGTGGATGTAAATGTGAGCACATGTGTGAGTGGAGGTGGTGTAGGTGTGGGGGGGACTGGGGATTGTGCGTGAAGTGGAAATGGTGGTGGTGATGTTGTGGGAGGTGGTGTCCATCACAACATACATGTTTATATGTGTGATTATGATTCTAAAAAGTGGTAATGGTTGTTTCATGGGTGGTGGTGAAATGTGGAACTAAACAAAAAATCATGGTTTGGCTGATGGTGTGGGGAGGGTAATGTTACATCATATAGGAGTGGTCCAATTGGAGGTTAAGGAAAGGTCATAGGAAAGAGCGAAAAGATACAATCTAAGTTGGGTTAATGGACGTGAATGTTTAAGTAGTAGGTGTGTGGATTTGTGGTGGGAAAGGAGCAAACGTATGGTGAATGGGATTTTGAAATGGAGCCATGGTACGCACTACTGAAGAGGTGGTGGTATGGGTAGTTGTGGTAGAGGTGTCAGTCAAAGAGGTTATTATAAAGTGTTCTTCAGTGTTAGCAAACATGTGAGGTGGTGACTAGGGTGGGGATATAATGGGGATGTTGTAGCAAGGTGGATTTTGTGGTGGAATCTAAAAACTTGATTGGAATTCCTTATCGATTTGGGTGACATAGGTGATTATGGGATGCGTGGGTCACTAAGTAAAAAGCTATCGATAGGTGGATGGGTGGAGGCATGTTTTGTTTCAGTGTTGAGCATATTGATAGGCTGGGGTGCACCAACTCTTGAATGGGCTGGCCTTGACTTGGTTGGAGGTTCACGTTGGTGGCATCATATCTCACTGGAAAAGTTCCCTTTTTTTAGGTACTTAAAAAAAAAGAGGGCTCCTCTATTTCAATTCAAATCTGTGATTTTAAAGCACACATGTTATTATGCCTAATTACAAATATCTTCGTATATGTCTTTCTGGTGCTTTTCTTCAATTTTTGGATAGGTACCACTAAAGAAAGCACTACTACAACTTCATGCTTTGCAAATCTTTTGTAGAGAATCAGGTTTTTCTAAATTTGGTGGTTTGCAAACTTCTTTGGGTGGTGATCAACTATGTTATAAGAAGACCTATGCATCAAAGAGGAGGAGATGAGAATTCAGAGAGTACCTTGTGATTGAGAGTGAGAGTGAGAATGTGATTGAGAGTGCCATTGTGAATGAGATTGTGATAGGCTGGGGTGTGGTTGGGAGGTAGAGCGATTGTCAAGAAGCTAGTTTCCAAGGCTATTGTATCGATTGATTCACATCTATAATATCAAGATTTCTCTTTCTTTGAGTCATATCTTATCTACTCTTCTATGCCCAATTTTCCCTTATCTTTAGCAAGTCTTGCTTTTCTCTCTTCCACTATTCTTGAATGATTGAAAGCTTCTGATTGAGAAAACACCACAAGTGGTATGAAAGAAGAATCGATCCTCATAATGATGGAATGTTAGACAAAAATGGTGCATGAGAAAGAGGAGCTTATTCAAAAGCTTCTTGAAGAATTATGCAAAGAACGAGGCGAAAAACAACCAGAAGGCCCAAAATGTTTTTTCATGGAGCTCAATGATGAAGTAGATTAAGGTGGAGGAACATTTAGTATGCCTAGAGGAAGACAAAAATGCAATTATGAAGATATGGAGTTAGGTGAGAATACCAATGGGTGATGAAGAGCATCCTGATGACTTTAAAGGGAATTAGGATTGGTAGCGATTGATCATATAGGATGCCATCCGAGGAAGGTATGGTATGCCCCATGAGTCCTATGAGAGTTGCCTTCCACAGAAAACAAAGGTAGCGTAAAAGAATGAGAACAAAATAATCAGCAATGTTGAATAATACTCAAATGGAAGAACTCTGATCAGAAAACACAACTTAATTGATAGCAAATCCCAAAGTCCCTTCTGGCTTCACAACTCATATTTTTGTAGCAGATTTTTACAAGAATTCTACTTGGCCTTTGTCCATTCATCTTTTAGATATCGAAGAGATATCAGACACACTCTACTAGAAGAATCCACAAGGAAGGGGAGAGATAGAGATAGAGAGAGAGAGAGGCAGAGAGAGATGTGTTGCAAAGGTGAAGGTGCGAAGCACACTACATGCACACACACACACACACAAGATAGAGTCCGTAGAAGACATAATGGATGATAAGTTACTTTTATTCGTTAACAACGATTCAATATCTAAGAAGCAGACCTCAAAAATGAGCTCTCTAGCTCCTTTTATAGTTTTCCTCAGAGTTTTGGGTAGTTTCAAACCAAGTGTCCGGCATACTTGAAAAATTTGGTTCTACACTACTTTTGGAGCATCTAACAAACTTAAAAATTTATGAAAATGGACATGTGGGTTCTACATAAGCTCCTCGAGCTTCATGACTCCTTGGATTCCACAAAGAGGAGCATTAATTTACGAAATTGGAGACTTATGTTACAAAATTAGTTATAAAAATCATTGTCCAATGTTGAATGATAATCGTGATTTTTAAAAGCATAGTATCTTTGAAAATTTAAAGACTTCTCCTCACTCCGCCTTCCATATCCTTGTTCATACATTCTTTGCATACTTTTGTGGTGTCCATGTCTACTTCCTCTGCTTCTAGCATTTCCAACACTCCCTCCCTCTCATGTCTGTAGTCCCTGAGAGACTCCTGTTATAGGGAGTGATCTATGTAGTTTTGGAGAAGATCTCATGCTAGGATTTGCTCATTGATGTGAAGCCCTTGTGCAAGGTGAGCTTCTAGTTTTCTCCAACCAACAGAAGGGGAAATGCATAGTTGTGGATATCTACAATGTGTTGAGTACGTCATTTGCTCATAAGCGAACAATTGCAATGGATGTGTGGGATTCGAGGTGAAAACCTCTTAATGTTATTCTCAAAGTCTTATTGTGAACATTCCTTTGAATGTTTGCTCGTAGTAGGTTGGGATATATTGTATCCTACAATGCCAAACCTAGCAGATCTGCATAGATCGCATGGTGCTCATGTCATAAACTAGATCGAGATTTCTATGCTCAAAGATTGGTTTCAATACATGTGGAGACTTGATTTCCATCAACACCTTAAAGTTTGTTTGCATCAAAGCAAAGATCTTTAACTACATCCTTGCCGCCACATTTTTTATTCTAAGTAGTCATGGGAGCTAGTGCCTTATTGTGACCATCATGCATGCTATGGTAGAGGGATGCCTTAGGTGGTGCAATATAGGGATAGCTCAACTAGTCTTGAAACTTTGGATCATTCTACACTTTGATACCGAAAGCTAGCTAGGAGCAACATCTAGGGATGAGACCATAGCATGGCAACATGTGAATATGCCTTCATCCAAGTCTACATCATTTTTGGGCATTCTTGAAAAATCCCATCAAAACAACTCTTATTTCAATGTTCAAATCATCATCCAATCATGTTGATATTCATAAAACTAGAAACTACAAGATCATCATAAATTTCGTCGTATCATAATCATCATATTTTCCATCATATTTTCCAAACCTGTTTTTCATCGTATTTTCCTACATATGGTACCTTTTCATGCTTCAAGTGGCTTATCCTCTAGGTGGTGTGAGTCCATTGCTTTCTTGTTCATTGTTTGAATTTTCATCGTATTCGACATATATTGCATTGCATTTGTCCATATGTACCTAAAAGGTGCAATCTCTTGAACGTAGGCCAACTTCAGGATAGCCTCTTCAAATACTGGCATCACATGGAGTTGCACTTCCATCCTTGCTGAGAGGGTTCACTCGAGTCGTTCCACGGGCTCTCAATCTCTGCTTCCAGCATGTGATGTGTCTCCTTAAGCTCTATGTAGCATCCATTCAGTGTATAGCATCCGTTTAGTGAAGCATTCTCAATGCTTAATGAATTAAGCTTTGCTTGTACGTTAAACGAGTCTTCTTGGAGGCATGCATAGGGTTGGCGCATTGTGATGATCTCATCATGTACTTGTTGCATACATACAAACATTTGTTGAATGGCATTGTCTATTATAGATGATTATTAGATTGAATTATAGTGCATAAATACTTGTTGTTCAAGGAGTGTATAGCATCGGTTTAGTGAAGCATTCTCAATGCTTAATGAATTAAGCTTTGCTTGTAGGTTAAACGAGTCTTCTTGGAGGCATGCATAGGGTTGGCGCATTGTGATGATCTCATCATGTACTTGTTGCATACATACAAACATTTGTTGAATGGCACTGTCTATTATAGATGATTATTAGATTGAATTATAGTGCATAAATACTTGTTGTTCAAGGTCTGATGAAGAGGGGATTCTAGTGGGAATGGGTAGAGTGGATGTAAATGTGAGCACATGTGTGAGTGGATGCGGTGTAGGTGGAGGGGGGATTGGGGATTGTGCATGAAGTGGAAATGGTGGTGTTGCTTTTGTGGGAGGTGGTGTCCATTGTAGCATACTTGTTTATATGTGTGATTATGATTGTGAAAAGTGGCAATGGTTGTTTCATGAGTGATGGTGAAAACGTGGAACTAAACAAAAATCATGGTTTGGCTGATTGGCTAGGGAGGGTAATGTTACATCATATAGGAGTGGTCACATTGGGGGTTGAGAAAAGGTCATAGGGAAGAGGGAATAGATATAGTCTAAGTCGGGTTAATGGAGGTGAATGATGAAGTAGTAGGTGTGTGGATTTGTGGTGGGAAAGGAGCAAATGTATGGTGAATGGGATTTGTTTTTAAGTACAATGAATTGGAAATACAAACTCACACACCCAACCTCTTAAGGTAGAGGCACCCGTCATGAGAACTCATGGACATGTCCAGCCACGACTTGAACTCAGGACATCCTCCTACAGCTTTAAGGCGTCAACCACTAGGCTACGCGTCTCGGACATGAATGGGATTTTGAAATGGAGCGATGGTAGGAAGTACTGAAGAGGTGGTGGTAAGGGTAGTTGTGGTAGAGGTGTCAATCAAAGAGGCTACTATAATGTGTTCTTCAGTGTTAGTAAACATGTGAGATGGTGTCTAGGGTGGGGATGAGGTAGCAAGGTGGGGTTTGTGGTGGAATCTAAAAACTTTATTGGAATTCCTCATAGAGCTGGGTGACAAAGGTGACTGTTGGGATGGGTGGCTCACTAAGTAAAAAGCTATCCATACGTGGGATGGAGGGATGCATGTTTTCTCTAAGTGTTGAGCATATTGATAGGTTGGGGTGAACCAACACTTGAATGGGCTGACCTTGACTTGGTTGGAGGTTCACTTTGGTGGCATCATATCTCACTAGTGATTGGTTAGTAAGAAAGTGCAATGCTTCTAATACTCCTGCTACATGTATGAGAGTCTCCATTGTTTCAATAAAAGCCTCATCAAAGACATTTTTTCTAGATCTTCTTGTAATATGACATGACTTTTTTCTTTATTCAACTCTCAACATTGGTATTGTAATAGGCCTTTTGATAGTGAAATAATTCATTTTAAGGTTTTTGAATTACATTGTGTGGATAATGCTTAGAATGAACAATTAGGTCATTCTATGCATGTAGGCAAAATTTTGGGAAGACAAGTTTCATATTCTCTCTAGACCTTATTCACATCGTGTTTTTTGTTGAAAATTGAACATGAAGATGAAAGAATTACAAAATGTTCTATATGATAGAAAGGTAGCGCATGCATAAGAGAATAAAAGTGTCTATGTGAACTTTTTGTGAATCATGTTGCAAGAACCTCTTTTAGATCTCTACATTTAGTTCATTATAAGATATTGCCTTGATTACATTCTCTCTCTAGAATTTCTAAACTTGCAAGGCTCTAAAGTGGTAATTGGAGGTAGATTTTGACCTAGGACATCTCTAACACTATTTGCAGATAAAAAACGTGAATAAAAGTGTCCCTCACAAGCTTAAGCTAATTCCTCACTCTTTTTGAGTTACAAGGCTTGGAAGAGTTCCGTTTTTTTAGGTACTTAAGAAAAAGGAGGGCTCGTCTATTTCTACTCAAATCAGTGATTTAAAGCACACATGTTATTATAATTAACAATGCCATTGTGAATGAGATTGTGATAGTTTGGGCGGTGGTTGGGAGGTAGAGGCTTTGTCAAGAAGCTAGTTTCCAAGGCAATTGTATCGATTGATTCACATCTATAATATCAAGATTTCTCTTTCTTTGAGTCATAACTTATGTGAGGAAGATACTGATGAAAGTCTTCCAAATATAGAAAATCTTTTGAAAGAATATGCAAATGTATTTCTAGAAGACTTGTCTGGTATACCTCCACCTAGGCAGATTGACCATGCCATTGAGGTATATCCAAGGAGTGAACCAAATTCTAGAGCACCCTATCGATTTAACATAAATGAGCTAAAGGAGCTTAAGATTCAATTAGATGATCTTTTGAAGAAAGGCTTGATAAGATCGAGTGTTTCACCTTGGGGTGCAGCTATTTTATTTCAAAGAAGAAAGATGGCTCTTATAGATTATGCATTCACTACAGGGGGTTGAATAAAAGAAAAATTAAAAATAAGTATCCACTCCCTCACATAGAGGATTATAAGCTCAACTAAGTGGAGTGACTATATTCATTAAGATTGACTTAAGATTCAGATATCACCCAATTAGAATCAAAATAGAAGGTATACCCCAGATAGCTTTTCAAACATGTTATGGCCACTATGAGTTTACGGTTTACAGTTTAGTTTGACAAATGCTCAAAACATATTTATGTACTAAATGATCAATGTTTTTCTTAGAACACTTACTCCATAAGCAATGTCAATCCTTGTCAAAGTGGCATAGTTCAAGCTTCCCACTATGCTTTGGTAACATGCAACATTCTCAAGTACATCACCTTCATGAGCACTTAATTTTAGGTTTACCTCCATTGGAGTACTTGCAACTTTGGCATCTTGCAAGTGAAACGTCTTTAGCATATCCTGTATACTTTCTCTGATTAATGAAAATTATAGAGTTAGTATAGACTAACTCAAGTCGAAGAAAATATTTTAGTGATCCAAGGTCACTAATTTGGAACTCCTTCATCATCTGGTTCTTGATATGTTTGATGCCATTAGCATCATTACCTGTGAGTATGATATGATCAACATATACACATAGGTATATTACCTCTTAATTACTTCTCTTGATGAGCAGAGAATTATCTGATTTACTCATGACAAAACCTTGATCTTGAAGGTATGTAGTCAACCTATGGTTCCTTGCCCTAGGTGCATGCTTCAATCCATAAAGATATTTGTTCAATTTACATACATATGTTACCTTTTTTGGGTCCTCATAGCCAGGAGGTTGTGACATGTACACCTCCTCTGAAATCCAGCCATTTAGATATGCATTTTTTACATTCAACTGATACATGTTCCAATTCTTTGATGTAGCCACATTTACCAATACCCTGATGGTTGGCATTTTCGCCACAGGTGAGAA
Organism: Ceratopteris richardii; assembly: GCA_020310875.1. Classification (NCBI taxonomy): domain Eukaryota; kingdom Viridiplantae; phylum Streptophyta; class Polypodiopsida; order Polypodiales; family Pteridaceae; genus Ceratopteris; species Ceratopteris richardii. Next base: position 248,121,245 of record CM035406.1, read on the forward strand.
GGTTTCTTCATAAACAACTCCTTGGGTTTGTGCAAAACCCTTAGCCACAACTCTAGCTTTGTACCTGCTTATTCATCCATCAGAATGCCTTTTGATCTTATAGATCCATCTAGAACCAATTACCTTCAAATACTCATTCTTTGGCACTAGTCCCCAAGTATCACTCTCCTTGAGCGCTTCAATTTCCTCATCCATAGCTTCCTTCCATTTTGCTTTGGTCTTTGCCTCTTCATATGATGCTCGTTCTTCAATTGTCAAATCTTTTGCAAGATAAACAGAGTGTTTAGTAACTAGGTAAGTGTCATACCCATATTTGATTGGCTTCTTGCTCTCCCTTTGTGATCTTCTGATTGCTTAGTTGGATGATTCAGGTATATTCTCCAATTTCTTCATCCTGGATTTTGCTTTGGACTTCCATGCCTTGAACTCTTCTAGGTTGATGATGTCCTCATCATCTGATTTGATGTCCCCATTCTGAGTAGGCTCCTCCTTGGTGAGGCTTAGAAACTCCTCTTCCAATACATAAGGTAGTTTTACTTTTCTGCATTCACTATCAAACCAAGAGTCATTCTCATCAAAGAGAACATCTCTACTGACCATGAATCCCTTGTTTGAAGGACTATAGAACCTGTATCCTTTCTGATTAAGATCATAGCCTATGAATATGCACTTCTCTGCCTTAGGGCCTAGCTTATCGCTTATCTGAGAAGGGATATGCACATAAGCTACACATCCAAAGATCCTGCAATGATAAAGTGAAGGTCTTCTACCATGCCATGCTTCATATGGGGTCATCCCATCAAGAGATTTGGATGGCAACCTGTTTATAAGATAAGTGGAAGTAGAGACACTCTCTGCCCACAAGTAGTTAGGTAATTTTTTCTCATTTAACATTGACCTAGCTGTTTCTATAATTAATCTATTTCTCCTTTCTGCCACCCCATTTTGCTCAAGGGTATACCTTGTTGTGATTTCTCTTTTGATTCCTGTGTCCTGCAAGAATATATCAAACTCATTTGACAAGTACTCACCTCCTCCATCTAACCTTAGTCTTTTTAGATTTCTCCCTGTTTGATTCTCAACAAGTGCAAGATACTTTGTAAAGCAACTGAATACTTCATCGTTGTGCTTCATAAAGTACAATATAGTCCACCTATTGCAATCATCAATGAAAGATACATAATACCTTGATCCAAAGATTGAGGGATCTTTACTTCGTCCCCACACATCTGTATGGACAAGGTCTAGGTAGTCCTCATGCATGTAGCCTTTCCGTGAGAAGGGTAAGCTGTGAGATTTTCCAAACTGACAAGCACTGCATTTATAAATCATATTTTGCTTGGATACATTAGGTATTCCAAGCACACATTGGTCTCTACATATTTGTTTCAAGGTTCTTTCACCAACGTGCCCTAATCTCTTATGCCAAATTTCAAGCATTGATAATGTTTGATCTTTATAACTATAAATTGAAATGTTCCTTGTATCCTCAAGTTCAAAAGTGAATAATCTACCTGTCTTTTCCCCTTCTGGTGATTCTGTTGAACCCATGCTAGGGATCCTTAAGAAATGCTCCATATTGGTTGAATATAACCTGAAAACCCTTTTCCACAATCTATCCAACACTCATCAGATTCTTGGTAATTGTTAGTACATATAGAACCCTACTCAATATATTTTTGTTTCCATCAGAGGTCTTAACATTCCCTACTTCCATCACTGAGTGCTTGGTGTCATCACCTGTTTGAACCTGATGCTTAGCTTTTGGTTTCTCAAGGTCAGAGAGAAGAGCTACATTGCCTACCACATGGTTTGAGCATCCTAAGTCAATGTAGAAGAGATGGTCATCATTTATACCCGGTTTTGAAGCGGTTTTGAAGTCATGTTCATAATTAGAAGAGAATCTTCTTGCTCCCTCTGTAGTTGTTGTAATCTTTTCTGGATTTGTATCCTCCTTGGTAGTTGATATTGTAGTTGTTGTTGTAGTTGTTGGTGTATCCTTGGTGATGATTGAATCTTCCTCTTCATTGTGTATATCCACCTCTTTGATATCCTCTACATCTCTGATTTTTGAAGTTCCTGAAACACTCATCTGTAGTATGATTTGATAATCCACAAATATTGCATGGTGAGGAGTTATAAGATCTGCCCCTACCTTGCTTACCTCCTATGCCCCTTCCTCTTTATGTTCTACCTCTCCCTGCATAGTTGGTTTGGGAGGTACTTCCTTCATCTTCAACCTTTTTGCTCTTCCCTTTCTATTTGGACTTACTTTTATCAGTGTATAGGGCAAAAGAGCTATTACCTCTTGATGAATCTCCATTCTTGTTGATCTTGGCCTCATGGGTAAATAGTTGCCCCATGAGAGTGGTAAGGTCTGGAATCTGCATGTCCATGTACAAGTCCATGGCAGTCGTGAAGCTCTCCCATTTGTCATGAGCTTTAATACCATTGATTACTTGTCTTACAATCTGCTCTTGTTCAATTTCTTCTCCCATGCTTCCCAATTGATCTACTACATCTTTGACTTTGGTCACATACTCTGAGATACCTTGCTTAGGTTGCTTTCTTCGAGTGGTGAACTCAATCCACAGTTGGTTCTTCCTAACCCTTGTGTTGGAAGAAAAATACGAAGACAATGTTCCCAAGTCTCTTGGGACGTCTTACAATTCCTAATATGTGGAAGAAGAAAATTAGAGAATGAGTTGAGTAAGAAAAACCTTGCTAATGCATCCTTGGCACACCATGTGTTGAGTCTTTCATGCTCCTCTCTTGTAGGTTGTCCTTTGCTTCTGAATATGGGCATCTCCTCATCTCCTGAGATGTATCCATAGAGGCTCCTTCCTTGTAAGTATGTCTTCATCCTCAAAGACCATGTCTGATAGTTTGTCCTGTCCAATTTATCAATGAAAGAAGGAAAACCATCTCCCATTTTACCTTAGCTTTGCTTTGATACCAGTGTTGGTAAAGATGGATGGGCACTCCAAGAAATGAGTAGGTAGTGCCAAATCCGGCTTAGTGCTATCCCCTTGTAGCTTCAAAGTTTACTTGTGGGGCCTTAGCTTTCCAAAGACACTATATAAGTGCCTATGTACTTTGGAAGTGATGTATGAAAAGATTGAATCAAAACAGACTACTTCCAAATAGAAGGATTAGTGAAAACCTTCTATTTTTTATGATACACCTGCTGCTTGTTATGCTAAGTGCTACTAGTATAGTAGGAATTAGAAAAATTCATTTTGGAGATGTCTAATTAGCTTGCTAAGCTAATGGTTCCAAGTGGAATCACTTGAAATGATGCACTATACACAAAGCAATCAATTTAACAAATGAATCATTACCCTTGATTTTTTAGGACCTCTGTAGAGTTTTACTAGTGAGTGCTTCGATGCATGTTTCTCCACATTGGCTGAGTGGATTTCCTTCAAACTTTGTTAGCATGTAGCGAATATGGAGTTGATTCCAATAAGCTATAGATTATTGAAAATGGTGGAGACTTGAGTGAGATATGAGCAGCACAAGTTAACAGTTAGGAATGACTATAATAGAGATATCATAGATGAACAATGTAGATATAATGTATTAATGAACAATGTTATACAAGATCATAGGTTTGACAATCATATCCTAATGATGGAGAGTAGTGTAGGCTACAATGTAGACCTCACACTCTTACACAATGGCAATGGAAAGATCGGGAATAGAGAGTTCTAACAGTGACTTTTTCAAGTCACTTTATATAGGTGTTACATTCAAATTTGAATTTGAATTCTACTTTTGGCTCTCTCTAAAAATAATCTTTCAATCTAGGAATCTCTCAATGAAGTAGATGCTTTTCTAACTAACAACTCCACGAGTTTTTGGTAGGTGATTACAAATATTGTCTCAAGTCAAATAAATGAGTTTTACACATGTAAAAGGATAAATTTCTACTAGCAATGGTTTCCATGGAGCTTTATGTGTTTATGTACATCAAGCCAAAAGTGTGGGCTTAGACATTGCACCAACAAGAATTACCTAATTTCAAAGGCCCTTGAGAATCAAAGCCTATTCAAATGAGAGTTGTGACAATAATGATTAGAAATGAAGAGTAATTTTTACCTCCGAATAGGGAAGTAGTGAAGAACACTAAAGTGCAATGTCATCTCACTTTGGAGCTGATCATGTGATCAAAGCTATTCTATTTTTAGGTCTTTTGTGGCCTACCCTTCATATCGATGCACATATCAATGTGAAGAGGTGTGACATATGTCAAAGAGCTCAATGCCCTAATCGTAAACACAAGATGCCACTGAGTTCCGTGATGGGAGGATGTGCATTCTCTAAGTGGTTTATAGACCTTATAGGTCCTATCAACCCCGAGTAGAAGTTCCCATGCAGAATACATCATCGTTGCTACAAACTATCTTACCAAATGGGTGGAAGTAAATATAAGAAAAAATTATGAACAAGATCCTATGTAACATGATGAAGCTTATAGATAATAAATGCTCAGATTGGGACAAACAACTACATCATGTTTTTTGCGCATACCTGATGGGCTATAAAATGATTCTCAATGGAGCTTCCTTTCAAATAGTATTTGGTCAAAAGCTTGTGCTACCATTACACTTCTTGATACCTACACTAAGAGTGTCACAAGAACATTAGTGGATGCACCACAAGCTATCTTCTTAGATAATGGATTAAGAGTGCTTAGGAGAAACTAGATTAAGAGTAGTAATAGGCATATACACAACAGAAAATGGAGAAAGTCTTATTGCAATGCACATTGGAAAGACAAAAGCTTGAAAGTTTGTGATTTAGTATTGCTATACACTTTGAAACAACATGCTCATAATTTAAAAAAACACAGTTATGGAACTATGATTATCAATAGGCTTTCCACAAGTGATGTAGTGGAGTTAGCCACTTTAGAAGAAGATATAATTCCAAATTATATTCATGGATCCAGAGTCAAGCTCTATCAAGAACCACGAAAGGAAGAGGTGCTTAAACCACTCAACTTGACTAAGAAAGCGTAAAGAATAGGAGAAAAGAATTTGAGAAGAAGCTCAGGCTAGAGTTCTAGAATGCATTAATGTATGAAGCTAACATGAGAAGGCATAGGCTAGTATAGGAATTCTAATAATGAAGGGCTTCACCTTGTGAATGTCAACTTTTGATCCTGTAGGTACCACATGGAAATGTGGCAAACAAAGAGGACTTATTGTCCTAGCATAGTTGATAGACAACCATCCATTTCTTTTGAGCTAGGACAAGGCACTACAATCAAGAAAATATTAACCCTTTGTTATACAATTTGTATCCCTTTTGATTTCGGTCATATCCAATAAAGATACACTCTCTGTACATGAAAAGGAATGTGAACATAGGCTAAACATCGAAAGATTTTGCAATGCTCTAGGCTTTGTCTTCTTCCATTCCATACCTCATAAGGTTTCATACCATCTAAAGACTTAGATGGAAGTCTATTTACAAGATATGTGGTTGTTGATACAGCCTCTGCCTAAAGATAATGAGGTAGATTTTTTTCATTTAAAATAGATATGGCTGCTTCTACTATGGTCGAGTTCCTCCTTTCAGCTACTCCATTAAGTTTAGGTGTGTACCTAGTTGTTACCTCTCTTTTGATGCCTCTTTTTTGAAGGAAAGCATCAAATTCATTGAGAAGTATTCGCCACCACCATTTGATCACAGTCTCTTGAGACATTTACCTTTTTGGTTCTCTACAAGTGTAAGATATCTTTTGAAACAATTGAGAATTTCATCTTTATGATTCATAAAGTATAGGATTGTCCACTTACTGCAATCATCAATAAAAGATACATAATATCTTTAACCTGAGATAGAAGATTCCTTGTTTGGACCCCATAGATATGTGTGAACAAGAGTCAATAGCTCGTGATGGATATAACCTTTCCTATTGAAAGGTTGTCTATGCACTTTGCCAAATTCACAAGCTCCACACTTGTAGATCATATATTGCTTTGTGATGTTGGGTAAAGCAAATACACTTTGATCCCTTCATATTTCTTTCAAAGTTCTTCCACCAATATAAGCAAGCCTTTTATGACATACCTCTAATTCAGAGAGTGTTTGAGATCCATAGATAAACATTGCTATGTTCTTGGTGTCTTCAACTTTAAAAGTTTAGAGACTTCCTATCTTATCTCCTTTTGCTATCCTTCTAAATCCTTGCTTGGGGTCTTCCACATATGCTCCATGTCTTGTGAATCTAACATGCAGTCATTTCTCCACAATTTGTCAAAGACTTATAAAGTTTTTGGTTTTTGTATGTACATACAATAGCTTGCTTAAAAGATCCATATGACCATCTGATGTCTTGTCATTACCTATCTTTTCCACTGAATGCCTTGTATCATTACCTGTGTGCACTTGAATTTTTGCTCTTGTGATCTTCTAAGTCAGAAAGAAATGCTACAATTCTTGATACATGATTTGAGCACCTTGGGTCAATATAGAAGACATGATCATCATCCTTACCGTGCTTCATTGATAAGTTCATAAGAAGAAGTGAGTCCTCTTGAAATTGATCCTCAGTGTAATTGGTGTATTCCTTCCTTCCTCTATATCCATTTGGATGGTTGTTATTGTTGTTGTATCTTCCACCATATGTTCCTCTATTTGATCCATAGCCTCCTCTATTGAATCCTCTTCGTCTAGAATTTTGTGGGTTACTGTAACATTCTTTAGTAGTGTGGTTAGAATAACCACATATATTCTAAGGTTGAGATGCTTGGGATCTCCCCCTACCTTGCATTCCTCATCTACCTCTTCCTCTAGCTCTTTCTCTACTTGTGAAGCTAGCTTGGAAAGAGCTACGTTCATCTTCATTCTTCTTGGACTTTGAATTATCCTTAGCTTTAGGATTATCAAAGTATAAGGTAGAAGATTGATTACCTCTTGAGGATTCACCATTCTTGTTTATCTTTGCTTCATGTGTGAAGAGTTGGCCCATCAAGGTATTGAGATCAGGTACTTGCATGCCCATGTACAGATCCATGGCAATTGTGAAGGATTCCCACTTGTCATCACCCTTGATGCCATTGATAATTTGCCTTATGATTTGTTCTTCTTCAATCACCTCTCCAATGCTTCCTAATTTGTTAGAAATCTCCTTCATCTTGGTGACATAATTAGTCACACTTTTCTTGGGACTTTTCTTCAAGGTAGTAAACTCCATCCATAATTGGTTCTTCCTTGCTCTAGTGTTTGAAGAGAAGAAGGCAGCAAGTGCATTCCAAATCTCTCATAAGGTCTTGCATCCTTTCACATGAGGTAGGAGAAAATAAAAAATTGAGTTTAGAGTATAGGACCTCGCTAGTGCATCCTTTGAGTACCAAGCTCTAAGCCTGTCTTGCTCTTCATGTGATGGTTTCCCTTTACTTCTCATTCTTGGCATGTCTTCATCTTCAGATATGTATCCAAATAGGTTTCTTCCTTGAAGGTAGGCCTCGATCCTTAGAGACCAAGTTGATTAATTGTTCCTATCCAATTTGTCAATGGTAGAATGAAAACCATCTCCCATGTTCATTCAACCAGGCTACTCTACAACTACCAAGATAACTTCAGAGATGCTAAGTAGACACTTTGAGCTCGCAAATGATCCATAAATACCTCCTTAGTACTTTGGAAGATCAATCTCAAATTGACTCTTCAAAATAGATGACTTGACACAAAACAGATGATAAAAAACTTTCTATTTTGGGATGAGAAGCACTCTAGAATTTCACTTAGAGCTCACAACCGGCTAAGAATTATATAGAGATATTATGCACGTCTCTAATAAGATGTATAATGAGCCTAAAGCAACAAATTTGATGAATTTCAATGAACAACTCCACTGTGTAGCTTGCAATGTCAATCTGTATTGGACATATTGTACATGTAATGAATGGGCGTGAAGCTTGGGAAGGAGGAGCAAAAGTGTGTGCTTCACAAATGACTTGGTGCTTGCTCAGAAATTCCTCCAAATGTAGCTAAACTCTACTCTATTCCGTGACTCTTTTTGAGTATATATAGATGATTTTGAATTCAAACTTTGGGGGAATTCCACCTAAAAGGTCCTTCTAGTTATGGGAATCTCATCTAATTGATTTCTCCAACCTTAGCTTCATGATCAATACCTAACAAGGTCGCACACTTCTCTTCTTTAATGTAATTACTTTTCAAGTAATCACTTTTATAAAAGGTTGTTCTGGTGGCTTCTCTCATTGAGAGTATAGATAACAAAGTAATGAATGACTACGCACTACGCTTGGATAAAAATGCATCAGTGGTTGAATTTACCTCTTGAGATCCTAGAGCCTCCTCTATTGTGAGATCTTTTTTTTTTGTTCTAGGATTCCTAGAACAATTCCTAGTAATGTGGTTAGTCACATCTGGCACATGGAGAAGAGCTTTGAGTTCTCCCCCTACCTTGTCTTCCTCCTTTCTCTCTTCCTCTTGAGCCTCTACCTCTACCTATAAAGTTTGCTTGACAGGTGCTACCCTCGCCATCAAACTTTTTACCTTTCCCCTTGCTATCTTTATTCTTGTTCTTATCTGTATAGAGAGTAGAAGATTGATTACCCTTTAATTCGTCTCCATTCTTCATCATTTTTTCCTCATGTGTGAACAATTGTCCCATGAGGGTGTTGAAATCAGGAACTTGCATGTCCATGGCTATGGTGAAAGCTTCCCGTTTGTCATCTTCCTTTATTCCATTTTTAGTTTCCTCACTATCTGCTCTGCATCAATGATCTCTCCAATGCTTCCAAGTTGATCTATTAGGTCCATTTTGGTGACAAAATCAGTCACACTTTGCTTGGGCATCTTCTTCAGTGTGATGAACGCCATTCATAGTTCATTCTTCCTTGCCTTGGTATTTAATGAGAAGAATGCTTCAAGAGCATTCCAAGTCTCTTGTGAAGTCTTGCAACTCCTAATGTGTGGAAGTAAAAAATTAGAGATTGAGTTAAGAACATATGACCTTGCCACAACATCCTTTGAGCACCATGTGGTTAACGTCTCTTGTTCTTCTTGACTTGGTTTTCCTTTGCTTTTGAGGAATGGCATCATCTCATCTCTAGATATTTAACCATAGAGGTTTCTCCCTTGAAGATTAGCTTCCATTCTAAGTGACCAAGCTGAGTAACTACCTCGATCGAGTTTTTCTATAGATTAAGGAAATCCATCTCCCATGTTGATTTGTTGTTGCTCCGATACCATTGTGAGGAGATGGATTGGTATGATTTAGAGATGAGCTGGTGTTGCACAAAACCTGCTCTACACCTACCAAGTTAACTCCAAGGATGCTTATTAGACCCTTGTAGCTTCCCATTAATGCATTTGGAATCACCAAATAATTTGAAAGACCATTCCCAAAAGTTTGCATCAAAATAGATAACTTGCATATGCAAGGAATGAGATCGTCTCTTCAGTTAAAAATTGAGGTCTTATGTGTGCTTGAAATTCCCAAACACCTTGGAAGAATGTGTGAGAATGTGCATAGACATAGAAGACAACATATGAGAGGAGTCAAAGGTATCAAAGCTATACAAAGAAGCATATTGCTTGAATATTATCACATCCAAAGCTTCATCCTTAGTGAAGGAACTAGCTAAGTCAATTGCACACAAGCTAGGAGGAAACTTCCAAGATAGAAAACATTAGAAGCTCACTATTATTAAACATTGCTACATGTGTGGTGGTGATCACATGGCTAATACTTACCTAATGAAAAACTAGGATGCCATATCTCCATGCTCATACTACTCCAACAGAGAGAGAAAATACACCAACCACATGGCACAATATTACAATACTGAGACCATTAGACAAACAACAAGCAACAATATCAGTGGCAATAAAGGTGTCACAATCAATACAAATAGCAACCCTACCAAAGACCACAATAGAATTACCAAGCACAGTATCATGCACAACCTAGACCACAACCAGTGCTAGGACAACAATTGCCACCCCTTGCCAATGTAATATCAATCAAGTATGTAGCAGCCAAAGAGAATATAGATAGGGCCTTAAACCTAGTTTCTCCATTGATCACTAAGAATGACCCTAATGCCAATGAATCATCTTATAGAGAGAACCATCCCACCTACTACAGAAAGGCACTAGAACATACAAATGTTGAGATATCAAGCTCAACATGTGATGATCCAAGATTACACGTATCACTTTTTCATTTCTCTGACATGTATAGTGGTCACACCCGTATATGTCAGGGACACTTCATTGAGATTTATTAGATTTATCTACCGAGAGTGATGGCACATTTGTTTCTTGCCACCTCACTCATTCACAAACATTAGGTTTTTCCTTATGTATTGGTCTTTATATATAGCAATAATTGTATTCTTGTTTTTAGGTCATTCTTGTACATTCCTTTTTATGTAATAGAAGAATAAGAAGAAGATCATTCTTCCTTGCCTCAATCTAAGTGTGTGCTTCTCTTTGAGTGTGAGAGAGTGTGTGTGAGCTCTCTTCCACATCTCCTTCCTCGTGGCATGGTTACAAAGCTAGTGTGGCTATAGAGAGCTCATGGAGAAGGTTGCCTGTGAAGAGTACACGAGAAAGCATGGAGAAAGTGGGATTCACAAATGACCTCAGATTTCTATGAAAATTGGCATGAAGGTAGAAGACCTCACTTTTTTTTGTTAGATCAAAGTTTCGGAGCCATCTCGACCTTCCTTTAGAGCCCACAAGGTGCAGCCCATAAAAAAACTAGGTTAATTTTGGAAATTGTAACTTGCATTGCGTTCGGCAATACTCATTTATTCTAGATCCAGAATTTCAAGAGATTCTATGTACTATTGATACATGAAAACTATGTTTTTTTGAGATTGATTTGTCACATCATAGTGCGACATTGTTCAAGTAGAACTGCTACTTGTAGTGTCTTGCAGTGATGTGAATAGCTATAGAAACAACAAATGCAGATGGAATGTGTCAGCTTATGAGTGACAAGATAGACAAGAACAACTTCCATGCTTAGAGATTCTGAATGACAAATTTCTTGATGGAAAAAGGCTACTTGAAGTACATCTAACGAGCGAATGAAAACGTGTCGTAGTTGCTAGAGAGCAATCGAACTGGAGACTAGTTAAGAGCATATGAAGAATGGAATCAAGGAGCATGAAAGGTAATGTATTGGCTATCTATTAGCATACATGATAGCATGATTGGACACATATAGGATGCCAAGAATCCGAAAGAGGCTTGGAATAGTTTGATCGCATTGTATGAGACCAATACAAAGGCATGAAAATTGCAATTCAAGAACGAGCTGCATACATTGGAGAAGAATGACATGTCGGTAAGTGAGTACACCCTAAAAATCAAAATCATATGTGATTCACTTGCATCTACTGGCATGAACATAGATGATGATGATAAGGTGGAAATGTGCCTTCGTGGTTTAGGAGCTTCATATAGGCAGTCCAGAACCTCTATACAGACTAGGAAAAATATTTCAAATTTTGATGATCTTGTATTTATGCTGATTATTGAAGAAAAGAATCTTGGTGAGAATTCAAACTCCCAAGGGAAACCTAGTTCTAAGGTATTCTACTCTGGCAGAGGAAGAGGCAGAGATAGAGGTTTCAGAAGTGGAAGAGGAAACCGTAACCAAGACCAAGCTCAACAACAGAATCATGTAGGTGGAAGAGGACAGTTTTGAGGCACAGGAATCCAAAGAGGTAATAGAAATTTCCAAAAAAATGATTCAAGTAATGGTAGTAAAGGATGTTCGAATGGTGGTTAACCTGGACACTTTGAACGTTATTGTAGGTTCAAGAATCAAAATAACAAAAGGCAGCAAAACAACTATGCATCCACAAGTGAAGTTGTTCATGGTTCAACATCACATGATGAATACAATGTCTGCTAGTGTTTCAAAATCGAGTGATAATGTCTTGTATGTTGATTCAAGTGCTTCAAATCACATGGCGAGTCATGTAGAATGGTTTAGTACTTTGCAAAAATTGCTAGTTCCTGGATATGTTGAAATAGGTGATAACACTTCACACCCTATTGAGCATACATGAAACATAGCATTTTCTATGGAGGATGGGAAGGTAAAACATCTTGTTGATGTGTTGCGTGTTCCAAATATAACAAAGAACCTGGTTTTTGTTCGACAAATGGTTGACCATGGATTACAAGTCAAGTTCATTGCTGATGGGTTATATGTAGAAGAATTAGATGGGATGGAAGATTGGTTGCCAAAGGAAACAAAGTGGGTAGGATGTTCACCTTAAATGTTAAAATTCTTGAAATGAATGCAGCCATGTTTGCTAAAGATGTAGGAGTGGTTACTGATATAGAGATCTGGCACAAACATATTGGACATGCAAACTTGCAAAGGCTGAAATGGATGCAATCAAAGGAGATTGTACATGGACTACCAAATTTCAAGGTTGTAGAGATGTGAAAGGTATGTGCAGCTTGTCAATTTGGAAAACAGTCAAGAGAATCATTTCCACGTGACAAGCATGTCAGTGAGAACATACTAGAAATAGTACATACAGATGTTTGGGGTCCTACAAAGACAACATCTATGGGTGGTTGCAGGTTTTATGTTACTTTCATTGATGACCATACACAAAAAGTGTGGGTATATTTCATGAAAGAGAAGATTGAGGTGTTCACTCACTTCCATATTTTTAAAGCTATGGTTGAGAAGCAAATAGGGAAGTATATTCAGACATTAAGATTTGATGCAGGAGGTGAATACATGTCAAATGAGTTCAATAGTTTTCTTAAAAATCATGGAATTCGACGATAGTTCTCATGCAGGTACACACCACAACAGAATGGAATTGCTAAATGCAAAAATAGACATATTGAATAAATAGCAAGAGCCTTGATGGTTGAGAAGAATATGCCTCATTGTTATTGGGTAGAAGCTGTTCATAGTGTTGTATACATCATGAACAGAACTCCAGCTACTGCTATACATCAAGTTACACATGCAGATAAGTTTACAAGTAAAAAGCAAAACTTATTACATCTGAAAGTTTTTGGTTGTATTGCATATGTACATGTTCTGGATGAGTTGAGAATGAAGCTTGATCCAAACGCAGCAAAATTTATCTTCATTGGATACTCCCTTGAGCAAAAGGGATATAAATGTTATAGCCCACTCACACGACATGTGAAGGTGAGCAGAGATGTGGTATTTCATGAAATGCCAAGCTTCTATGCAGGTGCCAAAGAAGGACTGAATCTTGAACCAAATGAAAAAGAAAATGCTGAAAAATCAAGTGCAAAATCTCAAGTTTTGAGTGGACCGGATGCATCACCAAGCAATAGTTCCAACTCAAATCCATGGAGTGGAAGATTGTGCGGAAATTTCAGTCTAGCAAATTCATCAAATACATCCAAGAAAGGTAAAGAAAAGCTTTCTGCTAGTCATAAAACATGTGCAAATTTTGAAGACGTTGATGGAGATTCAAGTGGTTTGGAAAAGAGTCTTGATGAGGAACTTGGATTGCCCTTTGTGATGGCTCTAGGAGTAAGAAAAAATAGAGGAACCAAGAAAAGGACTCAAAGTCTAGTGAGATAGGAAACTCTAATAGAAAGAAAATCAAGTCATGGAAATGTTCTAGAGAAGATAAAGAGAAAATGGTCCACGAAAATAGCAGAGTTAAAAGGTAGCTTGGAAGAGATAAGGCCAAGATTATAGAATTGACATCATAGCTCCCATTAGAGACTTCAACTTTGCCAAAGTCAAGATCATTGTTCATAGAGCTTGCCGTAGATTATTTAGACATGATGTTCAAGGCTTATTAGGCAGGATTTAGAGAAGGAACAAATGCAATAGAATCAAGCAAGAGCTATCATAGAGAAAACATAGATGTAGAAAGAACAAAGTTGTTCATCAAAATGGTCAAACTATCTCAAGCTATGTTTGAGGCTAGCCAATTATTCAATGAGGGTAACCTAGTCAAAGAAAAATTTTACTTTCAAGGATTTCTAGAAAGATTAGATCAAATGGCATCTAAACCTAACCTCTTAGGGCTTCAAAAGGCTTTATCAATTGAAAGTAACAAAGGGTATTTCTTGCCAATAGAGTCATACATTCCTAACTTGATCGAGTGTATAATTCCTCCTTCAATTAACAAGTACTCATAGGAGTTCTAGAGAGAAACACAAGAAGAAAACTAGGGTATGGAATAAATGAAGTCCCCACCCACTTAGGAAATAGATTATCTTTATATCAATTTTCTTAGAACATTCCTTCTATGGAGAAAATGAAGATATACAATCAAGCAAAAGATTAGACTTCAAATCTAATTCCTTACATAAAATAACCTCAATTCATAGGCCCTTCGGAATCAAGATCTATTAGTCATTTTTACCTAGGAATATGGAATAGTAAAGAACACTAAAGTGCAATGTCATATCACTTTCAAGTTGATCGCATGATCAAAGTTATTCTATTTTTAGGTCTTTGGTGGCCTACCCTTCATATGGATGCACGTAACTGTGTGAAGAGGTGTGACACATGTCAAAGAGCTCAATATCCTATTCATAAAGACAAGATGCGAGTGAGCACCATGATGGGAGGATGTGCATTTTCTAAGCGAGTTATAGACTTTGTAGGTCCTATCAACCCCCCAACTAGAAGCTCCTATGCAAAGCGCAACATTATTGCAACAAACTATCTTACCAAATGGGTGGAAGTAAGGATATGCAAAACGTACAAACAAGGTCCTATGTAACATGTGGACAAAGCTTATAGGTAATAAATGCTAAGATTGGGACAAACATCTACATCATGTTGTTTGGGCATATAGGGTATCCTATAAAATGATACTCAATGCAACTCCCTTTCAAATGGTATTTGTCTAGAACATTATGCTACCATTATCATTCTTGAGATCTATACTAAGGTTTGCACAAGAACATCAATGAATTAGCTAGGAGCTATCTGCTAGGATAATGGATTTAGAGTGCTTAGGAGAGACTAGATCAAGAGCAGTAGCAAGCATATATGCAACCAATAAATGGCAAAAGGCTTATTTTGATGCACATTGAAAATAACAAGGCTTGAATATTGGTGATTTAGTATCAGTGTACACTTTTAAACAACATGCTGATCAGAATTTAGAAAAACATAGTTATGGAACTATGATTATCAATAGGCTTTTGACAAGTGATGCACTAGAAAATTACATTAATGGATGCAGAGTCAAGCTGTATCAAAAACCACTCACAAAAGAGAGGATTAAACCACTCAACGTGGTTGTGTGAAGAAGACAAGCAAAACATATGAGAAGAAGCTCAAGCCGAATCTCAAGGTGAAGCTGACGAATGCATTAAATGTATGAAGCTAAGATGATGGGGCATAGGCTAGTGTAGGAATGCCAATGTTGAAGGCCTTCATCTTGTGAATGTTAGCTTTGGATGGGATTGCCCTAGTTACCACATGGAAATGTGACAAACAGAGGACTAACTCTCCTAGCATATTGGATAGACAACAATGCACTTGTTTTGAGCTATGAGAGGGCACTACAATCAAGTTGATCAGAGCCCTGGTTGATTCAAGAGTAGCCACTAGTACCATTAGGTATTCATGCTTTGAACGCATGAATCTAGGAATGAATCTGATTGAGGCTTCCCTCATAGGATTTAGAGGTTTGGAAACTCCTTCTATTGGTGAGCTGGAAGCTTCAAGCCTCATAAAAGATGTCCCCTTCATAGTAAAGCTATTGGTTTTCCATAGTCAAGATCTTACGGCGGATGCTGAACTGGAGGAAGGCAGATGCTGACATGGGAAAATAATCAGAGAGCATAAAGAGCATCAAATTCATGAAAGCACAAAACTCAGGACATAAGATTTGATGATCGTTCTCTCACTGCGTATTCACGAGGAGAAATTTGGGAAAAGCACTCAAATGTTGTGCCTTATGAGAAGAATAAGGACCTGCTTGGAATCAAGCAAAAGTGATAGGATGTACTTTTGTGGCTAAACTCATGAAGAAGTGTTCTCTCCCAATTAGGAAGGGAAGGACCTACAGAAAGAAGAGAGAGGAGCACGCTAAAGTGCAGAGAAAGTGGTAGAGGATTGTATTTTTTTGTAGCACTCAATCGGAAGGGTACAATTAGCGAACAAAGTAGTTATGCTCATGGAAAGTTGAATGGAGTCTGTTGGTGCACACTCGTGTTAAGGAGACAATAAGGTGCATGGAAACAAACGGAGAAAAAGGATTCAAACTCTAGCTTTTTGTGGGCATGAGGATTCGATTCGGCGCTTCCATTTGCATGCTGAGCTTGAGTATCAATAGCAGTGCATTTCAATAGCAGTGCGTGATGACATACTTGTATCAGGTTCTGATGACATGCAAATAGCTTTATGGGATTGGGGAGCCCGAATGTAGACAATGTTTTTCAAGCACGGATCATGCCATTTTCTGACAATAAGAAGATCATTAGCTGTTCAGCGGATGGGCAGGTAAGCGAAACAGATTCCTGGAGCATGGTTGAGTTCATAAGCTAGCAGTTGATTCAGGAAGCTCTCGAATAGTCATGAGATGTGGTGAAGTCACACTGTGCGTCTACATTGTATAGTTATGAATTCCAGAAACTCTAATTATTTTGCTGTTGGGGGCTTTGGTTACCAAGGGTCATGGCCACGGCAAGATGAGACAGATGTGTTGTATAGTATAATAAGGTACATATGAGTGAAACTTCCATTTCTCATCTTTCTAATTCCGATTTCTGACAGTTATTATATAATCGACATATTTTTTTCTCGAAAAGGATAATGAAAAAGCTCATGTGAGTTTGCTTCTCTCGTGGTTTATTTTCCTTTAGTATATCTTTCTTTTGCTGTTTTCTCATGGATGAACGTGTGAATTAATAATTTAGGCATTCGAAGATCATCGGAGAACAGTTGTGCCATCATTTTGTCTATTTTATATTTTATAGAAGCTTCTTTCAATTCTTGTTTGGCTACCTTTGCTCGTCTCTTGAGACTATTGTTGTCCTTTTGTTCTCTTACGATCATGGACAACTCATCATGGTGTTTGAATGCTCTTGAGTTGCCCATCTAGAAATATGACCTTGTAGGGGATATTTAATAAGTTGCATTTGTTGCAATGTTTTCCATATCACTACCTTAGGATGTTGTCATCTCACATAAGGTGCATGAATTTGATAATTACTTTTTGAGGGTTTTGGATGGTTGGTCACCACTGATGCGATAAACTAGTCTGCTACTAGCTTATCTTGCAGCACATGATTCCATTGCCTTAGTTCTTCTCAGCCTTTGGATTGCATAATGATTTTTAAAATCCCTATGGTTTTTACTTGGCTCTATAACTTCACTTAATGACCGATTAGTCAAGTGGTGCGGATTTTTCAATGGAAAGAACATACCTACATTTTGTAAAGAGCATGAGCTTGAGTCAAACTACTTAGGTGTTTTTTAGATCGAATGATGGATATGGAATTATGTGAAAACTTTGCCTATATGTGTGAATACAGTTTACACGATCAACTCATGCGAATAAACCATATGATATGGTTGCAATACAAATCGACACTCCTCAAGTAGTTCATACTAGAGGATATAGACAAAGTGACTCGTAAGTCCTTTCTGAGGTGGGTTCATATACCCACGAACCAAACAATCCTAGAAGTTAAAAAACAGTTCGAGAAGCAAGTCGAAGATATGTCCGAGTATGACGAGAGATGTATAATGCATGAAATGATGTTCTTATTCCTACAAGCAATAGATGTTAGAGCCTGAGAGGAACTAATTTCTTTTTTGCAAGACCTAACTCCGAATCATGACTCACATAGGATTGGACACTCGTTCATGATGTATTAACAAGATATGTTAGAAAGCAGCAAATGTTGGAGAAACTCTGAAATGATTGGAAATCGGATCTTCATGCGGATATAGCCGATGCACATATTTCATGCATGCCAAAGATTGAGAATAATCCACAAATGCAAAAACATTTAGAAAATCCGATGGAAAAAGAAAGAAGTAAGACTGAAAACCACATATATAATCACATTGAGGTTCGTCAAGAAGAACCAATAATAATAAATGATACAAACCCTTAACCTTTAAGATGTCATGGGACAATACATGTCTTTGCAATAAATACATCTTTAAGTGTGCCAAAAGTACAAACCCTAATGAGGGATAGAGTAAAGGAGCTGGGAGAAGCTAACCAAATACCAAGTAATTAAAAAACAAATGAAATAAAAAATCACGATACTCTATATATAAAGAAATCAATATTAAGCTTCTTCTGGTCCAACAAACTCCTCACATCTCATAGGAAGTAATTATATAAATATTAATACAAGATATACAATAATCCAAAAGCCGAAGATGTCTATAATGTCTCAAGATGAACATGAAGAAATTTTCTATAGAAATGATATCAACAGAAATGATGTCAAGATCAAAGAGATGTCAATAAGTAGTTCTCTAAAAAGTGATATGCATGCCAAACATGATGAGTGCGATGCTTGCCATAAGAATAACTCAATTACAGATCAAGATTCTGATATTCCTTTGAGTGATACTACATTAGATGCAGGACAATGCTCCTACTTATATGATAGAGGATAAACCACTAATTGGAGTTCTAGAGAGTGATATGTATGTAGATGACACCACACTCCATGAAGAGGGGTATGAGAACAATCATGAGAAGGATGAAAATAAGTCGTCGATTGCTCATTCATAGAGTGATATGTATGTCAATAACAATCATGTTGAGTTGAGTTCCTATGAGGATGAGATTGGGCATGAGATGTTAGATGAAACACTCATAGAAATGCATGACAAATCTGATGAAGAATATGTATTGAGTAAGGGTGAGCATGAAAAGATAGAAATTTATGACTCCACTGAAGAGGCTAGATTTAGCCACTATGAATCGAATGAAGAGCCGTTTGATTCAACTTTAGTTGTAGAAGGATTTGTATGTGAGGATGCATGCACTTGACCAAGAGTCGATGATCAATGAGATGGATGAAGAACGTGGTCTAAGCATATCCTGTGAAGAGAATAGGCAATAGAGAACTAAAGTAGGTATAGAACACTATAGTGAGCTTTTGAATGAAAAATTTCAATTGTCATCGGATGACATCCAAAGCCCTAAAAAGGTTTTTGAGGATGAATATAAAGTCTATAAAAATTCTTACACAAAGGGGGAGTTCAGTGATTCAGATGAACATGATTATCCTAATTTTAATGACATTGAATCACTCCATGAAGAAGGACGAGTGGATTTGGAAAGTGATAATGATGGAGAGTTCTTGGAAAGGTTGAAGAAAGAAGAAGACTTGATAATTTTTGAAACTCAGTCAAAAAGGAATGATTTTACCATGCAGAATAAAGATGATTGTGTTTTGATGTCTAAGCATGATGAACACTTCCATTTGAAGTGGGACACAAATGTTGTTTCAATCAAAAATATTTTTGCTATTCATATTCATTCATTTCATGCAATGATTCCTACTTATGCATCTGATTTGTATTTCTCACAAACATGGACTAATTTCAATACTTCTACACCATCTAATGAGGATCACTACACTTCTCGTAATTGATTCTTGTCTTTCCAACATAAGTTATGCATTACACAAGTTTTTAAAGAATTTGTTATGAAAGAAATGCATGAACCACCGTATTTGGGTCATAGGGGCATACTATGTACAATTTCTACGTGTAAATATTTCTTCTTTTGGCCAAATATGGAAAAGGATATTGCACAATATGATTCCCATTCCATTGTGTGTTAACTTGTGAGATGACATCATGGTAAAGAATCTGGATTATTAATGTCAATTCTCGTACCTAATGGACCATGAGAATACATTTTTATCGATTTTATTACTAGTCCTCCTACAACTTCATCTCATAATGATATGAATTGGACAATTGTTGATAGGTTGAGTAAACATGCATACATCATTCACTGTAAAAAGACTTTATGAGAACCTCAAGCTACTAAGTTATTTATTAAATTTATTTTTCAGCATCATGGTTTTCCAGAAGCTATCCTATTAGATCAAGATGTTTGTTTTTGCAGTCACTTTTTGGGTTGCATTATTTCAAAATTTAGGTCCCATAAAACACTTTATATTCCCTCAATGAATTATTTACTTTTCTATCTACAAATCCACAAGTTTTTTTGGTAGGTGATTACAAATATTCTCTCAAGTAAAAAATGACTTTTACAAATGGTAAAGATAAAAAATCTTCTTATCAATGGTTTCTATGGAGATTTATATGTTGATGAACTTCAAGCCAAATGTGTGGGCTTGAACTTTGCACCAACAGCTCCCCCTCAAGCCAAAAAGTTTGGCTTGGTCTTCATCTTCAATCTTCATGAATATCCTGCAATCCAATCATTGATTTAAACCTGCAAAGTTTTGTACCATCTAATGCTTTATTCAATAAGTGTGCACATTGCATATTTGTTGACACATATGTCAACTGAATCTGCTTGCCCAATACCTTCTCTCTCACATAATGATAGTGGACCTCTATATGCTTGGTCCTAGCATGATAAATGGGATTAGCTGCAAGATGTAATGAGCTCGTATTAACTCCAGGAATCATTGGAGATGTAGTATGCAAACCTAACTCTATATATAATAATCTAATCCATATGGCCTCTTGAGTAGCATTGGCCAATCCTCTATACTACGCCTTTGTAGAAGATAAAGCAACAGTTGGTTGCTTCTTTGAAGACCATGATATAGGTTTATTACCTGTAGAAGATAGGTATCCTGAGGTACTCCTTCTATCATCTTTGCAACCTGCCCAATCTGCATCTGAGCATATCTTGATGTCCAAGTCTGACGTATAAAGGAAATACAATCCATGATGTTGAGTACCCTTAAGGTACTTCAAGATCCCTTTTGCAGCCTGCAAGTGAGGTGCCCTTGGCTTGTGCATAAATTGACTTAGAACACTTACTCCATAAGCAATATCAATTCTTGTGAGAGTAGCATAGTTTTAGCTTCCCACTATGCTTTGATAACCTGCAATGTTCTCAAGTACATCACCTTCATGAGCACTTAGCTTTTGATTTACCTCCATTGGAGTACTTGCAACTTTGGCATCCTGCAAATGAAACTTCTTTAACATATCCTATATATACTTTCTCTGAGTAATATAAACTCCAAAGTTAGTATAGATTAAATCAAGTCCTAGAAAATATTTTAGTGATCCAAGGTCACTAATTTTGAGCTCCATCATTTGGTTCTTGATCTGCTTAATTCCATTAGCATCATTACCTATGATTATGATATCAACAACATATATGCATAGGTATATTACCTCTGAATTACTTCTCTTGATGAAGAGATAAGTATCTGCTTCACCCATAACAAAAGCTTGATCCTAAAGGTATGTAGTCAACCTCTAGTTCCATGGCCTAGGTGCCTGCTTCAATCCATAAAGAGCTTTGTTCAATTTACAAACATATGTTACCTTGTTTGGATCCTCATAGCGAGGAGGTTGAGACATATACACCTCATCTGAAATCCAGCCATTTAGAAATGCATTTTTTACATCCAATTGATACATGTTCCATTTCTTTGATGCAGCCACACTTACCAATGCCCTGATGGTTGGCGTTTTGGCTACAAGTGAGAACATTTCTTCATAATCAACTCCTTGGGTTTGTGCAAAACCCTTAGCCACAAGTCTATCTTTGTACCTGCTTATTGATCCACTAGAATTCCTTTTGATCTTATAGATCCATCTAGAACCAATTACCTTCAATTTCCTCATCCATTGCTTCCTTCCATTTTGCCTTGGTCTTTGCTTCTGCATATGATAATGGCTCTTCAAATGACAAGTCTTTTGCAAGATAAACAGAGTGCTTAGTAACTAAGGAAGTGTCATACCTATATCTGATAGGCCTCTTACTCTCCCTTTGTGATCTTCTGATTGCTTCATTGGATAATTTTGGTATATTCTCCAACTTCTTCATCTTGACTTTGCCTTTGGACTTCCATGCCTTG
This sequence comes from Ceratopteris richardii, assembly GCA_020310875.1. Taxonomy (NCBI): domain Eukaryota; kingdom Viridiplantae; phylum Streptophyta; class Polypodiopsida; order Polypodiales; family Pteridaceae; genus Ceratopteris; species Ceratopteris richardii. The sequence continues at coordinate 248,143,280 of CM035406.1, forward strand.
AACTGTTCTAAGTTGATGATGTCCTCATCATCCGAGTTGATGTCACCATTCTGAGTAGAATCCTCTTTATTGAGGCTTGGAAACTCCTCTTCCAACTCATAAGGTAGCTTTACTTTCCTGCATTCACTATCAAACTACGAGTCATTCTCATCAAAGACAACATCTCTACTGACCATGAATCCCTTGTTTGAAGGGTTATAGAACCTGTATCCTTTCTAATTCAAGCCATACCCTATGAAGATGCACTTCTCTGCCTTAGAGTCTAGCTTAGCTCTTATCTGAGAAGGGATATGCACATAAGCTACACATCCAAAGATCCTGCAATGATCAAGTGAGGGTCTTCTACCATGCCATGCTTCATATGGGGTCATCGCATCAAGTGATTTAGATGGCAACCTGTTTACAAGATAAGTGGCAGTAGACACACTCTCTGCCCACAAGTAGTTAGATAATTTCTTCTCATTTAACATTGACCTAGCTGTTTCAACAATTAATCCATTTCTCCTCTCTGCCACCCCATTTTGCTCAAGGGTATACCTTGTTGTAATTTCTCTCTTGATTCCTCTGTCCTGCAAGAATATACCAAACTCATTTGAGAAGTACTCACCTCCTCCATCTCACCTTAGTCTCTTTAGGTTTCTCCCCGTTTGGTTTTCAACAAGTGCAAGATACTTTTTAAAGGAACTAAATACTTCATCTTTGTGCTTCATAAAGTACAATACAGTCCACCTACTGTAATCATCAATGAAAGATACATAATACCCCGATCCAAAAATTGAGGGATCCTTACTTGGTCCCCGTATATCTGTATGGACAAGCTCTAGGTAGTCCTCATGCATGTAGCCTCTCCTTGAGTAGGGTAACCTGTTAGATTTTCCAAACTCACCAGCACCACATTTATAAATCATGTGTTTCTTGGATACATTGGGTATCCCAGGCACACATTGTTCTCTACATTTTTGTTTCAAGGTTCTTTAATCAACATGCACTAATCTCTTATGCCAAATTTGAAGCTTTGAAAGTGTTTGATCTTTGTAACTATAGAGTGCAATATTTCTTGTATCTTCAAGTTCAAAAGTGAATAATGTACCTTTCTTTTCTCCTTTGGATATGAATCAAACATCCCCATCCCCACAAACAAATGTTGTTTCAAGCAAAAATCTTTTTGCTATTCATATTCATTCATTTCATGCAATGATTCCTACTTATGCATCTGATTTGTATTTCTCACAAACATGGACTAATTTCAATACTTCTACACCATCTAATGAGGATCACTACACTTCTCATAATTGATTCTTGTCTTTCCAACATAAGTTATTCATTACACAAGTTTTTAAAGAATTTGTTATGAAAGAAATGCATGAACCACCGTATTTGGGTCATAGGGGCATACAGAGTTCAATTTCTACGTGTAAATATTTCTTCTTTCGGCCAAATCTAGAAAAGGATATTGCACAATATGATTCCCATTCCATTGTGTGTCAACTTGTGAGATGATATCATGGTAAAGAATCTGGATTATTAATGTAATCTTGATCTCAAGCATGAAATAAAAGAAAATACATGATTGCAAAAAAAATTCGATTATGAATCAAACATATGCAAATTTCAAACTTCATATACAGGTGTTCTTGACTCTGCACATGATGAACTTGAAAGAATCGTAAATAAACATACTTATGTTCAGATAATTTAAACATGGATGTCCAAATTCTATGAGAGTCACAGAGAACAAATAAGTCGTCAAGAGATAGACAAGCAAATAAGGGGCTTATATACATAGCCACCATATTTATGAATGTGACTCTGATCGATGCGATTCAAAGATGGCTTTTCTTTAACATATTTTTTTCGGAGAAAACCTAGCCGTGATGAGGTATTGGGAAGGAAGCCCTAGAATCTGTGAAAGTTAATTTTGTAAATATAAATATGTAAATACTTAATAATTATATTTTGATTTTTTTAGATGGACGAAGGTAAATATAAAAATAGATAAATAAATATATAAATGTATAAATAAATAAAGAATTAAATAAATACATAAATAAAATAAAAAAGTAAATATAAATAAAATATAAATAAATAAATAAATACATGAATAAATAAATAAAAATATAAATGATTGAATGAATGAATTAATAGAAAAATAAATAAACATAAATATAAATAAATTAAGTAAATAAATAAATAAAATAAATACATAAATATATAAATAAATAGAAAGAAAAATATATAAATAGATAAAAAAATACATAATTAAATAAATAAATGCATAAATAAGTAGAACAAGAAAATGTATCTAGCTTTTAAGAAAATGAAATTTTTTCAAATAATCTTTTTGAATATGATGCTACGGATGTGTTTTCTGAGTTTATGAGTACATGCTTAGATGATTGGGAACTAATTGAAGATCTTGAGTTTCATTGGATCGTGTGAAAGGCAACTACTTTTGAGTTGGTAGTTCATGTTTTACCACAGATAGATTTTCGTGAAATACTTTCATGGATTGCATGTGCATATACATGGTTATTTAGATTTAATGATTCTCATTTTGTGTTTAGTTTTATGAGTGCAAGGAATGATCAAGTGAATACAATGGAGATGACAAACAAAGCATGGAGTTCAAATTTCTTTTTTCATTAGTCTCTTTCTTTAAACCTTGATCTCTTGCACCATTTTTGAGTTGCATTGCACACAAAGTATGCATATTTTAATTTGGAATGAGCAAATGCTTTTAAATCCCGTACACACATTCATTTGCACATAAATGGATTTTTAAATATCATGAATAAGAGAAGGATAGAGTTACGAGTGGAAATGAGATAAGAGAGTGATTACCTTTGTAAGCAAAACAATGAGGGAAAGCTTCTTTCTTTGGAAATCTTGAAAAATGCTTCCATACTTGCACCATAATTAAGAATTGATTCATCTTAAGTATGCATGCATAAATATATATATATATATATATATATATATATATATATATATATATATATATATATATATATATATATATATATATATATATATATATATATATATATGCACAAAATTTTAAAGCCCATAGATGCACATCTAATTGCACATAAGCTAACTTAAAGATGCATGATGAAAATTCATTTTGAATTTGAGTGGAGAAACGTCACTATCAGATGCTTGACACCTCCTTTTTGCACCATTGTGTTTTTGATGCATTCCAAGTATGCATAAATAGGTCCCATTACATGTTCGTGCATAGGCACATTTGTTTTAAGCCATGCACGTCAATTTTAAGAATGAATTGCAGATACCGAGATTGATGGTGGCGCACCAGAGGATGCTTAGGTTCAGAGGGGATGGATGTGGTCATGAATTGAAGTCAAGCCAGAATCAAACAAAACTTTTGAGCCAAAGACAATCGAAGATTTGGAGTGACGATCACGAATCGAAGACATTCCAAATGATGCTTTGCTGGTGCCTAAAATTTGAACCTCTATATCGTGACATGGAGAAAGGGGATGAGCATTGGAAGGAACTCAATGATATCAATAAACTTGTTATAAGTCTTCTGAATTAAGTGGAACAGCTTGGTATAGCTTGACACCATTCCAAACTGGGATTGTGGTGAGTGGATCACTATATAGAGCATTGATTGGCTCTATCTTGGCCTTCAAATTATCAAATGGATTAGGTAGAAGAAAGGAATTGCTAGTTGCTGCAGCTTCATACATATTAGGATATGTAGGAACTTATTTTGCAAACAGCTTAAATTTACTTTTGGTTGGATGACTAATATATGGACTTGGAATTGGTCTGGAAATGCATGGGGCTCTGTTATATATTGATGAGATATCTCCTCCTCAAATACGTGGAACTTTAGTCTCTTTGAAAGAAGCATTTATTGTGTTGGGCATATTTCTTGGTTATCTAGTAGGTAATGGATCTCTTCTGGAGAAAATCAGAATCCATCCAAAGAGGAGGGATCGGGGTTTGTACATGTGTTGAGGAAATATAAAGAAGGGGGCAAGAAGGAGAAGAGGAGGAAGGATTTTCAGCTCTTCGATGGCATTCGTTTCTTGAAATATATGGATGTGTGAGCAAGTAGAATTCATGGAGGCGATCACGAGATGAACGACAATTGGAGTAAGGGAAAAAGGCAAATGATACCAATAGATTGATATGTGTGAGTAGATTTTTTTATGAATGCACATGCTTGAAAAAAGCAACAGATGGATTATTCAAAACCAATGAGTGGAATGGGAAAAAGACGCAATAGGTTGGAACACGTCTAGACAAGTGTCATTGGCATGTAAGAAGGGGGCATGCATGTGAATAAGGGAAGATAACATCTGTGTGGTAGGTAGAGATAGGCACTTTGGGTGTCTTCATCAACATGTGAATAAAAGTGAGGTAGATGTCATGTGAATGGGTTACCATTGAAGGTAGTAGACCCGGATTAGTCTAGCAAATAGAAACTGAGGAAGGAGTTTGAATATCCAAAGCTTTCCGTCGACCACTTCCATAGGTTTCATAGATGGAACATGTATAGATGAAGGAAGTGATGCCAAAATCTAGAGATAGCAAGGTTTGAGGAGGCCATTCCATACCTGATGTTGGCACCTATGGTAGCAGTTTTGACAGTTTTGAATTTCGTGCAATGCTTTCTCATACAGAACCAGAATTGAATTTGAGTTGCATATAGCTGAAGTTTTGAGTTTGTGATCGGTTGCATACTGTAGGACCTCTGATTGTTAATGAAGACGATGATTTAGCCTCACTTTTGACTTGACTTCCACCATCCCTTTACCTCATACAGAGAGAATTATAAGGGGAATTCAGAATCGAATGCTGCACTAGAAGAAGGCGGATGCTGAACTAGAGGAAGGCAGATGCTGAGATGGGAAAATAATCAGAGATCGTAAAGAGCATCAAATTCATGAAAGCACAAAAGTCAACATAAGATTTGATGATCGTGCTCTCACTGAGTATCCACGATGAGAAATTTGGGAAAAGCACTCAAATGTTGTGCCCTATGAGAAGAATAAGGACCTTCTTGGAATCAAGCAAAAGTGATAGGATGTACTTTTGTGGCTAAACTCCTAAACAAGTGTTCTCTCCCCATTAGGAAGGGAAGGACCTGCAATAGATGACAAAAAGCTATCCAGACACTTAATGACCGATTAATCAAGTGGTGTAGATTTTTCAATGGAAAGAACATATCTAGATTCTGTAAAGAGTATGAGCTCGAGTCAGAGTACTTAGGTGTCGGTTTAGATCCGATGAAGGATATGGAATTAGGTGAAAACTTTGCCTATGTGTGTGAATACAGTTTACGCGATCAACTTATGTGAATAAACCATATAAATGGTTGCAATACAAATCGATCCTCCTCAAGCAATTCATGCTGGAGGACCAAGAGAAAGTGACTCGTAAGTCCTCTCTGAGGTAGGTTCATATACCCAAGAACCAACTGGTCCTAGAAGTTAAAAAAGAGTTTGAGAAGAAATTTGAAGATATGTCAGAGTATGACTAGAGATGTATAATGCATGAAAGGGTGTTCTTATTCCTGCACGTAATAGATGTTAGAGCGTGAGAGCAATTAATTTCTTTTCTACAAGACCTAGACTCCGAATCGGGGCTCACATAGGATTGGACACTCATTCATGATGTTGTAACAAGATATGTTAGAAATTAGCAAATGTTTTGGAAATTCCAAAATGATTGGAAATTAGATCTTCACGCAGATATATCATATGCACATATTTCATGCATGCCAAACCTTGAGAATAATGTGCAAACTCAAAAACATTTAGAAAATCTGGTGGAAAAAGAACAAAGTAAGATTAGAAACCACATATATAATCACATTGAGGTTTGTCAAGAAGAGCCAATAATAATAAATGATGCAAACCCTAACCCTTTAAGATGTCATGGGACAATAGATGTCTTTGCAATAAATACATCTTTAAGTGTGCCAAAAGTACAAACCCTGATGAGGGAAAGAGTAAAGGAGTAGGGAGAAGCTAACCAAATACCAATTAATTAAAAAACAAATCAAATAAAAATAAAGATGCTCAAACAAGAAATCAATATGAAGCTTCTTCTGGTTCAACAAACTCGTCACATGTTATAGGAAGTAATTATATAAATATTAAAACAAGATATACAATAAGTCAAAAGCCGAAGATGTCTACAATGTCTCAAGATGAACATGAAGAAATTGTCAATAGAAATGATGTAAAAAAAATGATGTCAAGATCAAGGAGATGTCAAAAAGTAGTTCTCTAAAAAGTGATATGCATGCCAAACATGATGACTCTGATGCTCGCCATAAGGATAACTCAATTATAGATCAAGATTCTGATATTCCTCTGAGTGATACTACATTAGATATATGTCCTGAGATGCACGACAATGCTCCTACTTATATGATAGAGGATAAACCACTAATTGGAGTTCTAGAGAGTGATATGTATGTAGATGATGCCACACTCCATGAAGAGGGGTACGAGAACAATCATGAGAAGGATGAAAATAAGTCATCGATTGCTCATTCATACAGTGATATGTATGCCAATAACAATCATGCTAAGTTGAGTTCCTATGAGGTTGAGATTGGGCATGAAATGTCAAATGAAACACTCATAGAAATGCATGATAAATTTGATGAAGAATCTGTACTGAGTGAGGGTGAGCATGAAAAGATAGAAATTTATGACTCCAGTGAAGAGGCTAGATTTAGCCACTATGAATCAAATGAAGAATCATTTGATTAAACTATAGATGTAGAAGGATTCGTATGTGAGGATGCACTTGACCAAGAGTCGATGATCGACGAGATGGATGAAGAATGTGTTCTAAGCATATCCTCTGAAGAGAATAGGAAAGAGAGAACTGAAGAAGGTATACAACACTATAATGAGCTTTTGAATGAAAAATTTCAATTGTCATCGGACGACATTCAAAGCCCTAAAAAGGTTTTTGAGGATGTATATAAAGTCTATAAAGATTCTTACATAAAGGGGGAGTTCAGTGACTTAAATGAACAAAATTATCTTAATTTTGATGAGATTTAATCACTCCATGAGGAAGGGCGAGTGGATTTGGAAAGTGATGATGATGGAGAGTTCCTCGAAAGGTTAGAGAAAGAAGGAGACTTCATAATTTCCGCAACTCAATCACAAAGGAATGATTTTACCATGGAGAACAAAGATGATTGTGTTTTGATGTCTGAGCATGATGAACACTTCCATTTGAAGTGGGATGCAAATGATTCTATTCAAAAACCTCATTTTAACAAAGATGGAAACATGATAGAAAATAATGAAAGGGATAAAATTTCTATAAATCATCTCAAGCATGAAATAAAAGAAAATACGTGCTTGCAAGAAAATTTCGATTATGAATTGAACATATGCAAATTTTAAACTTCATATACATGTCCTCCTGACTACACATGATGAACTTGAAAGAATCATAAATAAAGATACTTATGCTCAGATAATTGAAACATGGATGTCCAAATTCTATGAGAGTTATAGAGACCAAACAAGTCACCAAGAGATAGACAAGCAAATAAGGTGGCTTATTTACATAGCCACCATATTTATGAATGTGACTCAGATCGATGTGATTCAAAAATGGCATTTTCTTTAACATAGTTTTTTAAGAGAAAACCTAGCCATGAGGAGGTATTGGGAAGGAAGCCCTAGAATCTATAAAAGTAAATTTAGTAAATATAAATATGTAAATACTTAATAATTATATTTTGATTTTCTGAGATGGATAAAAATAAATAAATAAATATATAAATATATAAATAAATAAATAAATAAATATATAAATATATAAATATATAAATAAATAAAGAATTAAATAAATACATAAATAAAATAAATAAGTAATTACAAATAAAATATAAATAAATAAATAAATTTAAGTAAATACATATATAAATAAATAAAAATATAAATGAATGAATGAATGAATAAATAAATAAATAAAAATATAAATATAAATAAATTAAGTAAAAAATAAATACATAAATATATAAACATATAAAACAAATACATAATTAAATAAATAAATACATAAATAAATAGAGCAAGAAAATGCATCTAGCTCTCAAGAAAATGAATTTTTTTCAAATAATCTTTTTGAATATGATGCTATTGATGTGATTTCTGAGTTTATGAGTACAGGTTCAGATGATTGGGAACTAATTGAAGATCTTGAGTTTCATTGGATTGTGCGAAAGGCAAGTACTTTTGAGTTGCTAGTTCATGTTTTATCACAGATAGATTTTCAAGAAATACTTTCATGGATTGTATGTGTATATATATGGTTATTTGGATTTAATGCTTCTCATTTTGTGTTTAGTTTTATGAGTGCAAGGAATGATCAAGTGAATACAATGGAGATGACAAACAAAACATGGAGTTCAAGAAATTTTTCTCATTAGTCTTTTTCTTTCAACCTTGATCTCTTGCACCAGTTTTGAGTTGCATTGCACATAAAGTATATGTATATTAATTTGGAATGAGCACATGTTTTTAAATCCGATAGACACATTGATTTGCACATGAATGGATTTGTAAATATCATGAATAAGAGAAGGATAGAGTTATGAGTGGAAATAAGAGAAGAGAGTGATTACCTTTGTGAGCAAAACTATAAGGGCAAGCTTCTTTCTTTAGAAACATTGAAAATTGCTTCCATACTTGCACCATAATTGAGAATCGATGCATCTTAAGTATGCATGCATATATATATATATATATATATATATATATATATATATATATATATATGTGTGTGTGTGTGTGTGTGTATGTATGTATGTATGTATGTATGTATATATATATATATATATATATATATATATATATATATATATATATATATATATATATATATATATATATATATATATATATATATATATGTATATATCTATATATATATATATATGTATATATATATATATATATGTGTGTGTGTATATATATATATATATATATATATATATATATATATATATATATATATATATATATATATATATATATATATATATTTTATAAAGCCCATAGATGCACATCTAATTGTAGATAAGCTGATTTGAAGATGCATGATGAAAATTGAGTTTGAATTTGAGTGGAGAAACCTCACTATCAGATGCTTGATACCACCTTTTTGCACCACTGTGTTTTTTATGCATTCCAAGTATGCATAAATAGGGCCCATTACATGGTCGTGCACAGGCACATTTGTTTTAACACATGCACTTCAATTTTCACAATGAGTTGCAAATACCGAGATCGATGGTGGCACATCTAGAGGATGCATAGGTTCAAAGGGGGTGGATGTGGTCATGAATTCAAGTCAAGCCGGAATGAAACAAAAATTTTGAGCCAAAGACAATAGAAGATTTGGAGTGATGATCACGAATCGGAGACATTCCAAATGATGCTTTACTGGGGCCTAAAATTTGAACCTCTATATCATGAAATGGACAAAGGGGATGAGGATTGGAAGGAATTCAATGATATCAATAAACTTGTATAAGTCTCCTGAATTAAGTGGAACAGCTTGGTATAGCTTGACACCATTCCAAACTAGGATTGTGGTGAGTGGATCACTATATGGAGCATTGATTGGCTGTATCTTGGTCTTCAAATATCAGATGGATTAGGAAGAAGAAAGGAATTGTTTGTTGCTACTACTTTATACATCTTAGGATCTATAGGGACTTATTTTGCAAATAGCTTAAATTTTGTTTTGGTTGGACGACTAATATATGGACTTGGAATTGGTTTAGCAATGCATGGGGCTCCATTATATATTGTTCAGACATCTCCTCCTCAAATACATGGAACTTTAGTCTCTTTGATAGAAGCATTTATTGTGTTGGGCATACTTCTTGGTTATCTAGTAGGTAATGGAAAATGTAGGATCTGTGGGCGGCAGATCTCTTCTAGAGAAAATCAGAATCCATCCAAAGAGGAGGGATCGGGGTTTGTAAATGTGTTGAGGAATTATAAAGAAGGGGGCAAGAAGGAGAAGAGGAGCAAGGATTTTCAGCTCTTTCAGGGCATTCATTTGTTGAAATATATGGATGTGTGAGCAGGTAGAATTCATGGAGGCGATCGCGAGATGAATGACGATTGGGGTAAAGGAAAAAGGCAAATGATACCAATAGATTGATAGGTGTAAGTAGATTTTCTTGTGAATGCGCATGCTTGCAAAAAGCAACAGATGGATTATTCAAAACCAATGAGTGGAATGGGGAAAAAGGCACAATAGGTTGGAACAAGTCTGGACAAGGATCATCGGCATGTAAGGAGAAGGCACACATGGTGAATAAGGAAAGATAACATTTGTGTGGTAGGTAGAGAGAGGCACTTTGGGTGTCTTCATCAACGTGTGAATAAAAGTGAGGTAGATGGCACCTAAATGGGTTACCATTGAGGATAGTAGACCCGGATTAGTCTAGCAGATAGAAACTAGGAAAGAAGTTTGAATTTCCTAAGCTTGCCATCCACCACTTCCATAGCTTGGATAGATGGAATGTGTATAGATGAAGGTAGTGATGCAAAAACCTAGAGTTAGCAGGGTTTGAGGAGGCCATTTAGTACCAGATGTTGGTACCTATGGTAGCAATTTTGAATCTCATGCAATGCTTCCTCATACAAAATGAGAATTGAATCCAAGTTGCATATCGCTGAAGTTTTGAGTTCATGATCGGTTGCATACTGTAGGAGTTCTGATTGCTAATGAAGATGAGACTCGAGCTTCACTGTTTACTCTACTTTGACCATCCCTTTACCTCAAATAGAGAGAATTATAAGGAGAATTTAGAATCGGATGCTGCACTAGAAGAAGGCGGATGCTAAATTGGAGGAAGGCTGATGCTGAGATGGGAAAATAATTAGAGAGTGTAAAGAACATCAAATTCATTAAAGCATGAAACTCAAGGCATGAGATTTGATGATCGTTCTGTCACTAAGTATTCACGAGGAGAAATTTGGGAAAAGAGCTCAAATGTTGTACCCTATGAGAGGAATAAGGACATGCTTGGAATCAAGCAAAAGCGACAGGATGTACTTTTGTGGCTGAACTCCTGAAGAAGTGTTCTCTCCCCATTAGGAAGGGAAGGACCCGAAAAAAGAAGAGAGGAGCATGCTAAAGTGTAGAGAAATTGGTAGAGGATTTTGTCTTTTTGTAGCACTCAATCAGAATGGTACAATTAGCGAACAAAGTAGTTATGCTCATGGCAAGTTGAATGGAGTCTGGTGGTGCACACTTGTGTTAATGAGACAAGTATCTAAGGTGCATGGAAACAGACGGAGAAAAAGGATTCAAACTCTAGCTTTCTCTGTCCATGAGGATTCGATTCGGCACTTCCATTTGCATGCTGAGCTTGAGTATCATACATGTTGAGCTTTATGGGATTGGGGAGCCAAAATGAAAAGGTTTTCATTTTAATCTGGTCATGAAGACAATGTTTTTGAAGCCCGGAGCATGCCATTTTTGACAATAAGAAGATTATTAGCTGTTCAACGGATGGGCAGGTAAGGGAAACAGATATCCTAGATCATGGTTCTGTTGTGACCAAGAAACTTGGTCAACATCAAGGTCGAGTTCATAAGCTAGCACTCGAACCAGGAAGCTCTCGAATATTCATGATCTATGGTGAAGATGGAGTTGTGCGTCGTGCATCTCAAAGAGGAGAAGAAACACCGTGCGTCTACATTGTATAGTTATGACGTCAAGAAACTCAAATTATTTTGCTTTTGGGGGCTTTAATTATCAAGGGTCACGGCCATGGCAAGATGAGACAGAAACTGCAGCCCAAATCATTCCACATGTTGTGTTGTATAGTATAATAAGGTATAAATGAGTGAAAGTTCCATTTCTCATCTTTCTAATTCTGATTTCTAGCAGTTATTATATAATCGATATATCTTTTTCTCGAAAATGAAAAAGCTCATTTGAGTTTGCTTCTCTGCTGTTTAGTTTTCTTTAGTATATCTTTCTTTTGTTGTTTTCTCATGGATGAATGTGTGAATTAATAATTTAGGCATTCAAAGATCGTGGGAGAACAATTGTGCCGTGATTTTGTCTATTTATGGAAGTTTCTTTCAATTCTTGTTTGGCTGCCTTTGCTCGTCTCTTGAGACTATTGTTGTCCTTTTGTTCTCTTAGGATCATGGACAACTCATCATGCTGTTTGAATGCTCTTGAGTTGCCCATCTAGAAATATGACCTTGTAGGGGATATTCAAAAAGTTGCATTTTTTGCAATGTTTTCCATATCACTACATTAGGATGCAGTCATCTCACATAAGGCGCATGAATTTGATGATTATTTTTCGAGGGTTTTGGATGGTTAGTCACCACTGATGCAATAAACTAGTCTGCTGCTTGCTTATCTTGCAGCACATGATTCCACTGCCTTAGTTCTTCTTAGCCTTTGGATTGCATAATGATTATTAAAATCCCTATGGTTTTTACTTGGCTCTATAACTTGGAGGTATACCTATTTAACTTATGAAAGTATTAATATTCACCAGAGGCTTTAATGTGAGGAAAGTTCAAGTAAAAAAGGGGTGGCTCCTATAAGGAAGAGAAAAAGGGATCAAATCCTTGAATCATTCAATGTCTCCATGGGTGTTAGTTTCAAACGCACGCCAAGGACTTTTCTTCATTTCAAGGAGTTCTCTTAGGCTTCATCAATTCATACTTTAATGTTACCATTCCTCTCCTTTCCAAGAACTCCACGACAATGTCCGCTACACAGGAAGCATGTCAATGTTGGAAAGGGACTAGGATCAAAGTTTATTTCCATACTAATGTGTTCTTCTTGTGTAGCTTTATAAGCAACAAGATTTTCAAGATGCAAGCCAGTGATCCCTCCACACCACATCCTAGCTAGAGGCCAATGGACTACAAATCTCTTCCCATTGGAGAATATTGTTAGCACCTAGTGTGGATGGTCACATTTTCTTGTAAATTCACTTTAAATGGGGAAAAGGGATTTATCGATATGGAATTCTAATAGTTTCCGAAGTTTGTGATTCCTGGTGTTTTATTGTAAATTTTTGAAGTATGGAACGGTGTGAAGGTTTTGAAGAAGTGCGGAGTAGCTCATTACGATACAACTCACTACTAAGAATAGAGTTCGGAAGAAGACAATACGGAACAGTAGATTCTAGAACTTCTACCAGATGATGTCGTGTATTGTTGATGCGCAATTGTACTATATTCTGTAATGATGTATAAGCGATCTTATTAATCGAAGAGTACTTTCTATTACTAAAATCAATTATCTCTGAAGTTTTTCTGTGTGTAAAAAGTATTTGAGTAATATGCAGTATACTATTTTGAAGTCTTTGGGGTGCATATTAATAAGGAACATAAACACATGTTTATGAGTACAACTGTATTCATAAATCCCTGTTCCCGTACCTATTCCTTTGGGGTCTTGGTGTTGTATTTTACTAAAGTATGGTACCTTCTAAACATTTGGCGACTACGATGGGATGGGGTCAGTGATGAATCATAACATAGAGTAATTTGATGCCATTAGAGAGCAGTAAGGAGTACCAGACAAGTAATTCCCATCAAGAGTATTTGGATGAGTTCATTCAACAGACTATAGCAACATTAAACCTTGAAGATATCACCCTTGCAGATGTAGTCAATATCTCGAAAGAATCATTATATTGGGTAGAAAACGGAGTGCTACCTTTGAAACTCTTGCAAGAATGGATCTTTGAGTGGAGAGACGGCAAGTTAGCCAAGGCCTCGTGGCAAGGGGAATCCAGGGGAGCCAACCAACAGAGCCACTAGCAAGAAGGAGAATACTCTACGAAATTAGGCTAAAGCGACGATAGGAAACCCCACCCAGAATTGGCTTTAGCTCTAGTTCCTTTGACTCAATTGACTACCTTACAGACGTTTGAAGACCCAATGTCACACAAAAATCAATTATTAGGGTTGAATTATATTCAGTTTTATGGAAGAATAGATGAAGACTCCGAGGTGCACGTGCACACATTCAAAAATCAATATATGTGTTATCATCCTAATCTACAAGATGATGACCATAGGTTTCAGGTATTGCAAGTTCCGTTAGTGGGAGATGTAGTTAAATGGCTCATCAAGTACCCTCCACAACATTTTTCATCTTATGATGAGTTAAAAGAGGATTTCTTAGAACGATTCTAGACTACAAAGAGCATTTTTGAGCTCTATGCTACTCTCCATTATATGATGCAAAAAGGAACGGTAGAACAATATGCATCAAACTTCAGATCTACAATGTTGAAATTTCTGACAGACAAATGTACTTTAGAAGAAATGCTGCAAAAAATTTTTGTTGATGGTTTTCTACCACCTATTAAAGAAAAGATCTACATCTATACACTTGAGCAAACTCATACACTTGGCCAAATAATCGATTTAGCGACAAGGATGAACCAAAAAATACCGTTGGCCAATTTGCGCTCCTAGAAGAACAATCCAATGATGAAGAAAAGTATAAATTGAGTTCAACACTTTGATTTTTTATGGTGCAAAAATGCGGGCCACATTACGAGCAATTGTGTATTGAATCAAGTATTTTGTCCAATCTGTAATAACAATAATCATAGTATGAGAGAATGCAGATATAATGCAAGGAACACATTAGTATCTTCTGCACAAGTAGAGGTTCCTTCATGGAAGGGAAATTTGATGGGATACAAGCCACCTGTCAACTCTAGACAATGGCAAGACAACCAAGATGTTAGAGTATCGGGACCAACCTAGTACTCAAGTCCACAATAAGTTCGAGAAAAAAGAGGAAGGTTCCAGAAAAATTTTCAAGAATTTAGTAGAGGTGGATGATTTCAACAACCACGCCCAAGTAATTCAGGGAATCTCCCGATATAGTTTCATTTCGGTTTGCAATATGGAGATAGAAGATGGGAATGTGAAGAAGCCAAAGAATATGATCAGCAAAAACAGGAGGCTAAGTATAAGGCACTTATGGCTAATGTGATGACCTTATAATATTTGGAACCCTTAACATCACTGGCCACTAGGTTGCAGCATGAATACCAGAATGGATCAAAATCAGATCATCCAGTACTAGCAGAGTAGAAGAAAAGATTAAAAAAAGCGATACAATGGGCCTAGGAGTACCCACTATATTATGTAGACCCTAAGTTTATTACAGCGAAACCTTATAACAAAGGACTACATAGTAACCTCGATAAGAAAACTATTAAACCCGCTTAGGATATTAATGAAATAGGAAAGGAGAGGGAAGATTTTGGATCTCTAGTTGAATCAATAGCTCCAGAAGTTCAGCAATCATTGTGTAATGATCAAGAGATTGCCATCATAGTTCAAAACAAGTGGTCGTGATTAGAACAAAACTAGAGAGATCTTGATCCCAAAGCATTACGGAATGGTACTTCTCATAAGTGATTGCAAGATTCACATACTAAATTATCACTAGGAGCCTTACTCGAACTTATTTTGGCTTTCTATAAGCGATTATTAAAGCACTTATAGAAAAGATATTCAACATCTCGGGGTCTAGAACCTTCCATTTTGATGGTAAAAAATGTTTCAAATAGAATAGTGGACTATGTAGTTCCCACAATTATGGTCATGTATAAAAACAAAGCCGTTCCCAAGGTTCTTATTGATGGCAGGTCTATTATTTACATCACCTCCACAACCATATGTAAATAGATGGGTTCGAATAGCATTGGGCCCACCTTATTTTTTGTCCGGATGGCGGATGAGTCACGAGTACAGTGTGTAGGGTTGATTAAAGATATTCCCATCATAATTTCTTAGGTGATGTTTAGTATTACATTTGTCGTATTGGAACTTAAAGGGTAGAATCTCAATTATAATTTAGTACTCAGATGACCCTGGCTATGCAAGGCTAAAGTCCAACAGAATTGGGATGAGAAGACTATCACCTCCAAGAAAGGACATGAAAAATTTTGGGTCCCATTAGAAGAGGAGCAATACTATCTTCCAAAGCATAAACCCATATTGGTAGAACCCCCTCACATGCTGGAAAAACCTGAGGAAGACGAAGAGCAACAATTTCTTGAAGCCAATAAAGATATCTTATCGTTCTTGATTGTCGATGAAAATTTAGTTATCAGTTCAGAATGTGATAACATGGTGGCCATTGTTTGCACAAAACCCATGGAACCAAACAAGGGGGATATTGCAGATACAATAATGCAAGATCCCATGGAGCTCGGAATTTTTTTCTTTGAAGAGGATTCTATAGAAGTGGTGAATCTTGGCAGTGTAGAACACCCTCCTACAATAGTACAAAGATGGCTTTGCATGGACTGAAGGTTCTTGATCCAAAACTATATCATCACCAAATTCTGCTTAAACAGGATGCTACCCCAGTCATGCCCCAACAATATAGGATGAATCCCAACTTTGTGGAGCAAGTGAAGCATGAGCTAGATAGATTAATCCAAGTTGGTTATATTGTACCCATAGAGAATTTGGAATGGGTCTCTCCAATTGTCATCATGCCTAAGAAGAACAAGCAATTATGGATCTGTATGGATTACCAAAAATTGAATGCAACAATAATACCAAACCATTTTCCACTACCATTTTTGGACAATATGCTGAATGAGGTAGCAGGCCATGAAATGTATTCTTTCCTCGATGGCACATCTAAAGAGGGAATTCATATAGACAAGGATAAAGTGAAAACAATAGTGGATTGACCGGTTCCTTAAACCGTAAAGAATGTTATAAGTTTTCTAGGATTAGCACAATACAAAAGAGCACATATTAAGGATTTCTCTAAGATAGCTAATCCCCTCACAGAGATGACTAGAAAGAATGTAGGATTTGTGAGGAGTGATGCCTACAAAAAAATCATTTGAATCATTGAAAGAAAAATTCATTGAAAATTATGTTTTGAAAATACCCTAGAAAATTAAGAAAAAAATGAACTATTTTCTCCTATTCCATCTCTACAAATGTTTGTTCTTGTACATGCACTTAAGCATTGGAGATATCTACTATTCGTGGGTTAAGTTTGAATTGAAAACAAATCATTAGAGTCTAAAATACATTTTCACACAACCATTGCTTAACAATAGGCAAATACATTGGATTGAATTATTAAGCGAGTGTGATTTTGACATTAAGTATTTGGTTGGTAAAAATATGAGTTCATTGACACACTGAGTAAGAGACCTTTATGTAATCTCCTTTCTGTGATAAATTCTCATTAACACAATCAAATTCAAGAAGAACTGAAACAAGAATCTTTTTGTGCACCTATCTTGAATTTTTTGGATGCAAATAGTGGATCGATGTATCAAGATGAATTTTATTTTCATAATGGATCTTTGTATGGTAACAATCAATTATGCATATCTTTTGGATCTCCATTAAAAGTTAGAATAATCATGATTGTCATGATGCACCTTTCTTTGCACATCCAGTTTGTTCAATGAACTATGTTAAAATGAAATGTCCTTTCTTCTGGCCATGTATGAAGCACGATATTAGAAAATATCTTAGTAAAATATTTAAAGTTCCAACAAGTGAAATCAAAGTTTAAGAGAATGCCAAGATTGCTTCAACCTTAGGATGTTTCAAATCAGAAGTGGAAGTCTATCTCTATGGACTTTATCACTAAATTGCCTATGAACAGAA
Organism: Ceratopteris richardii; assembly: GCA_020310875.1. Classification (NCBI taxonomy): domain Eukaryota; kingdom Viridiplantae; phylum Streptophyta; class Polypodiopsida; order Polypodiales; family Pteridaceae; genus Ceratopteris; species Ceratopteris richardii. Next base: position 248,160,970 of record CM035406.1, read on the forward strand.
GTGAAAATGATACCATATTTATAGTAGTTGATCGAGTTACCAAGATGGCACATTTCTTCCCTATGAGAATTATTGATACTGCCTTGAATGTTGCAAGACTATCTGTAAAAGAAATTTTTCGATTGCATGGAATGCTTAAGATTTTAATTACTCATAGAGACTCTAGGTTCACATTAAACTTTTGGAGAACAACATTTGAGTCAATTGGAACTCAACTTTGTATGAGTACAACTTTCCATCCACAAACTAATGGGGAAACCAAGAGGGATAATCAAGTAATTGAAGATATGTTACGTGGGTATGTGAATGAAAAGCAAGATGATTGGAGTGATTATTTGCCCTTAGTTGTGTTTGTATATAATAGTACATGGCATACATCAATAAAAATGACTCCATTTGAGGCTATGTATGGTTATAATTGTTTAATTCCACCTTCATTTTTGGGTTTTCCAAATAAAGTAGAAATATCTAAAGAAATGCTTGAGAAGATGGATGAAGAACTTAGAAAAATAAAGAAACACATACAAGAAGCCTAGAAAAGACAAAAGAAGCTCTATGATTTGAAGAGAAGACCACTTGAATTTCAAATAGATGATATTGTACATCTTAAAGTTAACCCTCACTGATCTAACTTGTTGCTAGTGAAAGACCACAGACCTTGTCCTCGATACGCAGGTCCTTTTAAAGTTTTGAAAAAGATTGGATCTCTTGCTTATTTGCTAGAATTACCTGAACATTTAAATGTGCATCTTGTATTTCATGTTAGCTTATTTAAATTTATATGTACCTAATGTTGCTCATGTTTTGCAAGACAATTATAAGTTGAAAGATGATTGTTCTTTTGAACTTGGACTTGAAATAGTATTAAATAGGAGGGAAAGATTATTTAGAAATAGATATATAGTAGAAACTTTGGTGAAGTGGCACACATATCCTATCAAAGATTTGAATTGGGTTAACTTAGATGATTTTCATGCACATTATCCTTCTTTCCAACTCTCAGGACAGAGCTCCTAAAAGGGGGCAAGATTTGTAATAGCCCTATTGATAGTGAAATAATTCATTTGGAACTTTTTGAATTACATTGTGGTGATAATGCTTTGAATGAATGATTATGTCATTTTCTGCACGAAGGAAAAACTTTGGGATGACAATTTTGATATTCTCTCTCTAGACCTTATCCGCATCATGTTTTCTGGTTGAAAATTGAACATGAAGATGAAAGAATTACTAAGAATTTTGGCACATATATTTATAGAGGACATGAGATAGAAGGAGTGACTTATTGGCATAAAATTGATCTAGTATCATATTTCTCATACTAGGTCTTTATAGAAACTCCATGGGAAATGTATACATAGCTACGAAACCATCGACATGCCACACAGATATAGAGTTGGAGGAGCAGCTAGCCACTAGATGTCTAGTATATTCAGATCTACAAGTAGAGTTTCAAATAGAGGGATCACTCTTTTAGTGCATGATGAGAGGAGACCAACATAGATTTGGCCATTTCCTCATAGCAGGATATGAGATAAGAGCATAGATAGTACGACCTATACATCTAACACAAGTGACTACCGAACAAACTATTACAATATAATCCTTCCAACCTGCTAGACCACATCACACGCATCCTTACCATAGAAGCACAAGGCCTACAATTCAGTAGGGAGAGACATAGAGAGTGTGTAACCGACCATAGGTAGTTGGGTATTGATGAAGATGACTAAATCAAGAGAATATCTTACACATGAGGATAACCCACAACCACATGATGGAGCAGAGGTGTACCACGATCTCATGGACAAGTACTTTATAGTGGGTACTTGGATCGCTACCAATTTATCACATACTCCATTCACCCCCCCTACCCCCATCATCAGCTGGAAGTCTAGTTCAAGAATCAAAACAACCAAATAGTAGGACAGTTGAAAGAGCTCTTTAGAGCTCAGATGGAACATAAGATCATGTCATGGTGGAGCATGAGACATTCAGGACGACTCAAGCGGCCCTGCCCATACAAAGAAAACCACCACAAAGCATGTTGTACCTACTGAATCCTTGGATAAATGTGAAAGTTTGTGAAACTAAGTGGATACATTGCTTCCCATGTAGCTTGGTGTGGTGTAAAAGTGCATAATGATATTATTGTGTCTAGTGCATGTCACTAGACTTCCTATATGCATACATGGGATAATGTTTGAGCTCAACATGTTTTTAGTGAGTCATAAGTATATACAAGGTTTAGTGTAAAAAGTTGTTATAGAGTTGGTTGGAAGTGATTGAATCCCTTAGGGGATTACAAGAAGGGGAATTTTATGCCTTTTAGGTTGAGTTGTAAGTGATCCACTTGTCTTTGAAAAAGAAGGGGGATACAACACTTGCATGACCTATCCATCAAAGAATAATGCATTTTTCACAAAACCTATGAGGGTACATGCATCGTGAATGGATTCATAACCAAATAATTTGAGAGTCTCCAGATAAACAATAGTTTGAGAGATAAAAGACTCGAGATCCTTCAACTCTATTATAGATTTGGCTTTAGGAAGCTCAAGAGATCTCAACTTTATGGTGGATGGAGAGCTAGAAGAGCCAAGAGTCTTCAACTGTACTATTGATTCATGGCTAGAGGTCTCTAGAGTTTCTAATTGTACCGTAATATGTTGTTTATTACCCCAAACTTGAAGAAGACATCCTTGGAGGTTCAAGTTGATTGTGTGATCGTAGATCAAATCTTGAGAACATGAATACCTAGTGGCACTAGTGGCTACTCCTGAATAAATGAGGGTAATTATTGTCTTGATTGTAGTGCCTTTTCTTAGCTCAAAAGAAATGCATGGTTGTCTATCAACTATGCTAGGACACTAAGTGCTCTTTGTTTGCCACATTTCCATCTGGTATGTAGGGGAATCTAATCAAAAGTTGACATTCATAAGGTGAAGCCCTTCATTATCGAAATTCCTATGCTAGCCTATGCCCTCTCATGTTAGCTTCATACATTTAATACATTCTAGAGCTCTAGCTTGAGCTTCTTCTCAAATTCTTTCCTCCTATTCTTTACGCTTCTCAGTCACGTTGAGTGGTTTAAGCACCTCTTCCTTTAGTGGTTCTCGATAGAGCTTGACTCTAAATCCATGAATATTATTTGGAATTATATCTTCTCCTAAAGTGGCTAACTCCACTACATCACTTGTGGAAAGCCTATTGATAATCATAGTTCCATAATCGTGTTTTTTTAAATTCTGAGCATGTTGTTTCAAAGTGTACAACAATACTAAATTGCCAACTTTCAAGCCTTTGTCTTTCCAATCTGCATCGAAATAACACTTTTTCAATTCCTTGTTGTGTATATTCCTATTTCTACTCTTAGTCTAGTTTCTCCTAAGCACTCTTAATCCATCATCTAAGAAGATAGCTTGTGGCCCGTCCACTAATGTTCTTGTGAGACTCTTAGTCTAGGTATCAAGAAGTATAATGGTAGCACAACATTTTGACTTAATACCATTTGAAAGGAAGTTCCATTGAGTATCATCTTATAGCCCATCAGGTATACCCAAACAACATGATGTAGATGTTTATCCCAATATGAGCATTTATTATCTATAAGTTTCATCATGTTATATAGGATCTTGTTCATAGTTTTTGCTTGTCTTTACTTCCACCCATTTGGTAACATACTTTGTAGAAACAATGATGTATTCCGCATGAGAGCTTCTATCTGGGGGGGGGGGTTTTGATAGGACCTATAAAGCCTATAACCCACTTAGAGAATGCACATCTTCCCATCATGGGACTAAGTGGCATCTTGTCTTTACAAATATGGTATTGAGATCTTTGACATATGTCACACATCTTCAGATTGATATGTGTATCCATATGAAGGGTAGGCCACAAAAGACCTAAAAATAGAATAGCTTTGATCACATGATCAACTCCAAAGTGAGATGACATTGCACTTTAGTGTTCTTCAGTTTTTCCATATTCCTAGGTAAAAATTACTCTTCATTTCTAATCATTATTGTCAGAGCTCACATTTGAATAGACATCGATTCTCAAGGGCCTTTGAAATAAGGTAATTCTTGTAAGGATTTAGGTTTGAATTGTAATCTTTTTCTTGATTGTACATCTTCTTGTTCTCCATAGATAGAAGGAATGTCCTGAGGAAATTGATCATGAAGATAATCTATTTCTTGAATGGGTGGGGAATTCATGTATTCCATAACCTATTTTTCTTCTTAAATTTTTCTCAACAACTCTTGTTGTGTTGATTGAAGGAGGAATTTTGCACTTGATTAAGTTAGGACCGTAGGAATCTATTGGTAATAATTCTCCTTTGGTGCTTTCCAGTGACTGAGATTTTTTAGGCCCTAAGTGGTTAGGTTTAGATGTCATATTTGCTAATCTTTCTAACAATCCTTGAAACTGAAATTTCAGTTTGACTAGGTTAACCTCCTTAAACAGTTGACTAGAATAAAACATAGCTTGAGATAATTTGACCCTTTTAAGGCACAACTTTGTTATTTCTACATCTAGGCATTCTCCATGGTAGCTCTTGTCTAATTTTGTTGCATTTGGTGCTTCTTTCAATCGTGCCTAATAAGCCTTGAACATCTTCTAGCACAGGGTCTATGAATAATGATCCTGACTTCGGCAAATGTAAAGTTTCTTATGGGACCTATGATGTAAGTTCTATAATCTTGGCCTTGGTCTCTTCCAAAATACCTTCTAGCTCTACTAGTTTCTTGGACCATTTTCTCTTTATGTTCTCTAGAATGGCTTGTTTGTCTTTTTGATAGACTCTCCTATGTTAGTAGACTTTGAGTCCTTTTCTTGGTTCCTTTGCTAAGCTTGTTGTTTTGCCTAGGCTCTAGTAAGTGCCTAGATGGGTTCTAATGTGGGTGAAGAATGTTGTTACATTTGGCAAGCCTTGATGCTTGACCAAATATCAAAGGTTTACTTCACAATTTGGGTGTGACTATCCATAATTCACATATGTACACCTCTTGTAAAGTTTAAATCAAGATAATTGCAAAAGAGAGTAATAGAGAGAACCTTGTGACTTTAGGAGTTCCACTTCATACCAACCTAGTAGTTGGAATCAAATCAATTAGAGTCCTAAAAGGTAGGATCACCTTTTAGGTGGTAGATTCAAAATTCAAATCGAAGACTCAACTATAAAAGAGCCTGAGTTTTAGTCGTGGGTAGTAGAGCAAGAAGAAGGACACATTGAGCTTCAAGCTTGTGGGTACAATAAGCTCACACATGTATGAGTAAGTCTACATCATCTCCCTTGTATCATACATTCATAATATTATACATTTGATTCAGTTTATGCAAGTCATTTTGGTATCTATTGTTGTCTACTGCTAAGTGCTCACTTTAGTAAATTTGTTTTGAGTTGTTCTCTGCGAATACTTACCCAATCAATCTGATTCAACCTGGGACATGTAGCTTACACCTTTTAGTTCTCATCTATGAATTTTCAGTTCATTTGATTCTTTACTCTTTGAGATAAGACCTCTGCAATTCACCTATGTCTGCTCACTGCCAACTTCCTAAAGAGTTGGGACTACACCCCTAACTTCTTAATGTGATTTCTCATCATATACTCATCCTAAATTGGTTACATAACGTCCTATATTGGAATCAATGAGTGAGCATCGAGTGAATTACTGAGCAGGACTTAGTACCAAAAAAACAAGTTTTTGGAAGTGTCCAATCTTGAAAGTTATTTGTTTTGACATAACTATTTGAGGGTGATGCTCCAACGTACATTATGGTTCCAAATGCATATTTGGGAAGCTAAAGGTGTCTACTAAGGTACTATGAAGCTACATTGGCAGGTATAGAATCCGAGTTGTGGATCACCACCTGATCTCGTGAGTGTATCCAACCATCTCCTCATAGTGATATCATAGCTATCATCAACTTAACATGTGAGATCGATTCCCATCATCAATTGACAAATTGGATCGAGGTAATTACTCTTGTTGGTCAAATAGAATGGAAGCATATCTACAACGTATAAATCTCTATGGTTACATATCTTGAGATGAGTTAATGCCAATACTCAGAAGCAAAGGACAACCTACTCAAGAAGAACAGGAAAGGTTATCAACATGGTACTCTATGGATGCTTTGGCAAGGTCATATCTTCTCAACTCAGTTTTTTATTTCTTGCTTCCACACATTAGGAATTGTAAGACATCACAAGAAACATGGAATGCACTTGAAGCATTCTTTTCTTCAAGCAGTAGAGCAAGAAAGAACCAACTCTAGATGGATTTCACCACACTCAAAAAGATTTTCAAGTAGAATGTAACTGATTATGTCACTAAAATGAAGGACCTAGCTGATCAACATGGAAGCATTGGAGAAATCATTGACGAGGAGCAAATTGTGAGACAAGTGATCAATGGAATCAAGGTAGATGATATATGGGAAGCCTTCACTAGAGCAATGGATCTATACATGGACATGCAGGTACCTGACTTCAAAACTCTAATCGGGCAACTATTCACTCATGAAGCCAAGCTTGTGAAAAGCAATGAAAACTCAAAAGGTAATCAATCCTCTACCCCATACACTAATAAGAACAAGATTAAGGATAGTAAAGGTAAAGGCACGAAATCTAATGATGAAGCTAGTACCTCCCAAGGTAACTTTGTAGGACGAGGTAGAGGTACAAGAGGAAGAGGCAAGGGAGGTAGACAAGGAAGAGGGAGATTCTGAAGCACCTCTCCATGTGCCATATGTGGATTGACTAACCATACAAGTGAGAATTCTTCTAGGAACCCTAGAAATCAGAGAGGAAGAGGCTTCAATAGAGGAAGCTATGGAAAAGGAAGATCAAATAATTTCAATAACTACAACAACAAATACTAGAGGAGGAAGAGACTACAACAATTTCACTAGAGAGCAGGCACAAGCAGACTCACTTTTTTTTATGAGCATGACCATATGGCAAGGTAAAGTAGATGAGCATTTGTTCTATATAGATTTTGGTTGTTCAAATCATGTAGCAGGGAATGTGGCATTATTATGTGACTTGGAGGTTCCAACAAACAAGCATGAGGTATAGACATGAGATGACACAAGGCACTCAGTTGAAAAGATTGGAAATGTGAAGAATCCATATGGAAATATGAATCTACTCAGCAAGGTATTGTATGTACCTACCATAACCAAGAACTTGATAAGTGTTGGACAAATGCTCCATTCTTCAAAAGAATGGAGCATTTGTTGAAGATCCTCAACAAGGTTTCAAGTGGATTTTAAAAGGAGAAAAGAGAGGTTGAGTTACAAGATATTAGAAATATAGTACTTTTCAATCAGAATTAGAAATGTGGCACAAAATATTAGCTCACATAGGAGAAAGGAGTTTGAAGCAACAGAGTGTGGTTGGATTGCCAAACATATCCAAGCAACATATTATATATAAGTGTAGTGCATGTCAACTTGGGAAATCTCATAGACAACCCTTTATGAAGAAAGGTGACATTCATGGTGATCTATTGGAGTTATTCCACATGCATGTTAGCAGACCCAGCAAAGACCCTTCAATTTCAGGATCTAGGTACTATGTATCATTCATTGATGATTGTAGAAGATGGACTATACTTTATTTTATGAAGCACATGGATGAAGTGTTCAATTCTTTAAAAACATATCTTGCTATTGTTGAAAACCAAATAGGGAAAACCTTGAAAATTCTAAGATCAAATGGAGGGGGAGAATACTTCTCACATGATTTTGATGCATATTTCCCAGATAGAGGCATCAAAAGAGAGATCCCTACCAGGTATACTCCAAAACAAAATGAAGTAGTAGAAAGGAGGAATAGGACCATTGTGGGGGTGGCAAGCTCCATGATTAATGAGAAAAGGTTATCCAACTACCTATCGGCAGAGGCTGTGTCTACAACCACTTATCTGATCAATAGGCTCCCATATAAAGCATTGGATGGGATGACACCATATGAAGCATGGAATGGAAGGAGACCTAGCCTAGATCATTGCAGAATATTTGGGTGCACAAGTTATGCACATGTTCCATCACAAATGAGAGGTAAAAAGGATCCTAAGGCAGAGAAATGTGTGTTCATAGGATATGATCTAAATAAAAAAGGGTACATGTTGTATAATCCAAGTACTAAAGGCTTTATTGTTAGTAGAGAGTTTTTCATTGATGAAAATAACTCGCGGTTTGAAGATGATTGTAGAAAACTAAAGCTACCTTATGACCTAGAGGAGGACTTTTGCAACAGCGTAACGACTAGAATTGCGCTTGAATGAATGACTCTCCTCCCAACCAAATGCCTCTATATATAGCTCTCTCTAGGGGAGTGCCTTCTTGGGCAGGTGGATACTAACCATCCAAGTGTCAGCCATGAAACTACATGTGTGCCAAGTGTCCCAGTTAGCCAGAGTTAACTCTAGTGGATGCTTCTAGAAGGTTCTAGAGCTCTTTGGGCAAAACACTCTTCCCATGTACCCCATGGGGATTGAACCCAAGACCTCTTCCTTCACACCCTTGAGTCTTAACCATTAGGCTAAGTGGATTACTTGGTTACAAGACTAAATGACCTACTAGTAAGTCTAGACTCGAGATCTTTGGCCACACAAACGAATGACCAAACGGAGTCCGATTTCACATCTGTCTGAACCAATCAGATCCCTAGATCACAAACTTACTTTATTACATTCTTCCCCCCTTGGAAAATATTTTCGTCCTCAAAAATTAGAGCTATACATACTGTAGGCAACCCCCGAGCCTCATGTTCTAAAACTTGAAGAACATGCATTCATTCAAACAGGTTATTTACTTAGAACTTGAAAGTAAAAAACCTTATCATATTCTACATCTTGAAGAACATGATCGGTTTATCTACTTAAAACTTGAAAGTAGAAAACCTTCTTTATTTGGGACCAACTTAAAACTTGAAAGCTGGAAAACGTCTTTGGATTGTGGAGACTTTTTCCCATGTTGAATTTTCTTCAGTTCCGTCCTTCCATTTTACTAAGCACTCTTCATACAAGTGGCTTCTTGTATGTTTATCGCGGGTGCGAAGTATCCTTTCAGGTTCATGAGGAACTGTTTCATTTACTGGAATAGGAAGTATGACCTGTTGTCCAACTAGATTATCTGAATCTGTTAGAGTCTTCCTAAGTCGACTAACATGAAACACTGGATGAATCCAACTATCATCTGGAAGTTGTAATTCATAAGCCCACAAACCAACTTTCTTGGTGATTGGAAAAGGACCGCAATATCTAGGCGACAACTTGGCGCATTGACCAGTCTTGAACTTTTCTGATCTTTCAGGAATACGAAGATAAACTTGATCGCCAACCTGAAAAGTAACATCTCTTCGCTTTTGGATCGGCATAAGCCTTTGCACGATCTTGAGCTTTCTTTAAGTTTTCTTTAGCTAACTTAAGTTTAAAGTTCATGTCTTGAAGAAACTATTGAGCTGCTTGAACTCGTTCATTATGAAGTCCCACTGCATAAGGAGACCTAGGCTGGAAGCCGTACATCAACATGAATGGACTAAATTCAGTTCATGAATTCTTGGCACTGTTATAGGCAAACTCAGCTAAAGGAAGATAATCTTCCCAATCAGTCTGTTTGGAAGTAACATAAGCTCTGAGTATGTCTTCCAAAATTTGATTGACTTTCTCTGTCTGTCCATCCGTCTAGGGATGTTCAGCTGTACTTAAACTTAGTTTAGTTTCAATTCTACTAAAGACTGCTCGCCAAAAATGACTTGTAAATCGAGCATCTCTATCAGAAACTATGTCTATTGGAAGACCATAGAGTCTATAAAGTTGATTTACAAATATTTTTGCAAGTTTTGGAGTCTTATAAGTAGTCTTGACTGGAATAAACTGAGCAAGTTTAGTCAATCGATCAACTACAACCCAGACTGAATCAAAGCCCTTCTGAGTGCGGGGTAATCCAGAAATGAAATCCATGGAAATGCTTTCCCATTTTCCTTTGGGAACTTCCAAAGGCTGCAGCAATCCTCCAACTTTAAGTCGTTCAAACTTATTTACTTGACATTTATGGCACTTGGACACATCGTTTTGCACATCTCGATGCAAACTAGGCCAATAAAAATGTCTTTTCACTAACTCATAGGTTCGGTTAATACCAGGATGTCCTGCACTTGGAGCATCGTGGCATTCGAAAAGTACTTGTTTTCGTATGTCCATTATACTTGGGACACAAACCTTACCTTTATAAAGCAAATATTCATCTTGGAGAGAATAGTGTTTAAACTTTCTCTCAGAAGTACTTGCTTCATTTTGTTTAGCCTGTTCAGCTACTTTCCATGCTTGACTGAAGCTTGGATCCTCTTTGCAGCTTCCTTTCAAAGTTGAAATAAATTCGATTTGAATTTTTACAAAACTTATATTGTTCAACATAGCCATCCGACTTAAGGCGTCTGCCACTACATTGAACTTTCCTTTTCTGTACCTGAGCTCATATTCAAACTCTTGCAATTGTTCGGCCCATCTAGCTTTTCTACCTCTAAGATCAGGTTGGTTTGCAAACCACTTAATGCTCTCTTGATCAAAGACTATGGTCAACTTTGATCCGTACAAGTAATGGCGCCATTTCTTTAGAGCATTTATAATAGCGAACATCTCTCGCTCATAGGTAGAGTAGTTTTGCTGAGCAGGACTTAGCTTTCTACTCTCGAAAGCTATTGGTCGACCATCTTGGCTTAGTACTGCTCCTACTGCAGATGAACTTGCATCTGTCTCTAATTGGAAAGGCTTGTTCCGATCTATGATCTGTAGAACCGGGGTCGATGCTAAAGCAAGTTTAAGTACTTGAAAACTCTTTGCTTGCTCTTCTTTCCAATTTAACTTTTGATGCTTCCCTTTGAGTTGATCCGTCAAAGGTACTGCAATCTTGGCATATCCAGCCACAAACTTCCGATAATATCCTACCAATCCGAGAAAACTTTGTAGTTCTCGAACCGTCTTGGGCTCAGGCCATTCAAAAATCACTTGGACCTTTTCAGGGTCAACTTTGATTCCTTCCGCAGAAATAATATGGCCTAAATACTTTACTTCTGGGGTAAAGAATTCACATTTTGACTCTTTACAGTAAAGTTTATTATCGCAAAGAAGTTGAAAAACTTTTTTCAAGTGTTCTAAGTGACTTTCATGATCTTTACTGTAGATCAGAATATCATCGAGAAAATCTACAAAAAATTTTCCCAAATACGGCTTAAGCACTTGATTCATCAAAGTCATAAATGTTGCGGGTGCGTTTGTCAACCCGAACGGCATCACTAAAAACTCGTAGTGACCTTTCATTTGATCTAGTTCCCTTGCCCTTGCGCTTAAAGTTATTCTTCTGGGAATAACTACTTTCTTGCGGGACATCCAAATGTGAGTTATCCTCATAAATCTGGGCAACCTTAATCGCCTCTTCTAGGGATTTAGGTGCATGCCTTTTGACTTCATTTCGAATTCACTGGTTAAGTCCTCTGACAAAACCGCGAAGACGGTGAAAGTCATCTAAGTTCTTTAATTTCAGAATAAAATCTCGGTATTCTGAAATATACACTGATAATGGTCTACCTTTTTGTTGAATTTTATCCCATGCCTCCCAATTACGTTCCTCCTCATTCTCGGGGAGAAACTCTTTCTTGAAAAGGCGGGAAAACTCAACCTAGGTGGTAGGTTTCTTGTGAGTCTCAGAGAGACTCATCCACCAAGTATAAGCTTTAGGTCCTAGTGATAAACTCGCTTCTACTACTCTCACATGATCGGGGGTATGTTTGAGTTCATGGACATCGTTCCATTTCTCTAAGAAAATCAAAACCGCATCTTTGTTCCTATCCTTATCCTCTCCAGAGAAATAAGGAGGATGGATCCCCTTTCCTAAGGAAAGATCCACGGGGCGATTATGGCTTTCTGACATACCTACCGAAGTGGCAATCAAAGGAGTAGAAGGTATCAAACTAAGACGGCTCATACTTCCCGTTAGGGGAAACATGTCTATCTGGGGAGAGGATAATCCCTTATCCTTTTCCATCCTAATAGACATTGGAGAAGTTGCGATCGTATCTGTGTGACTACCCAAAGTAGCCTTACTGATATCCCTAGGCTTCTGAAGTAAGTTCAGAATGGCCTTAAGGTGATCTTGGATTTCATCAACAGATTGACGGAGTACCGCAACCTCATCCGGAATACTGGAACTGTCCAAGTCTTTGCTAAACTAGCAACATCCTACTTTCCATATCTTTCCTCTCGTTTAAAGTAGTGTTTGTTTCCCCTTTTTTCGCAGAATCCTCAACGTCTAATGCTACAATCGTTGATTCTATTTTAGATGCATCAGACGCATGAATAGTATTTGAAACCATAGGTGCAGATGAATGCAATGCACATGCAACTATTGGTGGTCTAGTCATGAATGAGGATGTTACTAACATAGGAATGGAAACATACATTGACGCACTATTAGTACTTGTAAGCGCGACGTGGCTAGAAGTCCCCTCCATCGCACATAGAGCGTTATTAAACTAACTTAGTATTCCTAACGCAGGTGGTGTGTGCAACAAAATCAAAAGAGCGATGCAAGAATATCACAAGAAATTGTCCCTGATGATTTGATCCGTTGATGTCGACTTGATTCTAGCCGAAAGTGCTAGAATTATGATGAAGATAGGCCTCCAGATCTTCACTCCACAGCTCCACTTCTGTTGAACTTTGCTCGAACTTTTAGCTTTCTTCAGCTTTGATCAGCACAGATATGCACTCGGGTTCGGTTGGGGTAATAAGCAAACTCCAAAGATTAATCAGAATGAGAAGATCTCCGCTCGGGATTAGCAGAGCAGAGATATGATCCGAACTGAATAAAATATGTAGAGAATATAATCACAAAAAACCTCTACTTCAGTGGATAAGGCTCTGTAATCTCTCTGCAAGGTCGTGGGATCGATTCCCGGCACCCTCCCGATGGAACTTCAGCTTTTTTGGCCGATTGAAGATGTCTGCTTCAGCGCGAACTGAGGAGAATTAGTCACGCTCTCAATACTATCCCGTGAACGGTTGTGGCCTTACGGATAGACGGACGCGCTTCAACACAGAGGTTCTGTGCTCGATCACCCGCGGGCTCTACAGCAGAGATGATTAGTCTTTTTAGCTCCTGATTGAGATCTTCTTCAGTGCGGACTCCCGTCAATAGACTCTGTTGGGATGATTCTTCACGCGGACGATGATGCTCTTGTGGATAGATCATAATCTATATTGCTTAGGATATTAACTCACAGGAGCCACAAACCTTTGAAGAAGCAAACAAAAACTAGAGTGGAATGAAGAAATGGAGGAAGAGATACAAGCACTCCACGAGAATTAGACTTGGGACTTAGTTCCCAAGAAACAATCCACAAAGAGCATTGGATCTAGGCGGATCTATAAGGTGAAAAAGAATTTTGATGGTTCAATAAATAGGTACAAAGCAAGCCTTGTGGGTTAAGGGTTTGCTTAGATCCAAGGAATTGATTATGAGGAGACCTTCTCTCCTGTGGCAAAGATGCCAACAATCAAGGTTCTCATGAGTATAGCTGCTTCAAGGAATTGGAACATTTATGAGTTGCATGTAAGAAATGCATTCTTAAATGGTTGGATTTCAGAGGAGGCATACATGGCAGAACCTCCTAGATTTGTTGATAAATCACATCCTGAATATGTGTGCAAACTCAGGAAAGCTCTCTATGGTCTCAAGCAAGCTTCTGGATCTTGGAACCATAGACTTCTTACATTCTTGTAGGACAAAGGATTCAAATTGAGCAAGGTTGATTCTTCACTCTTCATTAAGAGGAATAACTCTAAAGTTATATATTTATGTGTGTATGTAGATGATAGCATTCTTATAGGTAATGATGTAGATGGAATCAAGAATATCAAAGCACAAATGAAGGAAGAATTTAGGAAGAAGTTAGCATTCTTTCGTTTGATGAAACATAAAATTTAGAAAATTGGATAGCTGCTATGCAAATAGAATATTATGATGCTATTATGAAGAATGTTACCTCGTCTTCATGTGACTTGCCTCCTAGCATGAAGGCCATTGACACTAAGTGGGTATACAAGCTCAAGTGTAAGAACGATGGAATAGCTGCTAGGTATAAGGTTGGGATTGTTGCAAAAGGTTCTGCTCAAGAAAGAGGCATTGATTTTGATGAGATCTTTGCTCCCACATGGAAAATTGCTAGTGTTTGTAGCATCTGTGCACTTATAGCTCATCATGGTCGGAATGTACATCAGTTGGACATTAGAACCGCATTTTTGAATTGTGGCTTACATGAAGAAGTGCATCTTTTTCAGCCCCATGGTTTTTTGCACAAAGGCATGAAAACAAAGCGTGCATGTTAAAAAAGGCATTATAAGGCTTGAAGCAAGCACCATGTGACTGGTATGAAAAGATACATGCCTACTTGATTGCACGTGGCTTTGAGAATAGTCCAACTAAGTGTACCTTATATGTTGATCACTGTTGTCTATGTTGATGACATGCTGCTCACTCGTCATAGTGAGAAGCATATGGCTAACTTGAAGTCTCATTTTCATGCTTTTAACGCATTTGCACCATTATTTGGACCTTCAATTTTAGCAAGTTGATGGTAAAAGCTGTGTTGAACAAAATATATTGACACACTATTGCAACGTTTTGGCCTCGAGGACTGCAAACCTATGGCCACTCCTATGGAAATAGCTTTATTGAGTCTTCTTGGTGCTCGAGATGTATTCGATATTGTTCTCTATTGGTATGTTGTTGGTTGCTCCATTTACTTATGCATAACTAGGCCTGATATTTAGTTTTCTATCTTGATTTCAAGCTTCATTTGATCTTTCATATGGTGCTCCAAAGTTTTCCAAAGTCTCAAGTTCTTTTACTAAATGAGTTGTGAGAAGTTGCCAAGCTTGTGAAGCTATATCTGCGCACATAGGGAGAGAGTGTTGCAAACAAATAGCATGTCTTGGAGTCGACCATTCTTTGAGCTAGAACATCCATTTGACAGTATTCAAATCTTGCAAGAAAGCTCTTAGGGCCTAGTTTAAGTTTGAAAAGTTTCATATTAAGTCTCTATAAAGGTACAAAGAAACTAAAAAGTGGTGACCATATATCATTGCTTGGGGGCCTAGTGGAGGGCAGCCATCTTGTTGCATTGGGGTGTAAGAATCATCCCCCATTGGTGGTATCAGAGCCATTTATGAGGCTTGGAGACATCATTGGAGATCATATTGAAGACTATATTGGACACCAACAAAAACATATATTTCTAAGGATCTTATATATGCCTTTAGACTAGAGACATCCAGAATCCATACGTCCAAGTATATATTTGGAAAAATGAGGTAATTTTAGTTTATGTATACTCAAGAGAAATGGTAATTAGAAGAATTTATGATGTTACGAATCCCAAAAGTACAAATAGAGAGTTTTTCATTGATGAAAATAACTCGTGGTTTGAAGATGATTGTAGAAAACTAAAGCTACCTTATGACCTGGAGGAGGACTTTCCAACACTTCAAACGTAAATGACCAACAACATGAAGATTCAAGTGATTTTGATGATGATAAGAAGACACCAAGAAGGAATTTCAAGTACGGAACAACAAAGGTAAAGAAAAGATGCAAAATTTGAGGGATATTGCACAATCCTCTAAACAAACAATAAGGAGATCAAATAGGGAAAAGAAGAAGCCAGAAAAGCATGGATTTGACACTTCTCTGGTAACTATTTCTCAGGATATTAACTCAGAGCAGCCACAAACCTTTGAAGAAGCAAAAAAAAACTAGAGTGGAATGAAGAAATGGAGAAAGAGATACAAGCACTCAGCGAGCATCAGACTTGGGACTTAGTTCCCAAGAAACAATCCACAAAGAGCATTGGATCTAGGTGGATTTATAAGGTGAAAAAGAATTTTGATGGTTCAATAAATAGGAATAGGTACAAAGCAAGCCTTGTGGGTTAAGGGTTTGCTTAAATCCAAGGAATTGATTATGAGGAGACCTTCTCTCCTGTGGCAAAGATGCCAACAATCAAGGTTCTCATGAGTATAGCTGCTTCAAGGAATTGGAACATTTATGAGTTGGATGTAAAAAGTGCATTCTTAAATGGTTGGATTTCAGAGGAGGCGTACATGGCAGAGCCTCCTAGATTTGTTGATAAATCACATCCTGAATATGTGTGCAAACTCAGGAAAGCTCTCTATGGTCTCAAGCAAGCTCCTGCATCTTGGAACCATAGACTTCTTACATTCTTGTAGGACAAAGGATTCAAATTGAGCAAGGCTGATTCTTCACTCTTCATTAAGAGGAATAACTCTAAAGTTATATATTTATGTGTGTATGTAGATGATAGCATTCTTATAGGTAATGATGTAGATGGAATCAAGAATATCAAAGCACAAATGAAGGAAGAATTTAGGAAGAAGTTAGCATTCTTTCGTTTGATGAAACATAAAATTTAGAAAATTGGATAGCTGCTATGCAAATAGAATATTATGATGCTATTATGAAGAATGTTACCTCGTCTTCATGTGACTTGCCTCGTAGCATGAAGGCCATTGACACTAAGTGGGTATACAAGCTCAAGTGTAAGAACGATGGAATACTTGTTAGGTATAAGGTTGGGATTGTTGCAAAAGGTTCTGCTCAAGAAAGAGACATTGATTTTGATGAGATCTTTGTTCCCACATGCCAAATCGCTAGTGTTCGTAGCATATGTGCACTTACAGCTCATCATGGTCGGAATGTACATCAGTTGGACATTAGAACCGCATTTTTGAATTGTGGCTTACATGAAGAAGTGCATCTTTTTGAGCCCCATGATTTTTTGCACAAAGGTATGAAAACAAAGCGTGCATGTTAAAAAAGGCATTATAAGGCTTGAAGCAAGCACCATGTGATAGGTATGAAAAGATACATTACTACTTGATTGCACGTGGCTTTGAGAATAGTCCAACTAAGTGTACCTTATATGTTAAGCATGCAAATGATGTGCTTTTGATCACTGTTGTCTATGTTGATGACATGCTGCTCACTCGTCATAATGAGAAGCATATGGCTAACTTTAAGTCTCATTTTCATGCTTTTAACGCATTTGCACCATTATTTGGACCTTCAATTTTAGCAAGTTGATGGCAGAAGCTGTGTTGAACAAAATATATTGACCTCGAGGACTGCAAACCTATGGCAACTCCTATGAAAATAGCTTTATTGAGTCTTCTTGATGCTCGAGATGTATTCGATGTTGTTCTCTATTGGTATGTTGTTGGTTGCTCCATTTACTTATGCATAACTAGGCCTGATATTTAGTTTGCTATCTTGATTTCAAGCTTCATTTGATCTTTCATATGGTGCTCCAAAGTTTTCCAAAGTCTCAAGTTCTTTTACTAAACGAGTTGTGAGAATTTGCCAAGCTTGATAAGCTATATCTGTGCACATAAGGAGAGAGTGTTGCAAACAAATAGCAAGTCTTGGAGTCCACCATTCTTCGAGCTAGAACATCCATTTGACAGTATTCAGATCTTGCTAGAAAGCTCTTAGGGCCTAGTTTAAGTTTGCAAAGTTTCATATTAAGTCTCTATAGAGGTACAAAGAAAACAAAAAGTGGTGACCATATATCATTGTTTGGGGGCCTAGTGGAGGGCAGCCATCTTGTTGCATTGGGGTGTAAGAATCATCCCCCATTGGTGGTATCAGAGCCATTTACGAGGCTTGGAGACATCATTCGAGATCATATTGAAGACTATATTGGACACCAACAAAAACATATATTTCTAAGGATCTTATATATGCCTTTAGACTAGAGACATCCAGAATCCATACGTCCAAGCATATATTTCGAAAAATGAGGTAATTTTAGTTTATGTATACTCAAGAGAAATGGTAATTAGAAGACTTTATGATGTTATGAATCCCAAAAGTACAAACAATTCAAGATGAGCTAGAGATTTGGAATATCGATTTGAAGCTTGTCTTAGCCTATAGTCAAGAAGAGAGCAACATTATTGTATGGAAGCAAAAGAGGAGTGGTGCCTAGTATGCCACATAGAGGTAGGATTCGAGGAGTAGTTAGTCACTAGAGTCTAGCATATCCAGATCTACAAGCAGTGTTTGAATAGAGGAATCACTCTTATAGTGCATGGAGAGAGGAGACCAGCATAGATTGAGGCATTTTCTCTTAGTATCATATGAGATAAGATCATGGATACTACGACGCAACATCTAGCACAAGTGAGTAACCAACAAATTATTACATAATCCTTCCATCAGGCTAGACTACATCACACTGATCCCTACCATACAAGCAAAGGGCTTATAGTTCCTTAGGCAAAGACATCGAGAGCATGTCACCGACCATAGATAGTTGGGTATCCATGAACACAACCAGATCAAGAGAATATCTTACACATGAGGATAGCCCACAACCACATGATGGAGCAGAGGCATACCACCATCTCATGGACAAGCATTTTATAGTGGGTATTCTCACTGCTACCATTTTATCACATACTCCACCCATCCCCCCCACCCCAATCATCAATTAGAACTCTACTTCCAGAATCAAAACAACCAAGTAGTTGGAGAGTTGAAAGAGCTCTTAAGAGCTCAGATGGAACATAGTTCTTGATTAATGCGCAATATGGGGTTACTATGCCGCCACCTCGCTATGGAACGGGAGGAGAACCAAAGGCAAAAAAGAGCAAAATAAAGAAAAATTTGAAGCAACAGTCCATAGGCCTCGCCCACTGGTCAACCCTAGTCGATTCAAACTCGTGCTATCAAAAACATTTAAAATTATATTGGGAGATTATACAACATTGTTAGAAGCACATGATCATCTCATGGTGGAGCATGAGACATCGAGGACCACTCAAGTGGCCGTGCCCACACAAAGCAAACCACCACAAAGCCTGTTGTACCTACGGAAGCCTTGGATGAACTTGAATGTTTATGAAAGTAAGTCGTTACATTAAATCAAAGATGCATCGCAAACAACCTTTGAGCGATCAACATCATCACTTGACGTTTTTGAGCGAGAGGCATCATCACTTGACGTTTTTGAGCGAGAGGCATCATCCTCGAGATTCCTAAACGTACAAACAATTGAAGATGAACTAGAGATTTCTAGAGCTACTTTGGAATATCGATTTGAAGCTTGTCTTGGCCTATAGTCAAGAGAGAGCAGCATTATTGTATGAAAGCCAAAGATATTCTAAGTATGAGAGAGAGACTAAAATTATTAAAGAAAAAGTGGTTGAGATTACTCTCAATTCCATTCAACGTATAGGGAGTTCGTAGAATCCCATTCAACGTATGAAGCATTATCTATTCAATATCAAAAAAGGGAGATGAATATTTTATGCCAAGTAAAGTTCTTACTTATGTCCTTGCCAAGTAAAGTGGTTAGTTAGTTATCTTGGATGCTTAGCCTTGCCTTGCCTTGCCTCCATCAGGAACTTCGTTTCTCTCTCTCTCTCTCTCTCTCTCTCTCTCTCTCTCTCTCTCTCTCTCTCTCTGCGCAGCGCACATGCACAAACAGATTAGCTTCAAGGCAGCCACGTTTTCGGGGACGTGAAAAATGATCATTCTTAAAAATCTGAACACATGGTTTTTCGAATATAACAGGATAAAAGTCTAATAGATGTTGCCAGAGTCACAAATTCACAATACATTACAGAAGCTCTTGCGTCCCAGATGGAGGGGGTAGGTAGTTACTGGCAGCCAAGCAGTAACGGCGGCATAGACTGCCCTTATGAAGCTGGCCTGCCTCTGATCAGAGAAGCCGAGTGAGCACCCGAATAAGTGAGAAGACGGATCCGCCGAGCAAGGTGCCTAGAGTTGCAAAGATGCGCCCAAAATTCACAGCGCCGCTGGCGTTGTTAAAGAAGAGAGCGGTGTTGTTGGAGACGGGAACGAATGTAATCATGGAGGCATTAGTGAAAAGATTGGTAATAGTGAGGAAGCTGGGTAGAAGTCTTTCGGACGGCCCCAGCACCAAGGTCACATTAAGACTGGGAGGCACAATGGTGCTTGCCACTATTGTTCCCGTAGGCGTAGTCCGAGCGCTTATTTGAACAGGTACGCCGGACATGTTGATGAGATTGAGGGTGGCGGCGTCAGCTCTTAGCTGCATACAGGCTACCAGGAGCGCCAAGGCGCTTATGACACTGCCCACAAACTTGACACTGCTAACAGCCATCTTCGCTGCTGTGTATGCTTGAGGACGGAGGGATACGGACTTGGAACATTTCTTCCCCATCTTTCTCTTTTATAATACCGCTGGCCAGTCTTTCCAGGGAAGGCTTCACATGATTAGATGGGGCTAATCACATGATTAGATGGGGCTAATCACTACCCCGCAATAATCAGAAAGCAATAATGAGGGCGCAGCGCTCGCCAAAATGAGATGGCGGGAGTGAGTGATTAATTTCCTACAGTTGGACATTAGCGATCAGTTATATGCATCATTGGCACAGCAGTAATTGGCGAATGGCAATGGATCCCAATCATCGAGTCCGCATGCATCGAAACTTATTTGCTGTGGAATTATAGTTTCTTCGAGTACCGAAATTCGTGAAGGAGCTGCAAGTTTCAATAGTGCCGATTGATCATATAAAGGTATGCCCCACGAGTCCTATGAGAGTTGCCTTCCACAGAAAACAAAGGCAGCGTAGAAGAATGAGAACAAAATAATCAGCAACGCTGAATAATACTCAAATGGCGGAACTCTGATGATAAAACACACTTAATTGACAGCGAATCCCAAAGTTTTTGTAGCACAGTTTTACAAGAATTCTACTCGGCCTTTGTCCATTCAGCTTTTAGATATCAGAGAGATATCAGACACACTCTACTAGAATAATCCATAGGAAAGAGGAGAGAGATAGAGAGAGAGAGAGAGCGGCAGAGAGAGAGAGCAGCACATAGAGAGAGATGTGTCCAAAGGTGAAGGTGCTAAGCACACACTAGATGCACACACATACACACACAAGATAGAGTCTATAGAAGACACAATGGATGATAAATTACTTTTATTCATTAACAACGATTCAATATCTAAGAAGCAGACCTCAAAAATGAGCGCTCTAGCTCCTTTTATAGTTTTGCAGAAGGCCTCATGCTAGGGTTTGCTTGTTGATGGGGAGGCCCCATGCAAGATCAACTTCTAGTTTTTTCCAATCAACGAAAGGGGAAATGCATTGTTGTGGATATCTATAATGTGTTGAGTATGTCATCTCTTCACACACGAACAATTGCAATAGATGCATGGGGATTCGAGATGAAAACATCTCAATGGTATCTCAAAGTCTTATTGTGAACAGGCCTTCGAATGTTTTCTCGTAGCAGGGTGGGAGATATTGTATCCTACAATGCCAAACCTAGCAGATCTACATAGATGGCATCCTGCTCATGTTATAAACTAGATCGGGATTTCTATGCTCAAAGCTTGGTTTCAATACATGTGGAGACTTGATTTCCCTCAACACCTTAAAGGTTGTTTGCATCAAATCAAAGATCTTTAACTGCATCCTTTCCGCCATATTTTTCATTCTAAGTAGTCATGGGAGCTAGTGCCTTATTGTGGCCATCATGCGTGCTATGGTAGGGGGATGCCTCAGGTGGTGTAAGATAGGGATAGTTCAACTAGTCTTGAAACTTTGGACCATTCTACACTTTGATAGAGAAAGCTAGCTAGGACCAACATCTAGGGATGAGACCGTAGCATGGGAACATGTGAAGATGCCTTCATCCAAGTCTACATCATTTTTGGGTATTCTTGAAGAATCTCATAAAAAAAGCTTTATTTTCAGTGTTCAAATCATCATCCAATAGTGTTGGTAATCATAAAACTAGAAACTACACGATCATCATAAATTTCTTCATATCATAATCATCATATTTTTCAAACATGTTTTTCATCATACACTACAAGAAATAGGGGGCGTAGCGACGTGCTCGAATTGAAAAAAAAAACGTGTATCATCGCTTATGTGATGATATCTTCGCATAAGCGACGGTAGATTTTTTGATTTTTTTTTTCTTTGACACCAGTCGCATAAGCCACGCTAGCGTCGCATAAGCGACAGTCAATCAGAGCGTCGCACATAGCGTCGCTGACTAGCGACATGATTAGCGATGTTGGCAAACAGAAGAGCGTCGCATATGCGATGCTCTGGAATGTAAAAAAAAAATTTGAAATGTGCCGTGATTTGGATGCAAGAGCAAGAAGAGACCGAGAGCGAGAGAGAGAGAGACACGCATCTACTTGAACCAAGGTATGCACACACACACACACACACACTTACACACACATACATATGCATACACACACATATACACACATAGACACACACACATACACATAGACGCACACACACATACACACAAATACACTAACATATACACACATACACAAATAATGTTGCATACACACATGCACACATAATGCATACACATGCACACACATACATACACATATACACACACATACACACACATATACACACACATATATGCATACACACACACATAGAGAGACATGCACACACATACACATACATGCATACATAATGCAGATGCATATGCGTACATCCATACATACTTACATGCATACACACACATATGCATACATAATGCATACACGCACATCCGCATACATACATGCATACACATACACACATAGACACATACACACACATAGACACATACACACACATAAACACATACACACTCATAGACACATACACATACACGTAGACGTGCACACACATACACACACATATACACACACACATACACACATAGACACATATAAACATAATGATGCATTCACACACATACACATGCATACACACATAGACACACATATACACACACACATACACACACATATATGCATACACACCCACATAGAGAGAAATACACACACACACATACATGCATACATATGCATACATACACATACATAATGCATACACACACATATGCATACATAATGCATACACACACATACACAAACCTATGCATACATACATGCATACACATACACACATAGACACATACGCACATAGACACATACACACACATAGACACATACACACACATAAACACATACACACTCATAGACGCGTAGCGACACATACACATAGACACACACACATACACACACACATATACACAAACACATACACACATAATGATGCATACACACACATACACATACATATGAATACATACATGCACACACATACACACATAGACACATACACACACATAGACACATACACACATAAACACATACACACTCATAGATACACACACATACACATAGACACACACACATACACACACATATACACACACACATGAACACATAGACACATACACACATACACATGCATACACACACATACACATGCATACACACATACAAACACATATACACACACATATATGCATACACACACACACATAGAGAGACATACACACATATACACATACACGCATACATATGCATACATAATGCATATGCATATGCATACAATGTACATACATACTTACATGCATACATAATGCACATGCATAGATACATACACACACACAGACACATAGACACATACACACGCATAAACACATACATACTCATAGATACACACAGATACACATAGACACACACACACATACACACACATATACACACACATACAAACATAATGATGCATACACACACATAGACATGCATGCACACATACAGACACATGTACACACACATTCACACACATATATGCATACATTGTCAGACAATGGTCTCTGTAGACCAATGTCTGACACTACATTGGTCTACAGAGACCATTGTTTGACATACACACACATACACATACATGCATACATAATGCATACACAATGCATACACACACATACACATACATGCACACATAGAGAGACATACACACACATACACATACATGCATACATAATGCATATGCATATGCATACATACATACTTACATGCATACATAATGCACATGCTTACATACACATACATAATGCATACACACAGATATGCATACATAATGCATACACAATGCATACACACACATACACACATATGCATACATAATGCATATGCATATGCATACATACATACTTACATGCATACATAATGCACATGCTTACATACACATACATAATGCATACATACACATATGCATACATAATGCATACACACACATACACACATATGCATACATACATGCATACACATACACACATACACACACATAGACACATAGACACATACACACACATAAACACATACACACTCATAGATGCATAGCGACACATACACATAGACATATACACATACACACACATATACACACACACAAACATACACACATAGACACATACACACATAATGATGCATACACACACATACATATGCATACACATACACACATAGACACATACACACACATAGATACATACATACACATAAACACATACACACTCATAGACACACACACATACACTTGAGACAGAGTTTGGGACAGGATGGTTGCTTAAGTGGTGTCTTAAAGAGATGCAGACACTTATGCCTCATCGTCGCGATAATGCACGGTATGCACTACTTTTATGTATATATATGTGGATATGAGTATGTGTGTTTATGCATGTATGTATGTATATGAGAGAGAGAGAGAGAAAGAGAGAGGGAAGAGTGAGACTAGAGGTATAAATACATGCATACACACACATATACATCATACATGCACATTTACACACACACACACACACACACACACACACATATATGCACACACACACACACACACACACACACACATTTATACATACACACACATACATGCACATTTTTACACACACATACACATGCATGCAGTTACACACATATAATGAATACACATACACACATACACATACTCATGTACACGTACACATACTCAGATACACATACACATGCATGATCATATGTACACACACATAGACTCATATAATCATATTTACATGCATATATACATATACACATGCATATATACACACACACAACACATGCATATGCACATATAGATACACATACATACACAACACATGCATACGCATAAATAAATAAATAAATAAATAAATAAATCCTACTTCAAAAATCCTAAATTGAAAACACTAATTTTGATATTAGGGTTTTTAAACCCCTAATTTAAAAACTCTAATTCAACCTTTTAGGCATATGTTTGAAGTATATGTACACCTCCGACGTCCTACTAGAGAGATGTCTCTCCTCCCAACCTTATGCCTCTACATATAGCTACTCGAATCAACGAGGATCATAATGTATGTAAAGATATATACACATCATGTAGATAGGATACATAAATATAAATTGGAGTTGATATATTATGCATCACACATACATACCTAAATGCACACATAAATATATATATACATACTAACATATTTACATGTACACATTTACACATAGACATATATACATATATACATGTACACATCACATATTGTGAGAAGTGGAGAATGACCTACCTAGGACTCACCTCCCAGCCTATTTATAGCCCTTACCTAGTCACCATCTAGAGTTCTCTCTAAGGTTCCTCTACTCATCTCGCCATCATGAGCAGGTACCTCGTATGAACTCTCTGGCTTTTGGCCTTGGCTATCCCCCCGAGCAAGGAACATCTCGTTCCTCCAAGCATGTACATCTCTGGAATATAACACTCTCTCCCCCTTCTAAAGATCATTGTCCTCAATGATATAGAAGGAGATATAAACCTGGGAATCAAAATCTATGATTCCAAATAATAAAAGTAGAGTGTGGTAGGTGTCTGAAATACTAGATGCTCAAAAAGTAGACAACTAGTCTCTATGATTTATATCTAGCATTTCCACCAACAAATAGTAGTCCTTGCCTTGGGCATACTGGAGGATGGAATCCCTCTGAGGCCCAATGAGTCCATATGTGCGCAGCATAAGTACTCGGAATATCCTCCGACTCCCTATGCCTAGACCTTGACCACTACCTTGTGACGGCTTGTCACCTGTAGAGACCTCGACAGCTTTCCCTTGTCTCCCTGAAATACCCATTGACAACTTGTCATATGGTATAATTATGCAAAATCACTTACTCCACTAGAGTAATAAAATACTATGCTCATCTAAAATAATATGACTATGTCGTAGTCTCTATGAATACTAAGAATAAATGGAAATCTTTTCCAAATAGTTCTTAATCTCTAAGCTCAAGTAAATTTGCTTGATTTACTATCCCTACGCTCGAGTAAATCTACTTGATTTACCTACTCTAATGAAAATGAAACTCAAGAAAATCTCATCATGATCCAAACTATGAATCCAAGATGGCAATCTATCAATGATCCCGACTATGGACCAAGATATCAATTTGTCAATCTATCAACTATGGATATCAATATATCCATCTATTAATGATATATACTATGGACCAAGATATCAATCTGTCACATCCAAACTATGGACTAAGATCTCAATCAATCACATCCAAACTATGGATCTAAATCTCAATCTATCATATATAATAATCCCAACTGTGAACCAAAATATGTCTCATATAAAGTAAATCCCAATCCACTCTCTGGAACTAAGTCCGTTATGCCAAGTGAAGGCGTGCTAAGAAAGTATAGCAACTAGTGGAACTACCACCACCTTCTCACTAATAACATGCAAGATGTTCTAAGTGGATGAAACTTGCTTTATCCATGAGCACCATCTAATCATCACTATGATCAAATCATTCCTAACTAGGAATAAGGTGTTGTTACATTTATGTGTTCCTCGAGTAGCTTTGATGTGAACCTTTTCCCTATACATGGGCACTTTTTACTCTAGTGCTGGCTAGAGGTTTTTTCCCCATGTTACCACATACTTGATACTCTCATATGTGGTGGTACTTTGTACTTAGGGATATTATTCGGCTCCTACTTCAGTTCAGTTCATCGATCAATAGAGAGAGCTATTCCAGCCATCGTCTTCTCCGTGTGTCTTGCTGCGTTTGTGCTCCTTGTGTGTGTGCTTCTTGTGTGTCTCACTTCTACACACACCCAACAGTGGTATCAGAGCAGGTTCAACTTCTTCTCAAGTTTCGGTTTTTCACGTCGCGGCACGCGCACACTTTAACAGTGCAAATCGACTTCGGAGCATAGAAGTGTGAATTTCAGCAGCCCGAAAGCATTTCCACCAAGTGCGCTGGGGATTTACCCCCATTTCGAAGCCATTTGTGCAGTCAGAATCACCATCAGAGTGACGGTTTGTGAGCTGAAATTTCAGCACTCATTTCAGTTTTCATCGAAGTGAAGATTTTGTCACATTCCTGTTCCTTAGTGAAATGGCGGGCAGCAATGACTTGTTTGGCATGCTTCAAGCTGAAGATAAGCTTGATGGGACCAACTATCCAATGTGGTCTTACATGATGAATCACGTTCTTGTTGCAAAACAACTTTGGAACATAGTGGCAGATGTAGATCGAAGACCGGCAGGTGCTTCTACTTCATAGTCTACTGTCACAGATGGAGCTTCTTCTTCGAGTACAGTGGTTTCTCCTTCTCCACCTACACAGGAGCAGCTTAGATGGGATGGAAAAGATGCTCAAGCTCATGCTTTGATTGCGCTTTCAGTGAAGTGTCATATAGTTCCACACATTCGGTCATGTTCTACATCACGACAGGCATGGGACACTCTTGCTTCTTTGTATGCCGTGCGTAATGAAGCACGTGTTGCGTACTTGAGGAAGCAACTTGAAGATGTATGTATGGCTGAAAATGAGTTAGTGGATGTGTATGTGACACGCATCAACGACTTGAAAGAGCAATTGGCAAACATAGATGAGATCATTCCGGATGCATCACTCATTTCTACATTGTTGAAAGGATTACCCGAATCTTTTCAAAGCTTTGCTACTACACTTCGTTTGGTTGCAAAAGGAAATCCTAATATGTATGCATTTGATGAGGTTGTGTCTCTTCTTTTGCAAGAAGAGCAATCTAGAGTGAATAGGAGTGGTTTGATTGAAGGAACGCAAGCACTTGCTATCTCACAAAAGGGGAAAAGCAAGTATGGTTCAGAAGTTTTGGTTCATCAAAACCAAAGCCTCAAGCTTCCTCTTCCACTCATTCCTCCAATGATGGTGATTTG
Source organism: Ceratopteris richardii (assembly GCA_020310875.1). Taxonomy (NCBI): domain Eukaryota; kingdom Viridiplantae; phylum Streptophyta; class Polypodiopsida; order Polypodiales; family Pteridaceae; genus Ceratopteris; species Ceratopteris richardii. The sequence continues at coordinate 248,189,209 of CM035406.1, forward strand.
CAAAAGAAGAAGAGATGAAAATATTGCCAGAAGGCTGGTCATACTATTGATGAGTGTAGAAAGCTTGCTAAACGCAATGAAAAGAAGAAGGAATCGGGCATGTCTATTGCTGAAAATTCAGCAAATGCAAAGAATGATGAAGCTAACATGGCTCAAGATTTTTGGGCATGTGTTGTTACATGTCATTATGATGCTTCTTTACATTCTAAATGTATGGTTATGAGTGAGGCTGATTCGCCATTGGTTCTTTGATAGTGGTGCTTCAAAGCACATAACATCATGCAAAAGATTTTTTGCCTCTTTGAAAGATGCACCTAAAGGAGGACATGTGGTGTGTGCAAACAATGCGTCTTATCCTATCATTGGAGTAGGAGAAATTGAGCTTACGGCTGCAAATGGAGGTGTGATTTTCTTGAAAAATGCATTGTATGTGTCCGATATCAAGAAGAGCTTAATTTCAGTTCCGTTGATTGCCAAAGCTGGACTTCATGTACACTTTGTTGATGATCAGTGTATGGTTCATGATTTCAGCAATGGTGATGTTATTGTGATGTCCAGTACATTATGTAATGGTTTGTATCGCATGGATACATACAAGAGGGTTGCCTCGAATGCCTTAGTTGCTCATACTTCTTCCATGGCTGAAATGGAGTTTTGGCATGCTCATTTTGGTCATTTAAACTTCAATAGTTTGCTCTACTTGCAAAAGAAGGACATGGTTATTGGCTTGCTTACACTTGAGTCCATTGAAAAGCATGCATGTGAAGGTTGCATTCTTGGAAAAATGCATTGTGCTTCTTTTCCAAAAGATAGTCACACACACACTACAAGAAAATTGCAACTTGTTCATAGTGATGTATGTGGTCCCGTCAAGACTCCATCGTTTGGGAAGCATGTATATTTTGTTACCTTCATTGATGATGCTACTCGCCATACATGGGTGTATCCTATGAAAGCAAAGAATGAGGTATTTTCTTGCTTCAAAGCATTTTTAGCTATGGCTGAAAATTTTTCTTCACAAAAGCTTTTGATTCTACGCACGGATCGTGGTGGTGAATACATGTCACATGAGTTTAATGCTTTTCTTCGTGAAAGAGGTATTTCACACCAATGTACGGTGCCATATACACCTCAACAAAATGGTGTTGACGAGCGTAAAAATAGAACTCTACTTGAAATGGCACGATGTATGGTTAAAGGAAAGCATCTTCCTCATAAGTTTTGGATGGAAGCGGTCATGTGTGCAAATTATGTGTTGAATCGCTGCCCTACAAAAGCATTGAGAGTCATCACTCCTTATGAGGCTTGGAATGGTCATAAGCCTATGGTTAGTCATATGCGTGTGTTTGGTTGTTTGGCATATGCTCTTGTGCCATCACAACAATGTCACAAACTTGATGAGAAGGCAAAGAAATGTATATTTGTTGGTTATAGTGCTGAAAGTAAGGGATATCGGTTGTACCATCCATTGACGAACACAATTATTGTGAGTCGAGATGTGGTATTTGCTGAAAATTCAATTTTCCCTCTACTTGAATGCAAAAAACTGCCAACAGTTAGCTCACAAGATGTGTTCGATACACTCATGCCTTTGTTCCAAAATGGTGCACTTGACTATGGCCATGTAGACCAGCCAACTGAGGTTCAAAGGGCTGAAAAATTCCAGCTAAATAGGGCTGAAAATGCAGAGAGTTTCCAGCCAAACATGGCTGAAAAAATTCAGCCAAAAATTGCCAAAACTGTTGGAAATTTTCAGCCACATATGGCTTAACATTTGCGTCCAAATATGGCTGAAACTCAGCACAAAATTCAGCCCATGCATGATGTACATATTGAAGATGTTTTACATAATGAACGCATGTCTATCAAGAGTGCACAATCTATGCCAAAGTGGCTGAAACAAACTTTGTAGGACAGCAAATTGAGTGCATCTTTACTCGGTAGAACAAGATCAAGCTCTCACCATGCATCAAGTAATTTTTTGGATTATTCTCTTATTGCTACAGCATGTAATGAAGAGCCACTTTCTTTTGAAGATGCATGTGACGATCCACAATGGATGAGTGCTATACAATCAGAAATGGATTCCATACATAGGAATGGTACTTGGGAGTTATGTGAATTGCCAAAAGGAAAGAATGTCATTGGTACAAAGTGGGTTTATAAGATTAAGAGAAAATCTGATGGTAGCATTGATCGCTACAAAGCTAGATTGGTTGCCAAAGGATATGCGCAACAATATGGGATTGACTATGAGGAAACTTTTGCACCTACTTCACGCATGACTACCATTCGTACCGTGGTTGCATTTGCTGCCCATCGAGGTTGGAAAGTGCATCAGTTGGACATAAAAACAGCCTTCTTGAATGGAGATTTGCAAGAAGAGGTTTATGTGAAGCAACCTCCTGGATTTGCTATGAAAGGGAAAGAGCATATGGTTTGTCGCTTGCATAAAGCCTTGTATGGTCTCAAGCAAGCTCCACGTGCATGGTATGACAAAATACATAAGCACTTGATTGCTCTTGGCTTCACATGTAATCCGATTGAAAGCACACTCTATGTACGAAAAAATGGGGCTGATCTTATAGTGCTTGTTCTTTATGTCGATGAAATACTCTTGATTGGGTCATGTGATGCAAAACTTGACATTCTTATGGCTGATTTGTAGCATACTTTTGATGTCACTTATCTTGGTCTTTTGAGCTACTAACTTGGCATCCACTTTGTATCTGTTGAGGGGGGAATTGTTATGCATCAAGCAAAGTATGTTGAAAAACTACTTCAGCATTTTGACTTTGAGGATTGTAAGCTAGTTTCCACACCAATTGAGACACGATTCAGGTTCTCAGTTGAGGATTCCAGTGATGCATTTGACACCTCTCTTTATCAGCAAGCTGTGGGATGTCTTATAAATGCATGCAACACAAGGCCGGATATACAATATGCAGTTTCCCTGTTGAGTCGATTCATGCATAGCCCTGGCACTAAGCATTGGCAAGCGGTGAAACGTGTGTTTAGATATCTTCGAGGCACTTTGAGCTTAGGTCTCTTTTATGCCAGAGATGTTCAGCCATGCTTGCATGCTTTTATAGATAGTGATTGGGCTGGTTGTTATGATACTCGCATGTCCACTAGTGGTAATTGCTTTTTCCTTGGAGACTCATGCATATCTTGGTTGAGTAATAAGCAACCTACAGTGGCGACATCGAGTTGTGAAGTTGAGTACAGAGATTTTTCACAGCGATAGTGGAGTGTATATGGCTGAGACGCCTATTGATGGATCTTTGCATGGAGATTGATGCTGCTATGCATATTCTCACAGATAGTCAGAGTGATTTGGCTATTGCAAAAAACCTAGTGTTTCATGCACGGACCAAACATATTGAGGTGCATTATCACTATGTGAGAGAGCGCCTTCATGCAGGAGATATTGATTTGCTATATGTGCCTACACAAGATAATGTGGCAGGCATATTCACCAAAGCTCTTCCACAGGAAAAGTTTGAAGCTTTTTGCAAAGCTTTAGGCTTATTACCTTGTGGGGGCTGATCTGTCACTCCCTGTATGTGTTCACATCATTCGCTCCAGGGGGTGTGTTACATTTATGTGTTCCTCGAGTAGCTTTGATGTGAACCTTTTCCCTATACATGGGCACTTTTTACTCTAGTGCTGGCTAGAGGTTTTTTCCCCATGTTACCACATACTTGATACTCTCATATGTGGTGGTACTTTGTACTTAGGGATATTATTCAGCTCCTACTTCAGTTCAGTTCATCGATCAATAGAGAGAGCTATTCCAGCCATCGTCTTCTCTGTTCCCATGACTCTCACTCATAACTATCTACAACATCAACTCATCTTGAGTTGAGAATTGAGAAAGTATTTAAAAAATCAACTCAACTAGAGTTGTGAAGGATGCGATTTGCATCAAATATCAACGCATGCATCTTGAATCAAATATTGACTCACAATAATTGGAATTTATACCACTTGTATGAATCCAACTATTTGAAATGAGAACAACTACCAAAGTTCTCCTATTCCATGCTCTCATGGCACTACATATATTCTTGAAAATTTTGACAGAGTCTCCTCTGCCCTACTGAGAATGGTCACCAAAAACCAATGCTCAATAAACACATTTCTATGGCATATCTAGCCCATGGTGATCACACCATCTCAAAAAAAATATCACAAAAAACCTATGAAAAGTCTTTTCCTTTCAACAATGCCTCCTGCATAAAAAATTTCCAACAACAGCAGATTAAATCTTACTTTCAACTATTTTTTATTCATCCAAAATCTATGAAATTTTCCAGCCTTATGTAGCTTTTCTAAAGCTTTCATTAGGCATAAAAATCACTTGATTTGGATATTTTCTTAGAGTTTTATGACCATTTTACTGGAAGGGTCGAACACTTGACGACCAATTCTCAAAAATGTACAAGGTCATCTTCTTGAAGCCCTTAGACTGATCAAAAAAATTCCAAATTCCATTTTCTTTGTGCCCAAATCTAGATCAACTTATCTAGTCTGGTCCCACAAAATCTCAATTCCAAATGAAATTAAATACTCATTCAAAATTATAATGCTATCTCTGCTACACCTGTCCTTAGGTGAGCTGAAAAACACTACTACTTCACTTTTATAATAACTTCTAACTATGAAGATAAACTCCAAAATCCTTGAATTCTGGTTCTAACATAGGGTCCATACTGGAGTAGCTTTTCCAACAGTTGAAATTGGAGTTTCCAATATGAAAATATCATGTGCTCATCAGTCACATGTACCACTCTTTGGAAAATCCTCGCCAGAGATTATTCTGAAAAGACTAGATCATTTGACCTATCAAATGATGTCCAATTGCTTCCACATTTTAATAGCATATAGATACCACTATCTATGTATATGGATATAACTTCCATAGTATTTGGAAATTTGGATCTTCCACAATGACCAAACTACTAAGCCTCTATACCTGCAAAATTTTAACAATTTGTAGAGGCTAAGTTTTACTATTTTCTTTCTATCTCTTAAATGGAGAAATATTTCATCTTGAAATTTTATATACACCATCAAGAGGTGTGTAGATAATGTTAAAAACAAAAATAACTCAATTTGAGTAAATGAGCTAAGAGAACCAATCACCTCTAGGTGACATGGTCTCTGATCATTTCATAAATTCCAAAGGCTGCACTTTGATGTACAGAGATTATTTGACCTATCAAATGATCTCTAAAAATCTTGAAACTTTCTAGGCACAAAGTGCCGCTATCAAACTTTCATCTCCAATAAAAATCGTTCCATTTGGATCTACCAATTAAGAGAAATGCCCTTTGCAACAGACCTATGTCACTTGTTTCAGGCCTCTACTTCTAGTAGCAGCACTTTTAGTGCAAAGGTCACTTGACCTATCTAAAAGTCTCCAAATTACTTGAAACTTGGTCAGCCTAAATAAAAGCTTAAGAGCTCCTTGCCTTCTAAATTTCAATAAATCTGGGCATTCCCACAAAGAGTATCATCCAAATCGCTATGCTGTTGTTACCTCACTAACTATTTGCTCGATCATTTTTTTAAAACTTAAAAATGACGAGACATGTTAATGCTTACGATTAAACAAACTTATTCATTTTCTTGGATGGATTATGTCATGGAGATGTATCCATGCATATAATTATCATTTAGATCAATGCAAACCAAATTAACCATCCAAATCGTCTCGTTGAAAAATCAACTCTTTACATAGTATCCACCTTTTAGTGAAAGTGAATATCTATGGACGTCATTCTATTCATTGTGCTTATTACACATTCATTAATCTCATTACAAATAATCATATAAAAGTAATATCTTATTACTTGTATTGATGTTCATATCCATAGCACACTTGTGCAGACTTGGGATAAACTTCTATATTAAGTACATATACTCACATGAAAAACAGTTTATGTGCTCATGCGTTACTAGTCGACAACACATCTTATTTGCTCTTGATATATAAACCTTATCTTTTACTTTCTAAAGGCATAATTAGTATATGCATGGTACCTCGATCACATACCTCATGCTCACCCTAACCACTCGTGGTCACACATAAAAGTTATCTTCGATAAACACAAAGTGTATCATGCATTTCAATTCTCTCGCAATCATATCGTCTATATATACATGCATTCACTCATGCATTTTATTCTCTACTTCAATAAAATTATATGCTTTTCACCATGCTGATAGAAGACTTCCTCTCTCACACAACACAACATCACTCTAGTTCTCACATGGCATATAACGCCATGTGGCTACAAAATTTCCGACAGCATTTCGCTAGGAAAATGAAGTCTGGAAAAATAATAATAGTCTTTACAAAGATAGGCAAGAGCCTAGTGGTTGGCAAACCACTCCCTTTACTTCAGAAACCTGCAAAAAAAAGAAACTTTGCCAAAATGTGTTGTTGGGCACTACACGCCCTCATAACCATGTCTTTTTTTTCTATTTTCAATACCTGCAAAAGATTCTAAAACACACAAACAAGATCTGCGCATGCTTTTATGAATCAACATATGTTAGTGAAACTTCATGTGCATAGATAAATTCATGTAAAACTAGCTTTCATGCACATTCCAATGTTTATTTCATAAAACTCGAAGAGAATACAATGCAAAATTGTAAACTTTGATGCGAGAGACATTCAAATGAATGTATATGAGAGAAAAATTTTAATGCAAATGTATGAAAAACAATTCTTTCCTATCCAAAATGGTTCAAAATATTATAAAAAACCCCTAATTATCATAATTGGAAACTCAATTCACTCCAAAAAGGATTCCTCACAAGTCAACAGCCATCTAAAAACTTGTGTAGAGATTGCTTTTAATGGTCCAAATATGGATTATGACCAGTCAAAAGAAAGGTCTTGAAGTGCAAAATCTATACCAAGTTGAATTTCTTGATTTGGATATTCTATGAGGAAGTTATGGCCAAAACAATGAAGCTAGGTGATTGTGCAGCATACCTCCTTGAAAAGATATGCAGAGAATTAAATGCTCTCTACAGGTGATTTTTGATTATCCAATGATAGCTTCGAGCCATTCATTACAAAGCCCTTGAAGTCTACTTTCTATCCCATGTGGAATCATCCAATTTGGATATCATATGAGAGAGTTACGGCCATTTAAGTGGAGGTAGGTATACTAATCTTGCTTTTTTTATCTTTCTTTTCTCTCTCTTTCTAAGCTTTTCATTATCTCTCTATTCTTCACTTTGTCTCACTTAGGATGTTCTTCTTCTCTCTTTCTTCTTAGACTCTCTCTCTTTCTCTCTTTCTTTAATCCTTTCTCTCTTTTGTTTTTTTTTTCTCTCATAAATCTCTCTTTCTTCTTCCTTGTCTTCTTCTTTTCTTCTCTCACTATTTCTTTATCTCTTTCTCTCTATCTCTCTTGACATGTCTATCTTCCATTATTTCCTTCTCTTTCTCTCTTCTTCATTATCTTTCTATGCCTCTTTCTTCATTTCTCATTTTCTCTTACTCCTCTTTCTTTTCTCTCTTTCCTTCTTCTCTTTCTATTTCTTTCCCTTTTTCCTTCTCTCTCTTTCTTTCTCTTTTTCTCTTTCCTTATTCTTTTTCTCCTTCTCTCTTTCTTTTTTCTTCCTTCTCTTTCTCTATTTTTTTTCTATCTTTTCCTTTTTCCTCATCGCGTGCAGAGATGACAGAGACTAGCGCTTACGATGGCGTGGTGGGAGAGTTGGATAAGGCACTTACCTTGCATCTATGAGGTCGTGAGTTCAAAACTTACAGCCTGCATTTTGCAATCGAAAGGCTGCTAAGGAAGCTTTGTGAAATCATTCTCTGGATTACCACGCTTTCATTTTTCTCCGCGAGCTGCACGCCCTTTTGACAAGATACCAATCTCCCCAAATGTTCCTCCCGAGCTCCACGCGAATCCAAGACTCCATGGCTGCTCACGTTTTTCTCACCGAAGATGATGATCCTCTCACTTTCTCAAGATCTACATGCTCTAATACCAAATGTGAGAAGTGGAGAATGACCTGCCTAGGACTCACCTCCCAGCCTATTTATAGCCCTTGCCTAGTCACCATCTAGAGTTCTCTCTAAGGTTCCTCTACTCATCTGGCCATCATGAGCAGGTACCTCGTATGAACTCTCTGGCTTTTGGCCTTGGCTATCCCCCCTGAGCAAGGAACATCTCGTTCCTCCAAGCATGTACATCTCTGGAATATAACACATATACATACCTACATGCAAACATAAACATATATATACATGCATACATATTTACATGTACATATTTACACATAGACACATATACATATATACATGTACAAAATTATAAACACTTGCATATATTACATGAATACATGAATATTTTACATAAATGCATATGCATATATACACATATGCATATTTAACACATGTATACATATATCACACACATGCAAACACATACATATACATGAAATACATATATATGCATACTAACATATGTATACATATAATACATATGAATACACACACATATGCATACATACATGATAAAAATTTGCTCCTCGAAGATAAAGCTATATATAAAATAATTAAGCATACCCTCGAGCTTCATGTTCTAACTTAGAAGAACATGATTTCATCTCTCTAGTAGGATTCATCATTATTCAAGTTAATAAAAAAATCTATTATGTGATATCCATTCAGAAGCTTCAAGTTATTGATCGATAACTAGAATAGAATTTACTATCTAATCTGCTCATATGTTTTCATTATTGCCATCATTTTGGTAAGACATCAATATAGTCTCATCTTCATTATCCTTATTGATTTCATTTATTTCTTCTATTGTTAAATCTATGTTCTCATGAATCACATCATCTATTGATGGATTAATATCTATTTCTGGTAATTCCTCTTCCTCATCAGTAGAATCAGCATGTAGAGAATATCTTCATCAAAAAGATTAGTATCATTATCACGTATAATGATTCTAATTTCTATTTCAAATGTTGATGTATCAGTATCTGATGCTGAATCATCAAGAGGACTTTCTTCGATCTCTATAACAATAAACTGTTCAAACAATGACCTACCTCTAGGTTGCACATGAATGACTTGCCACCAAGGATGAGCATCTGGGTTTTTTTTTTTAAATGCTTGTTCAATATGCCTAGGAAGAATATATGGTTCTTTAGTAGATCGCATTACCTTGGAAGAATCAGTTGCCCAAAACCCAGATAATTGCTTTCTTAATGTGGAATTACTACCTTTATACTCCGCTCGAAACCAGTCAACCTTCAAAATGACCTATCAAAATATATAACAACAAAAACCCATTATTAGGTGCTTAAAAAAATAACTAACTCTAAAAACAATATATAAACGTTTTTCTACCTGCTTGAATGTACGAAATGAAATTTCATAGATACCAACAATAGTTCCTACGTAACCAAGTTCGCTATCTATAAGGTTCATGTCTTTTGAGCTAGCATGTGATAGTTGCTTGAAAGAAGCAACAATACTAGAATCCTCTGTTTTATGTAAAGAATCAATGGCTTTGATTCTAATATGTTGTCCAAAAGCCCACATATTAGTGAAAATTCAAGCGTGCAAAATAAATTCAATAAGTAAATAGAAACTAACATACATATATGAAAAAAATAAAATATTATTTTAATAAAATTATCTTTCGTTCACAACCTATCATAAACTCTCTTTGCTCATCTGAGATTTCTTCATTATTTGCGTTGGCGCGTTGCAAATGACTATATAGCCAATCTGTGAAGGAAGGTATATCTGTAATCTCATTATTATCGAGATTACGTCTAGATCTTTTGTTTTTTTGCCTTTTACTTCGAAGATTTTGAAGTTCCTCGTAGTCGCTAAGGAATGCTTGCATGCATTCACTGTTATATGCTACAAAAGTAGAAACATCATTTCTTTCTTGAAATGTAAATAAGAATGGAACCCCCTTACCTGATAATACCTCATCTGTTATTTGTGAAGAAGACTCATTGGTCCATGCACATGGAGCTTCTTCATGAACTCTTTCAAGGTACTCACTAACGTAATACATGCACTCTTCAAGCATCCAACCCTTTGCCATGGATCCTTCTGGTTTTGCTCTTTGTCGCACATAACCTTTTAGTATTCCCATAAATCGCTCGACCCAAAACATCCATCGAGTGTTGACAACACCTACAATCTCTATCTCATCTACAAGATGGACTAATAAATGAACCTGAATATCAAAAAATGAAGTAGGAAGTTCTTTCTCCATCAAACATAGTAGCTCTTTGCATTCACGTTTTTTTTACAGGATCGAGTTTTTGTCCATCTCTTTGGATGTAATCCACCTATACATATCATAAAAACAATTATAAAGAAGTTAATTAAGAAATAAAAGATATCCAATATTCATACATATTAAATATAAAAGTATCATAATTACCTTATAAGTGATTCAAGACGATAGATCACATGTCGTACTCCTTTCGTTGTACATCCATTGATAACCAAAGGTAAAATATGTTTCAAAAAGTTATGTCAGTCTTGGGTCTTTAACCCAGATAAGCTCTTATCATCAATAGTAAACATGTTTTGAAACGATGCTCCATATCTTGTAGGAGTCTTAATTAATTGAATTCTATTGTTGATAGTCTGTATCTCTTTTGTTGTAAGTACCCAAGGAGCAGGTGCATAAGTCGTTTCTTGTCGATGTCTATCAAAAACTGGCCATAACTTTGGTTTGGATTTTTGATCTTTCAAATCATTCCTTGATGTTTTGGTATCTTTTAGTCCAAGAAGATGTTGCCATAGTGAATAACCAATATTTTTGAATATATGCATAGGATCAAGAAGACGACATACTTTTAACTCTTTCCAATACTCCAAAGAATACCATATTGATATGTTCTCTGCGAGTGCCAATTTTCCTTTACCTCTATTCACATACTCATTATCTGAATCATCATGGAAGATTTTTGCTTCTGGATCTATCAGAGGTCCATTTGTCCATTTTTTATACCAATCCATAGGCGTCATAGATTTTGGATACTGACCTGTTTCAAGCTTTCCATTAAAATGTATCGCTTCTCTTTTAGATCTTAATGGATGATCATCAAACAAGAATCGTCGATGTCGAAGATAAATAATTTTGTTGAGATTCTTACTATAGATTGATCTCAACCAATCACCACAATATGTACAAGCTTTATAACCCTTAGTAGATATTCCTGCATCATGGAAAATGATAAAAATATAATTAGATTAAATCATATTTACTTACATGCATATCGAATAAAAAAATTACATCAATACCTGAACAAACACCATATCCAGGAAAATCGTGAATAGTCCAAGCCACAATACCACAAACCATAATATGTCTTTTATTGATGCTTTTCAATACATCAATGACATTAATACCTCTCCATAACTCTTGAAGATCGTCCATGAGAGGAGCAAGATATACATTCATATCTTTAACTTGTCTTTTGCCTAAGATTAAAAGTGAAAGCATTAAATGTTCCTTTTTAATGCTACGATATGGCGGGAGATTGTAGTTTATGACTATCACTGGCCATGTTGACCATTTACTGGATTTCATGGAGAATGGATTGACCCCATCTAATGCAACTCCTAGCTTTAGATTCTGTGGATTTTGTGCAAATTCAGGCCATGTAGAATCAATATGCTGAAAAGCAACACTATCATGAGGAATTCTGATTATTCCATTAGTACTTTTGGGATCATGTCCCAAGTCAAAAGCTTTGATAATTCGGGGCTTTGAAACATATGTCTAATCTATGGAGCCAATGGAAAATGTCTCAATACCTTTTTTGGGATTTTACCTTCTTTGCCCTTATATCGAGGAGATTGACATTTGGGACATGTCAAAGAGTCTGCATATTCACCTCTATATAAAATACAATCGTTAGAACATGCATGTATACATTGATAATCTATACCAAGATTGTTGATTATCTTCTTCATTTCATCATGTGAGGTAGGAAGAATATTTTGATTTGGTAAAAACTTTTCAGATAATAACTTGTAAGTTTATCAAAAAAAGATATATTAAAAAAAGTAAATAAATAAATAAATAAATATATATATATACATGCAGGTTTTTATTCTTACTTTAGATAAGGTAAGAACAAGAACTTGAATTGAATGGACACTTTTTGTCCGCGCATCTTTTAAAACTATTAATGCATCTTTCAAAATATTCGCGCAAAATTTGATTGTTTTAGATGGCAGGATACGATTGTTTGTTTTGGAGGATATGAAGTATGTACCTTCATTGAATGATTTGTCGATTCACACATATGTTCAGTTTGAAAGTGTGAGAAGTGGGTTTATGATTGCTATTCAAAGAATTTGGCACTGTTTATAGGACATAGGATGGTGACCTGGATGAATCGCATGCACAAAGGTTACTCAAGATAGAGCAATCTGATTATAAGGGACTAGTACCAGTAGGATTTTTGGGGTATGCAGTAAACCTCTTGCATGTCAACGATGAGCATCTGAACTTTAGGAACAAGCAGTATAAAAGTGATCCTCTCAAGCCACCATGATTTCCACTTTGTATCCTAAAGTTCAGATGCTCATCATTGACATGCAAGAGGTTTACTGCATACCCTAGGAATCCTGCTGGCACTAGTCCATTATAATCAGATTGCTCTATCTTAAGTAACATCTGTGCATGCGATTCATCCAGGTCACCATTGTATGGCCTATAAACAATACCAAATTCTTTGAATAACAATTATAAATCCGCTTCTCACACTTTCAAAATGAACATATGTGTGAATCCACAAATCATTCAATGAAGGTACATACTTCATATCCTCCAAAACAAACAATCGTATCTTGCCATCCAAACAATCAAATTTTTCACGAATATTTTGATAGATGCATTAATAGTTTTAAAAGATGCGCAAACAAAAAGTGTCCATTCAATTCAAGTTCTTGTTCTTACCTTATCTAAAGTAAGAATAAAAACCTCCATATATATATATATATATATATATATATATATATATATATATATATATATATATATATATATATATATATATATATATATATATATATATATATATATATATATATATATATATATATATATATATATATATATACATATATATTTATTTATGCATATCTATATAAATGGGTAGAAAATTGAAAATTATACCTTAATGGTGTTGAAACAGATACATTACTCCATCCAAAACGATTTTGAAGGTTGAGAATAAGTAAGCTCGCACTTAGTCGTGTCAAACGACTTCCTTCATATACATGCTTTAGACATTCCTCTCGAAGATATTTCTCATTTTTAGAAATATCAATGCTCTCACTATCATTTTGATACCAATCCTCCAGTGATTGAATCCCTTAGGGGATTACAAGAAGGGGAACTTTATGCCTTTTAGGTTGATTTGTAAGTGATACACTTGTCTTTGAAAAAGAAGGGGGATCCAACACTTGCATGACCTATCCATCAAAGAATAATGCATTTTTCACAAACCCTCTGAGGGTACATGCACCGTGAATGGATTCATAACCAAATAATTTGAGAGTCTCTAGCTATACAATAGTTTGAGAGATAAAAGACTCGAGAGCCTTCAACTCTACTATAGATTTGGCTTTAGGAAGCTCAATAGATCTCAACTTTATGGTGGATGGAGAGCTAGAAGAGCCAAGATTCTTCAACTGTACTATTGATTCATGGCTAGAGGTCTCTAGAGTTTCTAATTTTACCCTAATATGTTGTTCATTACCCCAAACTGAAGAAGACATCTTTGGAGGTTCAAGTTGATTGTGTGATCGTAGATCAAATCTTGAGAGCATGAATACCTAGTGGCACTAGTGGCTAATTTTGAATCAATGAGGGTTATTATTGTCTTGATTGTAGTGCCTTGTCTTAGCTCAAAAGAAATGCATGGTTGTCTATCAACTATGCTAGGACAGTAAGTCCTCTTTGTTTGCCACATTTCCATGTTGTACATAGGGGAATCTAATCAAAACTTGACATTCACAAGGTGAACCCCTTCATTATTGAAATTCCTATACTAGCCTATGCCCTCTCATGTTAGCTTCATACATTTAATGCATTCTAGAGCTCTAGCCTGAGCTTCTTCTCAAATTCTTTCCTCCTATTCTTTACGCTTCTTAGTCATGTTGAGTGGTTTAAGCACCTCTTCCTTTAGTGGTTCTTGATAGACCTTGACTCTGAATCCATGAATATTATTTGGAATTATATGTTCTCCTAGTGGCCAACTCCACCACATCACTTGTGGAAAGCCTATTGATAATCATAGTTCCATAATCATGTTTTTTTAAATTATGAGCATGTTGTTTCACTATGTACAACAATACTAAATTGCCAACTTTCAAGCCTTTGTCTTTTGAATCTTCAGTAAATTTTTTTTGAGTTGTTCTCTGCGAAGTTTTCATCAATGAATTTGAAATTCATTTGATTCATTACTCCTTGAGATAAGATCTCTGCAATTCACCTATGTATGCTCACTATCAACGTCCTAAAAAGTTGGGACTACACCCCTAAGTTCTTAATGTGATTTCTCATCATATACTCATCCTAAATTGGTTAAATAACTTCCTATAGCAAGCTTAGGACTCAAATTAGCTACTGCTAAAGGCTCTCAGGTCAATTGGAATCAATGAGTGAGCATTGAGTGAATTACTGAGCAAGACCAAGTACCAAAATAGAAAGTTTTTGGAAGTCTCCAATCTTGAAAGATACTTGTTTTGACATAACTATTTGAGGGTGATGCTCCAATGTACATTATGGTTCCAAATGCATATTTGGGAAGCTAAAGGTGTCTACGAAGGTACTATGAAGCTACATTGGCAGGTATAGAATAGGAGGTGTGGATCACCACCTTATATCGGGATTGTATCCAACCATCTCCTCATAGTGATATCAGAGCTATCATCAACTTAACATGTGAGATCGATTCCCATCTAGAGGTACAAGAGGAAGAGGCAAGGGAGGTAGACAAGACAGGGGGAGATTCCGAAGCACCTCTCCATGTGCCATATGTGGATTGACTAACCATACAAGTGAGAATTCTTTTAGATGTTGGAGATAGATGTCTGCGGAAGCACGCGAACAACACAAGGAAGAAGAAGAAGCTTGGAGCACAAACACACAATAGTGAATGTATTACTAGAGAATGTACAAAGATAAGTAGCCCATTAGGGCAATAGGCGTATATACAAGCCAGGGGAAAAAAACCTCCTGAAGAGGGAAAAAAGTGCCCCGGCAGTCCTAGTGTGTTCACACAGATCACTACCTAAATATATCAACAAATCCCCCCTGGGAGTGATGCGGTGAACAAGGAGCTGGCACTCATGTATAAGGAAGTGCCAAGCTATGTGGAAATCACTCCACAAAAGGAAGTAAGCCCAAAGCTTTGTGGAAAGCTTCAAACTCCTCCTTAAGCAAAGCCTTCGTGAAAAGGTCTCCAATGTTCTCCTACGTGGGCACATATGCCAAGCTGATCTCCCCAGCAGAGAACCTCTCCCTGACATAGTGATAATGCACCTCAATGTGCTTAGTGCGAGCATGGAACACAGGGTTCCTCGCAACTGCCAATGCGCTCTGACTGTCAATGAAGATGGTGGTAGTAGAAGACTGGCCAACACCCAAATCAGCCATAAGGTGTTTGAGCCACACACACTCAACAGTTGCTGTGAAAGCTATCCTATACTCAGCCTCACAACTGGAAGTGGTCACAGTAGGCTGCTTCTTACTCAACCAAGATATACATGAGCTACAAAGCATGAAGCAAAAACCACTAGTGGACACACGAGTGTCATAGCAACCAGTCCAATCTGAGTCAGAACAAGCATGCAAATCTGGCGGTAATGATCCCCCCTTGGGATAATACAACTCAAGTAGCCGAGTACCACTCAAGTAGCGAAAGATGCGCTTAACCTCCTTCCAATGCGTGACTCCTGGGCAATGCATAAACTTGCTCATCTGTGAGACAACAAACTAAATATCTGGCCGAGTAATGCATAAGTAAATCAAGCATCCAACAGCCTGCTGATAGAGAACAACATCAAATGCATCTCCAGCATCATGAAGACTCAATCGTAAACCTGTCTCCATAGGAGTGGCAATAGGCTTACAGTCTTCAAGGCCAAAACGCTGCAATAATGTGTCAATATATTTCGTTTGACACAAAGCCATTCCACCATCAACTTGCATAAACTGAATGCCCAAATAGTGATGCAAATGCCCCAAATCAGACATCTCAAATGAGGCATGCAAATCAGCCTTGAAATTAGCAATATGCTTCTCAATAGGACTAGTGAGCAGCATGTCATCAACATAGACAACAATGATCAGAAGCACATCATTAGCACGCTTAACATATAAGGTGCTTTCAGTTGGACTGTTCACAAAACCATGTGCAACCAGATAGGCATGTATCTTCTCATACCAAGCACGTGGTGCTTGCTTTAAACCATATAATGCCTTCTTTAACCTGCACACCTGGTTTTCATGCCCTTTCTACACAAAGCCACCGGGCTGAAAACATACACTTCTTCATGCAAGTCACCATTCAGAAATGTTGTTTTAATGTCCAATTGATGTACATTCCAACCATGATGGGCTGCAAGTGCACAAATGCTCCGAACAGTAGTCATATGGCATGTAGGTGCAAAGGTCTCATCAAAATCAATGCCTCTTTCCTGCGCATAACCCTTTGCAACAAGCCTAGCCTTATACCTGTCAACTGTACCATCAGGTTTATGCTTCAACTTGTATACCCACTTAGTGCCAATGGCCTTCTTGCTAGGAGGCAAGTCACATAAAGACCATGTACCATTCTTCATTGTAGCATCATATTCAGATTGCATAGCAGCCATCCAATTTTCTGAATTCTGTGCTTCATCAAAAGAAATAGGCTCATTCTCATCACAGAGGCTAGACGCAGCCATAGCATAGCAATCTGATGCAAAGGAGGAACTACGAGAGCCTGAACGAGTACGATATGACAAAGGTGCATCTAATTTGCTATCACGCAAAGTCTGCACCAGCCATTTTGGCATAGTTTTTGCCTGCTCAATATCAACTCTCTCATCAACAAGTGCATCATGTAAATCTGCATCAGAAATGGAATGATCTGCATCATCATATGAAACCTGCAAAGGCTGAGAAGTTGCCTCATTAGGACCAGCACTAGACTGTCCACCTGTAACAAGAGGCATCAAAGTATCATACATGTCTTTAGAGCTAACAGATGTCTCCTTAGTACATGAAAGCAATGGTTGAATAGCATCTTCCACAAAGACAACATCACGGCTAACCAGAATGTGTTTAGTCTGTGGATGATACAGACGATAGCCTTTACTTTCAGAACTGTACCCAACAAAAATACATTTTACTGCCTTATCATCCAATTTTCTATGATGTTGTTCAGGCACTAGTGCATATGCCAAACAACCAAAAATCCGCAGATGAGCAACATATGGCTTGCGATCATGCCAAGCCTCATATGGAGTGATAGACTGTAGCGCTTTAGTGGGACACCTGTTAAGTACATATGCTGCACACATGACAGCCTCAAGCCAGAAACTATGTGGTAAAGCTTGACTCTTGACCATACACCTCGCCATCTCCACGAGTGACCTGTTCTTCCATTCAACAACTCCATTATGGTGAGGTGTATACGGCACTATACATTGGCGTTTTATCCCACGTTCAGCTAGAAATGCATTAAAATCAGAAGACATATATTTCCCCCCTTGATCATAACGGAGGGTGCCCATTTTACATGCTGACAAATTTTCAACCAAAACCAAAAACTTTTTGAAGCACAAATACACTTCGGACTTTGCCTTCAATGGATATACCCATGCATGCCCGGAAAAATCACCAATGAAAGTCACGAAGTAAAGATAGTTTCCAAAAGAAGGTGTCTACATAGGACCACAGACATCAGTATGTACAAGCTGCAATTTCTACGTAGCCCAAACTAAACCATCTTTTGGAAAGTAGAAACATTGCATTTTGCCAAAATACAACCTTCACATACATGTTTTCTAGGTGCCTCAAGCTTGGGCAAAGAAGACACCATATCAGATTTCTACAAGCGTAGCAAACTAGCAAAATATCAGATGACCAAAGCGTGCATGCCAAAGCTTTGCATCTGAGATAGCCTGAGAATCATGAACTGCACATGCCAAATACTTCACAGATCTTTCATAGTCTATGAGCTTATATAGCCCACGACATAAAATGCCAGAAGCAATAATAACATCGCCATGTGAGATATCATGAATTGTACATCTGTCATCAACAAATCTCACAACCAAGCCAATCTTGGCTAATGCAAAAACTGATAACAGATTCTTCTTGATCCTTGGCACAAATAAAGCATCCGACAAGGTGAAAGAACTACCATCAGTAGTAGTCAGAATGATCTTACCAACTCCCATAGCAGGATAAGAGGAGTTATTGGCGCATGTGACAGTATTCCCTGTAGGGGCAGGCTCGAGTGAAGAGAAGAAACTGTGCTACGAGGTAATATGTTTGGTCACCCCACTGTCAAAGTACCAAACATCTGAGTCCACTGCAGACATGCACTGCTCATGAGAAGATGGGTCAAAACTGCAAACAGTAGTAAACGCCCATTCTTCTTCTTGCACAAGATTAGCAGACTCTGTTTTTGGTGTAGAGGCTTCTGCAACAACCATTCCAGCCTCCTTTTTCTTTGCCTCTTTTGTAGCCAGTTTTGGATAGTTCTTTATGATATGATCATTCCCTTTACAGTACTTGCAAAACAATTTCTGCTTTTCTGATTTCTTCTCATTTTTATCGTGGTTCTTCGAATGTGCAGCATTTGCAGATTTTTGCTTACTAGTAGAAGAGCTCCATCAACAACACTGAATAATACTCAAATGGCGAAACTCTGATGAGAAAGCACACCTTAATTGACAGCGAATCCCAAAGTCCCTTCTGGCTTCGAAGCTCAAATTTTTGTAGCACAGTTTTACAAGAATTCTACTTGGCCTTTGTCCATTCAGCTTTTAGATATCAGACACACTCTACTAGAAGAATCCATAGGAAAGAGGGGAGAGAGAGAGAGAGAGCGGCAGAGAGAGAGCAGCATATAGATAGAGATGTGTCCAAAGGTGAAGGTGCGAAGCACATTAGATGCACACACATACACACACACAAGATAGAGTCCATAGAAGACACAATGGATGATAAATTACTTTTATTCATTAACAACCATTCAATATCTAAGAAGGAGACCTCAAAAATGAGCGCTCTAGCTCCTTTTATAGTTTTGCAGAAGGCCTCATGCTAGGGTTTGCTCGTTGATGGGGAGGCCCCATGCAAGATCAACTTCTAGTTTTTTCCAATCAACGAAAGGGGAAATGCATAGTTGTGGATATCTATAATTGTTGAGTATGTCATCTCCTCACACACGAACAATTGCAATAGATGCATGGGATTCGAGATGAAAACATCTCAATGGTATTCTCAAAGTCTTATTGTGAACATTCCTTCGAATGTTTTCTCGTAGTAGGGTGGGAGATATTGTATCCTGCAATGCCAAACCTAGCAGATCTGCATAGATGGCATCCTTCTCATGTCATAAACTAGATCGGGATTTCTATGCTCAAAGCTTGGTTTCAATACATGTGGAGACTTGATTTCCCTCAACACCTTAAAAGTTGTTTGCATCAAATCAAATATCTTTAACTGCATCCTTTCTGCCATATTTTTCATTCGAAGTGGTCATGGGAGCTAGTGCCTTATTGTGGCCATCATGCATGCTATGGTAGAGGGATGCCTCAGGTGGTGCAAGATAGGGATTGTTCAACTAGTCTTGAAACTTTGGATCATTCGACACTTTGATAGAGAAAGCTAGCTAGGAGCAACATCTAGGGATGAGACGGTAGCATGGGAACATGTGAAGATGCCTTCATCCAAGTCTACATCATTTTTGGGTATTCTTGAAGAATCTCATTAAGACAACTTTATTTTCAATGTTCAAATCATCATCCAATCGTGTTGATAATCATAAAACTAGAAACTACAAGATCATCATAAATTTCCTCATATCATAATCATCATGTTTTCCATCATATTTTTCAAACATGTTTTTCATCAAATTTTCACACATATGGTACCTTTTTCATGCTTTAGGTGGAAGATCCTCTAGGTGGCATGAGTCCATTGCTTTCTTGTTCATTGTTTGATTATTCATCGTAGTCAACAAGAATCATGGAGCACACGACATATATTGCATGGCATTTGTCAATATGTACCTCAGAGGTGCAATCTTTTGAATGTCGGCCAACTTCATGATAGTCTCTTCAAATACTACCATCGCATGGAGCTACACTTCCATCCTTGCTGAGTGTGTTCACCTTAGTCCTTTCGACGGGCTTCTTCTAAGTAGGCCATGGTAATTCAAAAGTATCTTTGCCCTCCCGATGAATCTACCATTGACTACATTTTGTGGTTCATAGTCTTCTTCATAGGATTGGTCGATAGGAATCTCGAGGAGTTCCTCTGGCTCCAGAACATCAAGTGGTGATGCTAGTCACTCATGGTTTGTATGTGATACAATCTATGTGTGTAATGTAGCCACTTGCTTTCAAAAATGTTCAAATTCATTTAAGACTTTAGTAGGTATTAGATGCTCTACAGTGGTTTGATCTTCCTGTATCAATATGGGCATGGCCGCTTGAGTGGTCATCAATGTCTCACACTCCACCATGAGCTCATTCTGTGCTTCTAACAATGTTGTATAATCTTTGAGTATAATTTTAATTTCTCTGGATGGTAGGACTTGGACCAATTGGTGCTAACGAGCGTGCCAAATGTGTCTAGGGCTACTTAAGAATTTTCTTTATTTTTCACTTGTAGCCTTTGATTCTCCTCCCATGCCACGACAAGGTGGTTGCATAGTAATCGGCCCTTATCGTGCATTAATCAAACATTACATTCCATTTGAGCTCTAAGGATCTCTTCCAAATCTACAATTGCTTGTTTGTTTTCATTCTCAATCTCGGTTTCTAGCATGTGATGTGTCTCCTTAAGCTCCATGTAGCATCCATTCAGTGTATAGCATCCGTTTAGTGAAGCATTCTCAATGCTTAATGAATTTATCTTTGCGTGTAGGTTAAACGTGTCTTCTTGGAGGCATGCATAGGGTTGGCCCATTGTGATGATCTCTTCATGTACTTGTTGCATACATACAAACATTTGTTAAATGGCACTATCTCTTATAGACGATTAGTAGATTGGATTATAGTGCATAAATGCTTGTTGTTCAAGGTGTGATGTAGAAGGGATGCTGGTGGGAATGGCTAGAGTGGATGTAAATGTGAGCACATGTGTGAGTGGAGGTGGTGTAGGTGTAGGGGGGACTGGGGATTGTGCATGAAGTGGAAATGGTGGTGGTGATGTTGTGGGAGGTGGTGTCCATTACAACATACATGTTTATATGTGTGATTATGATTCTAAAAAGTGGTAATGGTTGTTTCATTAGTGGTGGTGAAAAAGTGGGAACTAAACAAAAATCATGGTTCAGCTGATGGTGTGGGGAGGGTAATATTACATCATATAGGAGTGGTCCAATTGGCGGTTAAGAAAAGGTCATAGGAAAGAGGGAATAGATACAATCTAAGTTGGGTTAATGGACGTGAATGATTAAGTAGTAGGTGTGTGGATTTATGGTGGGAAAGGAGCAAACGTATGGTGAATAGGATTTTGAAATGGAGCCATGGTACGCAGTACTGAAGAGGTGGTGCTATGGGTAGTTGTGGTAGAGGTGTCAGTCAAAGAGGTTATTATAAAGTGTTCTTCAGTGTTAGCAAACATGTGAGGTGGTGACTAGGGTGGGGATATAATGGGGATGTTGTAGCAAGGTGGATTTTATGGTGGAATCTAAAAAATTTATTGGAATTCCTCATCGATTTGGATGATAGAGGTGATTATGGGATGCGTGGGTCACTAAGTAAAAAGCTATCGATAGGTGGATGGGTGGAGGCATGTTTTCTCTGAGTGTTGAGCATATTGATAGGCTGGGGTGCACCAACTCTTGAATGGGCTGACCTTGACTTGGTTGAAGGTTCACGTTGGTGGGATCATATCTCATTGGTGATTGGTTAGTAAGAAAGTTCAATGTTTATAATACTCCTACTACATGTATGAGAGTTTGCATTGTTTCAATAAAATCCTCATCAAAGCCATTTTTTATAGATGTTGTAATATGGCATGACTTTGGTCTTTGTTCAACTCTCAACATTGGCATTGTAATAGGCCTTTCGATAGTGAAATAATTCATTTTGAAGTTTTTGAATTACATTGTGGGGATAATGCTTAGAATGAACAATTAGGTAATTCTATGCATGTGGGCAAAATTTTGGGATGACAAGTTTCATATTCTCTCTAGACCTTATTCACATCGTCTTTTTTGTTGAAAATTGAACATGAAGATGAAAGAAGTATGAAAAATTCTATAGGATAGAAAGGTAGAGCATGCGTAAGAGAATAAAAGTGTCTATGCGATTTTTTTGTGAATCATGTTGTAAGTACCTCTTTTAGGGTAGTTCATTATAAGAAATTGCCTTGATTACATTCTCTCTCTAGAATTTCTAAACTTGCAAGGCTCCAAAGTGGTAATTGGAGGCGGGTTTGGACCTAGGACATCTCTAACACTATTTCGCAGATCGAAAGATTGAATAAAAGTGTCTTTCACAAGCTTAAGCTAATTCCTCACTCTTTTTGAGTTACAAGGCTTGGAAACGTGCCCTTTTTTTAGGTACTTAAAAAAAAGAGGGCTCTTCTATTTCTACTCAAATCTGTGATTTTAAAGCACACATGTTATTATGCCTAATTACAAATATCTCCTGATATGTCTTTCCAGTGCTTTTCTTCAATTTTTGGATAGGTACCGCTAAAGAAAGCAGTACTACAACTTCATGCTTTGCAAATCTTTTGTAGAGAATCAAGTTTTTCTAAATTTCATGGTTTGCAAACTTCTTTGGGTGGTGATCAACTCTGTTATAAGAAGACCTATGCATCAAAGAGGAGGATATGAAAATTCAGAGAATTACCTTGTGATTGAGAGTGAGAGTGAGAATGTGATTGAGAGTGCCATTGTGAATGAGATTGTGATAGGCTGGGGTGTGGTTGGGAGGTAGAGGCTTTGTCAAGAAGCTAGTTTCCAAGGCAATTGTATCGATTGATTCACATCTATAATATCAAGATTTCTCTTTCTTTGAGTCATATCTTATCTACTCTTGTATGCCCAATTTTCCCTTATCTTTAGCAAGTCTTGTTTTTCTCTCTTCCACTATTATGGAATGATTGGAAGCTTGTGATTGAGGATAGATTGTGATTGAGGAAACACCACAAGTGGTATCAGAGAAGAATCAGTCCTCATAATGATGGAATGTTTGACACAAAAGATGCATGAGCAAGAGGAGCTTATTGAGAAGCATCTTGAAGAATTATGCAAAGAATGAGGCGAAAACAACCAGAAGGCCCAGAACATTTGTTCATGGAGCTCAACGATGAAGTAGATGAAGGTGCAAGAACATTTAGTATGCTGAGAGGAAGAGAAAAATGTAATTATGAAGATATGGAGTTAGGTGAGAATACCAATTGATGATGAAGAGCATCTTGATGACTTTAAAGGGATTTAGGATTGATAGCGATTGATCATATAGGATGCCATCCAAGGAAAAAGGTATGGTATGCCCCAGGAGTCATATGAGAGTTGCCTTCCACTGAAAACAAAGGCAGCGTAGAAGAATGAGAACAAAATAATCAGCAATGTTGAATAATACTCAAATGGCAGAACTCTGATTAGAAAACACAACTTAATTGATAGCGAATCCCAAAGTCCCTTCTGGCTTCACAACTCATATTTTTGTAGCAGAGTTTTACAAGAATTCTACTTGGCCTTTGTCCATTCGTCTTTTAGATATCAAAGAGATATCAGACACACTCTACTAGCAGAATCCACAAGAAAGGGGAGAGATAGAGATAGAGAGAGAGAGGTAGAGAGAGATGTGTTGCAAAGGTGAAGGTGCAAAGCACACTACATGCACACACATACACACACACAAGATAGAGTCTGTAGAAGACACAATGGATGATAAATTACTTTTATTCATTAAAAATGATTCAATATCTAAGAAGAAAACCTCAAAAATGAGCGCTCTAGCTCCATTTATACTTTTCCTAGGAGTTTTGGGTAGTTTCAAACTAACTGTTTGGCATACTTGAAAATTTGGTTCTGCACTACTTTTGGAGCATCTAACAAACTCTAAAATTTATGAAAAATGACATATGGGTTCTATCTAAGCTCCTCTAGCTTTAGGACTCCTTGGATTCCACAAAGAGGAGCATTAATTTACGAAATTGGAGACTTATGCTACAAAATTAGCTATAAAAATCATTGTCCAATGTTGAATGATAATTGTGATTTTTAAAAGCATAGTATCTTTGAAAAGCTAAAGACTTCTCCTCACTCTCCCTTCCACATCCTTGTTCATACATTCTTTGCATACTTTTGTGGTGTCCATGTCTACTTCCTCTACTTCTAGCATTTCCAACACTCCCTCCCTCTCATGTCTGTCGTCTCTGACAGAACCCTGTTATAGGGAGTGATCTATGTCTTTTGGAAGAAGGTCTCATGCTAGGGTTTGCTCGTTGATGTGAAGCCCTTGTGCAAGGTAAGCTTCTAGTTTTCTCCAACCAACAAAAGGGGAAATGCATAGTTGTGGATATCTATAATGTGTTGAGTACGTCATCTGCTCACAAGCGAACAGTTGGAGTGGATGTGTGGGATTCAAGATGAAAACCTCTTAATGTTATTCTCAAAGTCTTGTTGTGAACATTCCTTCGAATGTTTGCTCGTAGCAGGCTGGGATATATTGTATCCTACAATGCCAAACCTAGAAGATCTGCATAGATGGCATGGTGCTCATGTCATAAACTAGATCGAGATTTCTATGCTCAAATCTTGGTTTCAATACATGTTGAGACTTGATTTCCCTGAACACCTTAAAGTTTGTTTGCATCAAATCAAAGATCTTTAACTACATCCTTGCCACCACATTTTTCATTCTAAGTGGTCATGGGAGCTAGTGGCTTATTGTGACCATCATGCATGCTATGTTAGAGGGATGCCTCAGGTGGTGCAATATAGCGATAGTTCAACTAGTCTAGAAACTTTGGATCATTCTACACTTTGATAGTGAAAGCTAGGTAGGAGCAACATCTAAGGATGAGACCATGGCATGGGAACATGTGAAGATGCCTTCATCCAAGTCTACATCGTTTTTGGGCATTCTTGAAAAATCCCATCAAAACAACTCTATTTTCAGTGTTCAAATCATCATCCAATCATGTTGATAATCATAAAACTAGAAACTACAAGATCATCATAAATTTCATCATATCATAATCATCATATTTTCCATTATATTTTCGATCATATTTTCCAAACATTTTTTTCATCGTATTTTCCTACATATGGTACCTTTTCATGCTTCACGTGGCACATCCTCTAGGTGGTGTGAGTCCATTGATTTGTTGTTCATTGTTTGAATTTTCATCGTATTCGACATATATTGCATTGCGTTTGTCCATATGTACTAAAAGGTGCAATCTCTTGAACGTAGGCCAACTTCAAGATAGCCTCTTCAAATACTGGCATCGCATGGAGGGTTGACTCGAGTCCTTCGACGGGCTTCTTCTAAGCAGGCCGCGGTAATTCAAAAGTATCTTTTCCCTCCTCGATGAATCTACCATCGATTACATTTTGTGGTTCATAGTCTTCTTCATAGGATTGGTCGATAGGAATCTCAAGGAGTTCCTCTGGCTCAAAAACATCAAGTGGTGATGCTAGTCACTCAAGGGTTGTATGCGATGCAATCTATGTGTGTAATGTAGCGATTTGATTTCAAAAAGTTTCAAATTCATTTAAGACTTTAGTAGGTATACGATTCTCTACGGTGGTTTGCTCTTCTTGTATCAATGTGGCCATGGCTTCGTGAGTGGTCCTCAATGTCTCACACTCCACCATGAGCTGATCGTGTGCTTCTAACAATGTTGTATAATATTTGAGTATAAGTTTAATTTCTCTCGATGGAACCACTTAGAATCAATTGGGTCTAACGAGTGTCCCAAATGTGTCTAGGGATACATAAGATTTTTCTTTACTTTTCCCTTGTAGCCTTTGATTCTCCTCCCATGCCACAACAAGGTGGTTGCATAGTAATCCCACATTGTGCATTAATTAGGCATTACATTCCATTTGAGCTCTAAGGAGCTCTTCTAAATCTACAACTACTTGTTTTTTTTTTCTCTCAATCTCTGCTTCCAGCATGTGACGTGTCTCCTTAAGCTCTATGTAGCATCCATTCAATGTATAGCATCCGTTTAGTGAAGCATTCTCAATGCTTAATGAATTTAGCTTTGCTTGTAGGTTAAACTAGTCTTCTTGGAGGCATGCATAGGGTTGGCACATTGTGATGATCTCATCATGTACTTGTTGCATACATACAAACATTTGTTGAATGGCATTGTCTATTATAGATGATTATTAGATTGGATTATAGTGCATAAATACTTGTTGTTCAAGGTCTGATGTAGAGGGGATTCTAGTGGGAATGGGTAGAGTGGAAGTAAATGTGAGCACATGTGTGAGTGTATTTGGTGTAGGTGGAGGGGGGATTGGGGATTGTGCATGAAGTGGAAATGGCGGTGTTGCTTTTGTGGGAGGTGGTGTCTATTGTAGCATACCTGTTTATATGTGTGATTATGATTGTGAAAAGTGGTAGGTTGTTTCATGAGTGATGGTGAAAAAGTGGAACAAAAAAAAAATCATGGTTTGGTTGATGGGGTGGGGAGGGTAATGTTACATAATATAGGAGTGGTCACATTGGGGGTTGAGAAAAGGTCATAGGAAAGAGGGAATAGATACAATCTAAGTCGGGTTAATGAAGGTGAATGATGAAGTAGTAGGTGTGGGCATTTGTGGTGGGAAAGGAGTAAATGTATGGTGAATGGGATTTTGAAATGGAGCCATGGTAGGAAGTACTCAAGAGGTGGTGGTAAGGGTAGTTGTGGTAGAGGTGTCAATCAAAGAGGTTACTGTAAAGTATGCATTGTTAGCAAACATCTGAGGTGGTGACTAGGGTGGGGATGAAGTAGCAAGGTGGGGTTTGTGGTGGAATCTAAATACTTTAATGGAATTCCTCATAGAGCTGGGTGACAAAGGTGACTGTTGGGATGGATGGCTCACGAAGTAAAAAGCTATCGATAGGTGGGATGGAGGGAGGCATGTTTTCTCTGAGTGTTGAGCATATTGATAGGTTGGGGTGCACCAACACTTGAATGGGCTGACCTTGACTTGGTTGGAGTTCACTTTGGTGGCATCATATCTCACTGGTGATTGGTTAGTAAGAAAGTGCAATGCTTCTAATACTCCTGCTATATGTATGAGAGTCTCCATTGTTTCAATAAAAGCCTCATCAAAGCCATTTTTTCTAGATCTTGTTGTAATATGGCATGACTTTTTTCTTTATTCAACTCTCAACATTGGCATTGTAATAGGCCTTTTGATAGTGAAATAATTCATTTTGAGGTTTTTGAATTACATTGTGTGGATAATGCTTAGAATGAACAATTAGGTCATTCTATGCATCTAGGCAAAATTTTGGGAAGACAAGTTTCATATTCTCCCTAGACCTTAGGATCAAAAGATGATAGGATAAGTACATGTGGATATCTATCTTTTGTTGGTACAAAGCTCATTTCTTGGTCTTCTAGGAAACAAAATACTGTAGAAATCTCCTCAAGTTAATCTGAATACAGAGAATTGGCAAATGCAACTCAGGAAGCAATGTGGATCAAGACCCTATATATAGATTTAGGGTTGGTTTTTGGCACTCATATATATTTGGAGGCAATATGAGTTCACTGCATTTAGCTGCTAATCCTATCTTTCATGCTACAACTAAGCATATAGAAGCCCATTATCACTTTGTTAGAGAAAAGATGGCAAGCAATCAATACATGCACGCTCAAGGTAAAAATCATAGCTTAACTAAGAAAGAAATATCTTCCAAACACTCTCTTTGTTTGAATGAATCTATTTATTTTGATGAGTTTTGGAATTACAAGTCACACGAACATTAGCCTTATTGTTGATCCCAATGAAAGGTATCATCTAGAGAAATATGATCTTTTATGTTTCTTCTCCCTCCTTGTCATGAACTAAAAAAATTCCTCTATCAAGGAACATCTATCTTGCCGAACTTAGGAAATGTTCATGATTAGCTAAACTCTCATCACTGGTTCATCCTCCTTTCGCGAACAAGTCGACAGCATTTTCAGGCGATCAAATGCAAGTTGACATTCTTGAGTCCACACAAACTATCAAGAATTACTAGTAATCAGACGATTAAGTGGGATAGCCACATGAGCGAGCCACCGAAGGTGTCTCCCATGCCATCGTATTTGTCCAAGGAATCTCATAACCTCCTTTGGTGTCATAGGGGTAGGTGCATTCAACACTGCATTCAGCTTATCAAGGTCCCGTTCAATGCCCTGTTGTGAAATAATATGACCAAGAAACACGCCACAAGAAACTCAAAAGATAGATTTGTTAGGATTTAAGCACAGACAAAACTCCTGACACTTGCAAAAACAACAATGTAGGTGATAGAGGTGAGCTGATGCATCACGAGATAACAAGAAATCATTCAAATACACTGCATAAATCTAGCTAAGTAGGGAGAAAAGATCTCCTGCATGCACCATTGAAAGGTGTTGGGAGCATTCTGGAGACCGAACCACATCACTGTACAAGCATATACGCCCCTATTCGTAATAAATGCCATCTTGGGAATATCCATTTCAGCCATGCGTACCTGATTGTAGCCACTATAACCATCCAAGAAGGAATACATTTCTTGTCCAGCAACATCATCTAGCATGGTATCCAAGAAGGGAAGTGGAAATGGATCAAGCACCGTTTCCGCATTCAACTTCCAGTAATCCATGCAAATACATAATTTCTTGTTTTTCTTTGGGAGAATGATGATAGAAGAGATCCATTCACGATGCTCAATGGGAACAATGAATCTTACTTTCAATAGCCGATCCAATTCAGCCTTCACTTGTGTAGCATAATTGGGATTCATTCAATAACTTGGTTGTTTAGTTGGCCAAGCATCTGGTTTCAGCATCACATGGTGTTGCTTGATATGAAGGTCCAATCCTTTCATGTCGTGATGATCCCATAAGAATACATCAGCAAATTCTTTCAGCAACTATAGTAAATCTTCTTGAAAAGTTTTCGGTAACCCAGCCTTAAGCTTGATCAGACGCGGATTAGCCTCATCTCCCCAATTACAAGTGATTAGTTGATCTTTTGATACATAAAACTATCAGGGCATGGAGATATCCTCAACTAGATGGAGTAATTGTTGTAGGTTGGTGGCATCCACAACCTGATCCGTAACTGGTTCCAATCCTTCAGTAAGGGGAACTACCATACAAGCGGCCGGAGTCCAGTTATACATGATGGCTTGTAAATCAACGATGCCCAACGCTAGCAAATCCTGGTTACCATTTAGGAAAGCTTCTTCTTCGTCATCTGAAAGTCCATCCAACATATGCACAGGTTCACATAAGGTCGAGCATGAAGGTCACAAGGCTTCATATCATCCAAGGATACCACATATTTCCGATGATTGCTTTTGAAAATAAGTTCATGTGTAGACCAATCCTATAACACTTTTGCTTGTTTCAACCAGGCCCTCCCAAATAGTAAGTTGTAATACAGACTTGATTCATGTACTTCCAAAACAACAAAAGTCATTTTGAACACTGCTCCCTGTAGGTTAATGGGTATATCACGCACTAAACCCACTAGATGTACCCTAGATTGATCACTCATTCTTACAAAAAACTGGACGGGTTCAATCTGAGTCCATCCTAACCTTTTACAAAGTGCGGCTGTAGCAATGTTAACACCTGAGCCTCCATCAATTAACACTTGTGTAATTTGTGGTTTTTATACCATACCGTCATTAAAGGAACAACATGGTCCACCGTAGCATCAAGTTCCGAACTAATGGTTGCTGTAGCAAGCATACACGAAGATCCTCGACTGATTTGTTGCTGAAATTGTTATCGCATATCAAGCACCAAGGCTAACATTTGCACCAATAGTATTG
Organism: Ceratopteris richardii; assembly: GCA_020310875.1. Taxonomy (NCBI): domain Eukaryota; kingdom Viridiplantae; phylum Streptophyta; class Polypodiopsida; order Polypodiales; family Pteridaceae; genus Ceratopteris; species Ceratopteris richardii. The sequence continues at coordinate 248,219,480 of CM035406.1, forward strand.
TAATATATGCTTTTGATAAAATATTCCACACAGAATCAAGATTCGACATACCCAGTATTAAGTCTCGTGTGTCCTCTGAGCGCAATTGGACCGAAGTCCTATCTTCCGATGGTGTATTCTGTACTGTTTGCTAGACCACGAGTACTAGATCGGGAAACACAATTGGCTCTTGACTTGCTCTTGTGCTAGCTTTATTAAAATTCTCTGTTGTTCTCAAATTCCTGGCTCAAAAATCTCAGAAGTTGGCTACAACTTCTTACCGGACCATGTTTGAACTACTATTGCTTGGGTATCTACCACTGAGATATATAACATATTTGCCATTGGATGCTGTCGTTCTTTTCTTCACTTATCATATTCGGATGCTTCTTTGCAATATATGTGGATAGGTCAAATTTCACCACAAAAATGGCATCTTGGTGGTCGAAGAGACACACCTTCACCGGATTGGCCCGAATTCCAATGGGTCTATCCAAAAATGTTTGTTCGTGGTCCTCTGTAGGTTTTTTAACTTTGATAAGGGGTATTTCTCAAATGGGGTGGTACGAAGTGGGTAGCTTGTTGTCCCTACTCCTATATTATGGCATTTATGGTTGGTCTGGTCTGCACTTTGGCATTATATGGACAAGTTTCCGTGGAATGACTCATCGTATTACAAATAGCATAATACATTTGATTTAACGCACACGCTAAAGTGGTATGTCTCAAGATCTTGCATTTCGTGTAATATACTTGTTTCAGTGGGTCATCATTCATGCTCTTGGAAGCCTTTAACCAATCCAAATCTTCCATAAAACCACCAACCTTATGCTCGAACTAAAATGCCATGACAATGACTGCATCCAAGGTAATGCCGCCCACACATTTTGTAATCATAACTTGTTTGAGTTGGGGGTTTAATCCATTAATGAGCCACTAGGTAATCACATCATCCGGTAAATTAGCGTGCACCAATGGCAGCTACTATAGATGAGTGTGGAATAAAACTGCATACTCTTGCACACTCTAATGTGGTTTTTGTCTATTGTTTTGTAAATAATTAAAGATTTCAGCCACAATTTTCTTTAATCAAAAACATTGTAAAAATGCATTCTTAACATTTTCATATTGACTCAAATGATTAATATCATATTTGGTTAACTAGTGAGCCGCTTCATTAACAAGACTAGATTGAAACACAATAGCCTTGTATGCCGAATCCCCTAGATAATTGAGAACATCATGATTAATTTCAAAAGTAAGAACATGAGCATCAAGATCATCACCTAGAAATCCACCAAATTTCGTATACGTAACTCTGACAAGTACCGGTCGTGGGGTATAATCTGTTGCTGCTGTTGCTATTGATGTTGTTGATGTTGCTGTTGTTGTTGGTGGTATTGTTGTTGTTGTTGGTTGTGTTGTTGGTTGTGTTGCTGCTGATGTTGTTGCTACGTACTACTCATGTTGTCTAAATCAAGATGGAATATCACTTCAGAATGACTTGAACATGTTGATCGTGATTGTTGTTGGGTCATATTGCCACTTTGCAAATTCCCCGGTAGTATGATATCATTGAGTCGATCACACACGTCTAAATTAAATTTCCATTCCTCGCATTTCGCATCTAAAATGAACTTTTCACCAGAACTTTCATCCACCAATACACTAGTTTCATCGAAATCAAAACTAAAAATTGAGTTGTCATGGAAATTCAACAAACTATCATTGGAATTCACTAAACTGTCACCGAAACTCACTAAACTTTCACCGGAATTCACTAATCTATCACGGAATTCACTAAACTGTCACCGGAATCAGCAACTACTCCAGTGATCGTACTTTCAATAGATGAGGTTGGTTGCACTTCTGATATACTTTGTAATCCTTGAACCAGAAAATATTGAGGTGGCACTCCACTAGCCCATATATCCCGCTTTCCTTCCAACAATTGTCCTTCACCACTACCACCATGAGGCGTTCCCAATGTGCTATGAACTTTCGAGGGATGCTGATCACTTCTGTACTTGGGGTAAGATTCTCCGGAACATGTTATAGGCATATATCACATGATTTTTTCTTCAAACCTTAATCTGGTCTCACACCAGCTACTCCATGTCCCATGGCCGGTGCCAGTGTTAAGATGTTAAAATCATATTAACTAATACTCAAATAAAATTGCCAATGGGTTCTTGGGATGGTCAGGGGTCTATATTACAAGGACCCTATATTTATTTCCCCAATTCAAACATTCATTGTACTGTGCCCTTCATTACCTTACACGGATTCTTCCATCAGAATTAACTATTAATCTCATCCACAAACTACTCAACAATAATGAAGTGTTCACCACAACCAAAATACGTAGATTCTTACTGACTATTGACACACTATCAGCATTAACTTTATACTTCACAAATGAACACAGAACATCGAAAAAATCACCACATTTACTCAGTACCAAAGCATTAAAAGAATAGTATAGCAATGTGAGTAACTGTGCTGAAATCAGTCCATAGGCACACCACCCAAACTCACAGTTCGACGTCTTCACTCTACCCCTCACCTCCATGCATTCTTTCATTATCAAAGAGTTATGAAAATCACACTACATCCTTTTGATGTGCGTCCTTTCGCAATTACATTTTTGACTAAGTATAATTGCATTCCATTCCGGCTGCCTAATAGACCCCTCTAGCCTAGCCTCTCTCTACCTTGATGTGATGTGAAGAAACTCAAAGTTGCCCAATGGAGACATGTAGATGGTGTGGTAGGTATATCTACATGTGTCATGGAGTCCCTATAAAACCCTAGTATGAGAACTATAAAGAATGCTCCTGATACTAGAGCATTTTTATGCCACGGTATCACTCGGTCTATCCCATGTCATCTATATGTATATGTGCCAAATCTCTTAGCAGATGATCTTATTGCTCTCTTGATGGGAGAGCGAGTAGGTGGGGGATTGGATGTCATATTCTAAAGTGGTATCTAGTCATACACATACACACACAGAGAAAGAAAGTTATATTAACATCTTCTAAAGACCAAAGTTGACCTATGAGACAAACCCAAATACATCGATGATGCACCAAGTATCCATAAACAAAATAGAGTAAAAACATCTAAAGTAAACTAAAAATGAAAGCCCAACAACGTGCAGAAAGTGACACGGTTATGGCACCATAGAGAATGACCATGTAGTACAATAGATGACTACACATAATATCATGTATGTGGGCTGCAATGGACCAACCAAGATGAATAGGCCTATCAATGTAACATGGGGGGAGTGGATGGCGGCTCTATGACATAGGTGTGAGATGAAGAATGACATGCTAGGGTGTGGATAGTCATCTATGCTCCATTTGGTGATCATGAAGTAGTCAGATCCTCAATATCAAATGCTAGTATAGCGGACGTCTCCTATATATAGGGACATGTGGATGTCTCTTAGCTCAATGGGTCTTTGCCTTCTTTGCACTAAGCCCTTGGCTGTTGGGGATCAAACATGGCTTGATTCTCTAAAAGAAATGATTGATTCTCTATTGTATGCCCTTATCCACTACCTGTGTAGGCTATATCAAAGTCTCACATCTTTAGTATGTAGCAATGAGGAATCATCCAAGACAACTCTAATCCACACTCCTCATACATTGTTATCATAATCTCTCTATCTAAAATTGTACCCTGTGCTCAGCATATGTGGAGAAACATATAAGAAAATTCTCCTTGTTCTCCACGTCTGTCTCAAAAATTGGGTAGATGGGATCCTCATGTATCATAGTAGCTTCATGTCTCTCAATCTCTAGCCCTAGAGATGATACCCTAGGCTGCCAAATAGCCACTTGTATGTGATGTGGCATATAAATCTACATGTAATGAGGCATATCAATGAACCCCTCATATAAAATCTATAGGAAAAGCTCAAGATAATGGAGCTTTCCTATTGGAAGTGTCTCCCCTAGTAGGATACACATCCTCTATATATACATGTGTCATAGCTCATGTCATATTATCCTATTTCTCTCATGCAAAGAGAGTGAGTAGGTGGGAGCATGTATCCTACTATAGGGGTGGTAGTTGATCCATATCAAATGCATAGTTGGCCAATTAGTCTCTAATTTGGGCATACCATTATGAAGTCTCTCTTTCTAGGGAAATAACACATGAACCTTGAAAGGTCCTATATGTGATGTAGCTACTATCCATATTCGGGAGTCTATGGAGCAAACATACTCCGTAGAACAAAGGCTCTACTAGCATTAGGGGTGTAGTGAGATCCCCTCTAATGATGTCATGTGGTACTCATTGCTTGCTATGTATCAACCTAGAAATCATGTGTACTTGGGTTTTTACACCAATGTCCATAACATCAACATAATCTATTCTTCATTATCTTTATTGATTTTTTCCATTTATTCTATTGTTAAAGCCATGTTTTCATAAATGAAATCATCTATGGATGGATTAATATCAATTTTTGGTAGTGTTTTCTCTTTATTATCTGTAGAATCATGAAATAGATTATTATCTTTGTCATTATGCATAAAATTTTCACAATCATGTAGAATGATTGTAATTTCTCTCTTAGATGTTGATATTGCAATAGTTGATGATGAATCATCATCATGATTTTCTTATCTCTCTAATAGTAAAGTTATCAAACAATGATGGAACTCTATGTTGAACACGAAGTACTTGCCCACCAAAGATGAACATCATGGTTTTTGTAAAAAAAAAAATGTTTGTTCAATGTGCATAGAAAGCATATATGATTCTTTTGTAAATGACATTATGTTCGAAGAATCCATTGCCCAAAACCCAGATAATTTTCTTCTCATTGTGGAATTATCCTTATACTCAGCTAGAAACCAATCAACCTTCAAAATAACCTCAAACGAAAAGCTTCGGTTTTATGTTCTTAAAATAATAATAGATCTTCTTATCAAAGATATAAATTTTGTTTGGCTATTTGAAGATATGAAATGATATTTCATAGATGCTAACAATGGTCCCTTGTAACCAAGTTCATTGTCTATAAAGTTCATGTAGTTTGAGTTCACACGTGACAATTTTTTCTTAAAGGCAGAATAATGCTAGAATGCTCTATTTTGTGTAAAGAATCAATATCTTGGCCCAAAGCATCCATCAAGTGCTTACAACTCTAGGAATCTTTGTTTCATCCATGGGATGGATCAATAAATGAGCTTGTATATTAAAAAATGAAGTTGGAAGCTCTTTCTTCATTAAACATAGTAGTGCTTTGAATTTGTGTTTCTTTTGTAGGATTGAATATTTTTTAATATATTTTGATGATATCCACCTATTATTAAATTATAGATTAAGTTATAATGAAATAAATTTCTATAAGTGAAGATATCAAATAATCTTATAAACTAAAAATACATGAGTGATAATCACATTGTAAGCGATACAAGATTATGAATCGTGTCTACTCTTCCGTTTGTTTTTTTTTAAGATAAAGGAAGTTCGGCCTTAGCGTACTCTCCCGGACTTGAATTAAATAAAGGAAAAATACAAAAAAAGGGGACTAGTGCCCACGGGATCCCCCAAATTCCACAGCGCAGGGGAAGCTTTTACAGAGTGTAGCTCACTTTACAAGAAAAAGGTTAATCGCCCACTCATCACCCTCAAGCGGGGCCCACATGGGTAAAGTGTGTTCTTGATGACTCCTAAAAGAAAGGGGAGGTTTCTTACAATTAGCAATCCTTTTGCCAAGAAGGAACAATGAATACTCAATCGACCAGAGTTTCGAGTGTTCTAGAGATTCGTGGAGTGACCATTGGCTTCTCCCAGCAGAGCTGGCTTCCAACTGATATATTTCTGATGACCAATTTTATTCTGATGATCTGCCATAGCCTTTGTGGTAAGCCTTGCAAGGCTTACATGGAGTTATAGAGGAGGTTGATAAACCTCGCATCCCCATCATGTGGAGCCCACTTGGTTTTAAGCTTATTGTTGACATACTGTAGCTCTTTGTGATGTCTGAAGGGGGGGTTTTCTTACAGTTAGCAATTCTTCTACCGAGAAGGAAAAGGAACTTCTCGATCGACCATTCCTTGGGGGTATTGCCAAAGTTTTGAGCACATCTTTCTCACCAAATCTTCCAAAGGATCTCTCCCCTAATCGCATTCCACAATGCCGCAGAGCAACCGATCGCCTCACCAATGAGGGCTTGCTTCCAATTGATTTGTTCTTGGAGTCCCAAAGAATGACCAAGAACCCTCCATAACCGAAGGGATTTAGGGCAAGCAAAGAATAGGTGACCTATATCCTCTTTGCTACGGCAACATCGCTTGCACCAGGGTGGAACCCCATAGATCTTGTTAGCTTTTGCATTGGTCCATATTCCACGATGTAGGATTTGAAATAGGAGAACTGAACTTTTTTTTTCAATGAGAGGGTGCCTTTTGTTTTCCACATTTCTCATGCCTTGGATCGAGAACCAAATAGAGTCGTTTTTTCTGATACCTTTAGCCCACTTCCAATCTTCACTGATTCTGATGTGAGGTTTGAATGTGTTCCAGCTCAACCACAAGGATCTTACCAGGATTGATCCTTTGGGTGAGACCGAAATCAGAGAGAATCGGAGGGTGAGGATGTCGAGGTTTTTCCATCCAGGGTAGCCTACCAAAGTAATCGCGTTTGTGTTTCTAAAAATTAATGTGGCCCAAGAAGAATCTCTGTTGCACCATGCCTTAATCATCCACTTAGCCGCAAGTTTATTGGCCATGCTACCAATGTCCATAATACGCAGACCTCCATTCTCCTTTCGGCTAGTGCATATGAACCATTTGGTTTTAGGCACTCCCCTCCTGTTATGGTCCCTGGTCCAAAGAAAGTTCCTACAAGTACTTTCTAATTTGGCTAAATCTTGATTTTTTGGTCTCCAGCAAGAAAGAAAGTATATGATTGAGGATATGAGGAACGTGTTGATCACCATGGCTTGACCAACAAGATTGATTTGCAAAACCCTCTAGGAGTTAAGTTTATTATTAAGTCTAGCGAGGACCCAAGCCCACCTTTGTTCTAGACCTGATTGAATGCTTTGGCATCCTTGCATTGTGAGGAGATTGGGTTGATTCCCTTTGATAGCCCTAAATGCAGTCTTGGTATGGTTAATTCTGTATCCAGAGGCCTCACAAAACGTGTCAAGGCACCACCAAAAGGTTTCCAAGCTGATATCATCATTGTGCACAAAGGCATTTGTGTCATCCACAAATAGTCTCATGGTCATTTGCCTAGAGTTATGTAGCAAAGTGATGCCTCTTATGTGACCAAGCTCCATCTTTTGCTCCACAAGTCGGCTCAGTCCTTTAGTGGCGATGCCAAAGAGCAGCGGGGCCAATAGACAACCTTGCCTGATGGATCCTTTCAGTTTGATTGCCTTTGAAAGTTGTCCGTTGACATTGACTTTGGTCGAAGCATTGCCAAGGAGAGTGGAGATCATCCTGAGGAATCTTTGACTACACGTGAGGGCTTTTAGTGATTGTAAAATATAGTCCCATTCCAATGTATCGTAGGCTTTGTCAAAGTCAATCTTAAGGAAGACGATGTCCTGATTAGATTCTTCAGCATAGTCTAGAACTTCCCAGATATCAGTGATGGCTTTCAATATTGACCTTCCCTTAATGAAGCCTTTTTTGCCTTTGCTAACCCACTGGTCTAAATGACAGGATATCCTACTCCATTTTTTGCACATCCATTGATAACAAGAGGTAAATATATTTCAAAAATATATTCCAATCATGTGTATTTAAAAGCTCTTTTCATCCAAAGTAAACATTTTGAAAAGACACTCCATATCTTGTAGGTGTGCAAATGGATTGAATCCTACTATTGATAATTTGCATCTCCTTTGTTGTTCGTACCCAAGGATTGAGTTCATAAGTTCTTTAGAACTATGGAACATAATCATAAATTGGCCTTAACATTGGTTTTGAGTTTTCAAATTTTAAATCATTTCTTGATGTTGTTTTCTCTTTTAATTCAACAAGGTGTTGCCACAATGAAAACCCAACATTCTTGAATATACGCAAAGGATCAAGAAGATTTTAAATCTTAACTCTTTTAAATATTCCAAAGAAAGTTGTATCGACATGTTCTAAACTACTGACCATTTTCCCTTGCCTCTCATCTTCATATTATCATCATCTTGACCATCATTGAAAATTTATAATTATGGATCTATATGATCCCCATTCTATTCATTTCAGATACCGTTCCATTGATGTCATTGGTTTTGAGCATTGGACTTTTTCAATCTTTCCATTAAAATGTATTTCTTCTCTTTTGCATCACAATGAATGCTCATTATGCAAGAACTATCATATTTTTGTTGAGGTTTTTAATATAAATTGATATTAACATAAAAATTATCATAAGCTTAACTTACATAAGAATGAAAATATATTAAATTAAAGAATTACGTTATTACCTAAACAAAAGCCATATCTTGGAAAATCATGTATATACCATGCCATAATTCCACAAACCATAACTTTTCTTTGATGAATGCTTTTCAATATATCAATGACGTTTATACTTTTTCATAGCTCCTTGAGATTTTTAGGAGAGAGGAAGATATACGTTTATGGATTCAACTTGTCTTTTCCTAGAATTGAAAGTGAAAGAATTAAATTTCTTTTTTAACATGAAGATATGATGAAAGATTATAGTTGATGACTACTAGTGATCATGTAAACCATTTACTAGATTTCATTGAAAATGGATTAACCCCATGTACTACAACACCTAACTTTAGATTGCATGGCTCGTTTGCAAAATTAGGCCATCTTTCATGTTGTTGGCATGATGATAAGATTGCCTTTACATTGCATACTATTGTGGTCACCTGTTCATAGAGAGTCCCTACAAATTCCTTCCCATTTGACCGTCTCGTGGTTCTTTGATCTCCAACAGGAGAAAATGTAAATCATCAAAGAAAGAAGGAATGTGTTAACCACCATCGCACACCCCACTAGGTTGATTTGCATACCTTTTCAGTAAGTCAACTTATTATTGAGCTAAGAGAGAGACAAGTTCCATCGTTCACCCATGAAATGTCAAATCCCATTGCAATACCTAACAGCTCGAAGATTTGCCCACTTGTGATTAGCTGACAGCCATGGTTAATTAACATTTGAGGTGGATGCCCAATAGTAGCATTGAAAGCGGTTTTAGTGTGATTTATTTTGGATCTCGACACTTCACAAAATGTCTTTGGGCAAGACCAAAATGTGTAAATGTTGATCGGATCATTATGCACAAAAGAATTCTTGTCATCGACAAAGATTCTCATGATGATTTGGTCTTTATTGAGAGGAATACAAAGGCCTTGAATAAGACCTAAGCACGTTTGATGTTTAACAAGGCAACTAAGACCATCGATCAGAATAGTAAAGAGAAGAGGGCCCAAGGGGCATCCTTGCCTAATAGAAACCATATCGACATGCATAGGATCAAGAAGATGATAAATCTTAAATCTCTCCAATATTCCAAAGGAACCATATTGGCATGTTCTGTGCTAGTGTCACATTGTCATCATCTTCACCATCATTGAAAATTTCTGATTATTGATCTATATGATGCCCCTTCTACTCATTTCAGATATTGTTCCATTGGCATCCTTGAAATTTTTCAATCTCTCCATTAAAATGTAATGCGTCTCTTTTGCATCATAATGAATGATCATCCGGTAAGAACTCTCGATGTTGATGATAAATATTTTTGTTGAGGTCTTTACTATAAACTGATATCAATTAAAAATATAATGAGCTTATGTCACATATGAATTTAAATATATTAAACTAAATAATTACCTCATTACCTCAACAAAAACCATATCTTGGAAAATCATGTATAATCCATGCCACAATTCCACAAATCATACTCATGGGGAATACCTTCGTTTTATGGTGCATACCTTTTTGCCCGAAAGGTGGCCTATGATAAATTGATACCAATCCTAATTCCCTTTAAAGTCATGAGGGTGATCTTCATCATCCATTGATATTGAAAAGTAGAGCATGTGCCTTAGTTGCTATTGAAGCTCACAACTCCTTCACAAATTTTAGTACTTGAACTATATTTCCAAATTGATTCAGTTTCAATGCATCTAGATCGCCTAGCTACTAATACATTAGGTCTACTCACTCGATCATCATTGCCATTCACCCATTAAAGTTTCTGCAATGTATTGTGAATCTTGAAATATCTATTAGACTTTCACCAACTTATATTCGAAAACTCATGTCTCAAGATTTTAAAGGGTTATCACTTCTCACATGCCCAAAAATGTGTCTGCTTTGAAGCTAGTCTATATGTGGATGTGCATTGTGATCACACACACAGAGAAAGAGAGAGAGAAAGAAAGTTCTTGATGGAGGCTTACCACGTGACTCAAAAGGACTGAGATCTCTCACCCAACAATTTCTAAATATTGAGTAGTGATTATAAAACAAAACATAACTAAGAACTTCACTTCACTAGGTGATTGAACTTCCACACACGTATTTGATCATAGGTAGAAGATTGCAAAAATTTATAGATCTCTCTCTCTCTCTCTCTCTATCTCTCTCCCTGCCTCTCTCTCTCTCTCTTATACTACCACTCGCAAATTTTGCACTCTTAGATATATCTTCCATGGTGACGAGATTACCTTTTGCTTCCATATTGTAATCTTAGTGTCTCTTTTAAGTTAAGCTCACATTTCACATTGTGTTTGAAGGTGACTGGTGTAGTTTCTATTCTTTCCTCTACAAGAATTGAAGACTCCCATTTTCAAGCTTGCCCTCGCAAGTGACTCCTTGACTCGTGTCAAGTATGATAAAATGCATCTTGTTGTGGATGTGACGAAAGAGGAACCCTTTCCTTGATCTCCTATAGAAATTATGAAGCTTCGGTTCTTAGTAGGTGGATTTGTATGAGTTCCAAATCAAAAGGAGATCAATTGATATGGATGAAAATGAAGATTGTACCTATATGACACAATATTCAAAGAAGATGGTGTTTCTTCATGTAAGTATCTACCAAAGTGCATAGGAAAGGAATGTGCTTATGTGATGCTCTCTTGATCAAATATAAATGTTATCTTTGATCCATACAAATAATGAAACCACATCATAAGGGCATTAATTATAGAGAGCATTTCTTGCTCATATGTAGAATAGTTTTCTTGAGTAGGACTTAGCTTTTTAATTTCAAAAGCTATTGTTCGACCAACTTGGATTATAATTACTTCTACTACACATGAGCCTGCATCTGTTTCGAATTGGAAAGGTTTATTCATATTGATAACTCATAGAACTAGAGCCAAAGCTAAAGCAAGTTTTACTTCTTGAAAAATCCTTTCTTGTTCTTCTTTCCTATTCAATTTCTGGCTTTTTCATTTGAGTTGATCTTTAAAGGTTGTGCAATTTTTTCATATCCAACCACAAATTTCCTATCGTATCTTGCCAATCCAATATAGCCCTATGGTTCTCAAATATTCTTGGGCGTAGGCCATTCAAGAATCACTTGGAACTTTCCAAGGTCAAGCTGGATTCCCTCCACGAATACCTAAGTTCTTTACTTATAGGGTAAAGAAATCACATTTATATTTTTTACAACAAATTTTAATATCACTAAGAAGTTCAAAGACTTGTTTTGAAGTATTTCAACTAACTCTCATAATCTTTACAAAAGATTAAAATGTCATCAAGGAAACAAACAACAAATTTCCATATGCATGTCTTTAATACTTTGTTTTTGGAATTCATAAACATTGTTAGTGCATTAGTGAACCCAAATGACATCACTACAAATTGATAGTGACCATAATTTATTTTGAAGATTTTCTTGGGTATATCATATCTAATTATCTGTATATGATAATAGCCCTAATGCAAATCAATCTTCAAAAAGAATTTAGCTTCCTTTATATTTTCAAAGAGATCTTCCACAAGTGCTATGGGGAACTTATTCTTTACATTCAGATTGTTTAGGGCCCTATAGACTACGCACAACCTCATTGTTCCATCTTTCTTTTGTACAAGAGGGATGTGTGTCCCTGAAGGTAAATGGCTTCACCATATAAAACCTTTTTCCAGATATTTCTCAATGCAATTTTCTGCTTCCATAACTTGGACATATGGGAGTCACTATGAGTTTTGCAATTTTAATTTGGTTCTCACAAATAGATCTATACTATGATTGTGAAGAGAGATGGTGGATGCAATCCAAAGATGAGTAGGTGCTGCTACAACCAGCTTCACACCAGCCAACTGAGACTTCAGATTTTATTAGTAGATCCTTTGAGCTTCCTAAATCCACCAAAATATCAGCCAAGTACTTTGGAACATGTATCCCAAAAGTTTAAGTCAAGATAGAATAGTTGCGAAATGACTAGCTCCCAAAACTTGCTATTTTTGGACATACACATGCTGGAAAAAATGAACAGTGCTCTCAACGTGGTAGGAATCAAATAAATTGCTTTTGGGCATACCAAATAGACTTAGCACGCTTCCCAATCCAAGTTAAAACACTTCAAATGATGGACTGAGCGCTGACAACAACATTCATCAATTTCTCGAACATGCCCACCAAGTAAATTCAATGACCATGAAAATGGACATGCGAAAAGTAAACAGTACGAGCTATCCGACGCACATTAAAACATGGAAAAAGGTTTCTTACAACTCGAGATATGACCTTCTGAAGGTACTGCTCTGAGTGAGTATAACAAAGAACAAAACAGAGAAGTAGATGATGATAAATGTATAGATTCACATATGATTACAACCACATTGGCAATGAATCTTTGCACAATGGGAGTAGAATGATAGAGCTATGGATTATGCTCTTCAATATCTACAAAATGACATGAAGTGGTCACGTACAAGGCTTGCTAATCGCATCTTCCTTCTTGCTCTTTTTATAGCTATTCTTGGAGGGAGTTTTGAATTCGAATTCGAATTCAACATACACACATACATAGATCACTTCAGATCCATTCCTCTTTATGAACAAAGAGGTATCCGCCTTGCTAGCTTTGAATCCTTGGTCCTGCAAGTAAGTCACCAATCTGAAATTCCAAGCTCTTGGAGCTTGCTTCAATCCATACAAAACTTTCTTTAGTTTGCATACATAGTTAGGATAATGTGCATCCTCATATCCAGGAGGTTGTGCCATATACACTTCCTCTGAAATCCATCCATTCAAGAAAGCATTCTTTACATCAAGTTGATAGAGATTCCGCAAGACTTATGAGAACCCTAATTGTAGGCATTTTTGCAACAGGAGAGAAGGTCTCCTCATAATCAATACCATGGGTTTGAGCAAACCCTTTAGCAACTAACCTTGCTTTGTGTCTATTTATACTTCCATCTAGATTCCTCTTGATTCTGTATATCCATTGAGATCCAATTACCTTCATAGATGGCTTGTTAGGTACAAGCTCCCAAGTGTCATTCTCCTTCAAGGCTTCCATTTCTTCATCCATTGCATCTCTCCAAGCTTTCTTGCTTTGTGCTTCTTCGAATGTGGTAGGTTCTTCATTGGTTGAATCCTTTGCAATATAGATTGAGTGCTTGGTGACCAAAGAAGTATCATAACCAAACCTCTCTGGTTTCTTCTTCTCCCTTGAAGACCTTCTAAGTGGTTAATGTGAGCTCTCGGTTGCTTTGGCTCCTTTGGTTGAAGTGATGGAAAATCTTCATCCAAGTCATGTGGCAACTTCACTTTCTTGTCATCATCAAACCATGATTTTTTTTCATAAAAAATTACATCTCTACTCACAGAAAATCCTTTATTGGTTGGATTGTACAATCTATATCCTTTTTGGTTTTGATCATAACCAATAAATACGCACTTCTCTGCCTTGGGATCCAATTTCCCTCTTACTTGAGAAGGAATGTGAGCATAGGCTAAGCATCCAAAGATTTTACAATGCTCTAGACTAGGCCTTCTTCCATTCCACACTTCATATCTGTCCAACACTTATTAAATTTTTGAATCGGTTGAATCTAACATGCAATCCTTTTTCAACAATCTGTCCAACACTTATTAAATTTTTGATAATTATAGGGACATACAAGACTTTACTTAAGAGGTTCATATTCCCATCTGATGTCTTCACATTACCTATCTTCTCCACTGAGTGCCTTGTGTCATCTCCTATCTGCACTTCATGCTTGTTATGAGGATCTTCCAAATCAGAAAGTAAAGCCACATTTCCTGCTACATGGTTTGAGCATCCCGAATCAATGTAAAATATGTGATCATCATCCTTACCCTTCTTCATTGATAGATTCATAATAAAAAATGAATCTTCTTGACTTTGGTCCTCTGCATAGTTATTGTAATCTCTTCTTCCTCTATGGCCACTTTGATAGTTTTTGTTGTTGTAATTGTTGTTGTAGTAGTTGTTGTTGTAGCCTCCATTGTACCTGCCTCTATTTGATCCATAGCCACCTCTATTGAATCCTCTTCCTCTTGAGTTCCTTGGGTTCCTGAAACATTCTTCAGTAGTATGATTAGATAAGCCACATATATTGCAAGGTTGAGATGATTGGAATCTCCCCCTGCCTTGCTTTCCACTTCTGCCTCTTCCTCTAGCTCTTCCTCTACCTGCAAAGTTTGCTTGGAAAGAGCTACCTTCATCTTCATTCTTCCTATTCATTGACTTGTCATTGACCTTAGCTTTATCAGAATATAAAGCAGAAGTTTGATTACCTCTTGAGGACTCACCACCTTTGCTAATCTTTGCTTCATGAGTGAAGAGTTGGCCCATGAGTGTGTTGAGGTCGGGTACATGCATATCCATGTATAAATCCATGGCTGTTGTGAATGACTCCCACTTGTTGTCTGCTTTGATTCCATTTATGATTTATCTAATGATTTGTTCCTCTTCAATTACCTCTCCAATGCTTCCAAGTTGGTCGGAAATCTCCTTCATCTTTGTGACATAATCAGTCACATTTTGCTTCGGCCTTTTCTTCATTGTTGTGAACTCCATCCACAATTGGTTCTTCCTTGCTCGAGTATTGGAAGAGAAAAAAGAAGCAAGTGCATTCTAGGTCTCTCTTGATGTCTTGCATCCCTTGACATGAGGTAAAAGAAAATCAGAGATTGAGTTTAGAATATAGGACCTTGCAAGTGCATCCTTTGAACACCAATTTGAAAGTCCTTCCACTTCTTCATGTGATGGTTGCCCTTTGTTCCTCATGGTTGGCATTGCTTCATCTCCGGATATGAATCCATATAGATTCCTCCCTTGAAGGTAAGCCTCCATCCTTAGACACCATGCCGGGTAGTTGTTTCGATCCAATTTGTCAATTGCTGATGGAAATCCATCTCCCATGTTGCTTGACTATGCTCTGATACCACTATGAAGAGAGATGGTGGATGCAATCCAAAGATGAGTAGGTGCTGCTACAACCAGCATCACACCAGCCAACTGAGACTTTAGAGTTGATTAGTAGACCCTTTGAGCTTCCTAAATCCACCAAAATATCAGCCAAGTACTTCGGAACATGTATCCCAAAAGTTTAAGTCAAGACAAACTAGTTGCGAAATGACTAGCTCCCAAAACTTGCTATTTTTGGACATACACCTGCTCGAAAAAATGAACAGTGCTCTCAACCTGGTAGGAATTAAATAAATTCCTTTTGGGCATAGCAAATAGAACTAGCAGGCTTCCGAATCAAAGTTAAAACACTTCAAATTATGGATTGAGCACTGAGAACAACATTCATCAATTTCTGGAACATTCCCACCATTCTCGGGGCTTTGTAGAGATAGACTAGTGAGCAGTAAAATGCAGATATCTCCAAAATTGTACATGCACTGACCATGAAAATTGCCTTGCAGAAGATAAAGAGTAAGAGCTATTCAACGCACGTTAAAACATGGAAAAATATTGCATACAACTCGAGATATGACCTTCTGAAGGTACTGCTCTGAGTGAGTATAACAGAGAACAAAACAAAGAAGTAGATGATGATAAATGTATAGATTCACATATGATTACAACCACATTGGCAATGAATCTTTGCACAATGGGAGTAGAATGATAGAGCTATGGAGTAAGCTCTTCAATCTCTACAAAATGACATGAAGTGGTCACGTACAAGGCTTGCTAATCGCCTCTTCCTTCTTGCTCTTTTAATAGCTATTCTTGGAGGGAGTTTTGAATTCGAATTCGAATGGATCCACCTAAAAGTGATCCCCAAAGTTATGAAATATTCCCTCAGCTCAAATATTCGTGGTTTATAGAGCCACGACTTTGCTTTCACATCATGGATGAGGTAAGCCATCCTTTTCTTTTTTCTTTTTCACAATTACAAGAGATAAAATGAACTCTTTTACAAGAGGTGTTCACATGACTACACATGTGACTTACAAATGAGGATAATATCAACCATATCAAGCATATCAAGCATGTAGGCTTGGGTAAAATGCACCAACAATGATCAATGGTTCCATGAGAAGATGGCAAGCCGTGGAGTAGTTCCTCAGGGAACACATCTTCAAAATCTTTGAGAATTTGTTTTAACTTAAAAAACTAGATCACAAGGAACATATGAAGAGACATAAGAAACTTGTTTTTTATTATAAGAAGTGTGTATATCAATGCTAAAGAGCAAAATGTTTGGGTTCTAGCTTACTTGTTTATAATTTTTTGTCTTTCTAAACAAGAAATCAAATGAGTACTTGGAACATTATGCTCCACTTGATTCTATATTTGAACACATCATGCAAGAATTCCAAAGTATTCATATATGAACTTTTAGAAAATGATGATAGAAGACTCTAGAAACACTCTCTCCCTGTAATTGAAGCTAACCTATCCATGTTCATAATTTAAAAATCTAATTTATGCTTGAAGTCTTGGGTTTCAAGTCCCAATTTAGAAATGATGGTTTCTGAGATGTATGTGTCTTGCCCTTGCATCATCCACCCTACATACCTATGTGGTGAAGGGCTGTGAGAAAGATCTATCTTCCTAACAAGAACATAATTTATGAAATTATATGTTGCCAAATCATCCTCCAGAATTTGAAGAATCTGATCTTTGAGTGAGCCACACAACTTGAATAAATCATGTGGCCCAAATCTTTGAGTTCTCTACATGTTTTTCCAAACCAAGCATTGATGGGTACTATCACAATGCATTATATGTACTTGCCTAACACTTTAATTTTCATCAAAGTTCATGGTTTGTACCAAATGAATCTATTTTTCCCCTTCTCTTTGTAAGCAAAATAGGTTTCTCTTTCTCTTTAGACTAGCCATTGTATGCGTCTTCTCGAGATCTTTGAAACGCATATGCTATTCGCTATATTTGGAGTTTGGAGCTGAGAGAAAAGCTCAATTTATTGTTGGCTGCTGCACCAAGTATTGCGACACCATAACTGGCAGTTGAAGCTTGTTTGGAATAGTCTTTGCCTTGTTTGCACTCTTTGAGTAGCTCATTTGCATTGATCATCATTTGAATGCATGTCTTCATACACTCGGCTAGGTTTTGATACTCATCGGATTGATAATTAAAGTGTGAATCCCCACTACATACACTTGAGGGGGATCGAGGTATAGTCTCTTTCTGCACAAGTCCCTAAGTTGATTCTTAGGTACACACGTTTTTTAGCACCGTTGCCGAGGAGTGTTGAATCAAACCGAGGCATTCGTGTGATGGTAAGTAGCTTTTTTCATTGAAGCAAGAGGAGGAGTAGTGATTTTCTCTTCTTTGGTAATTCACTTTCATTCACACTTACTACTTCTCACTCTTGAAGTGTGTGTAGTCAGTTATTAGTCTAGGGAAGTGAGTGGAGGGAGTAAAGTAGGAGGAGTAAGGGAGTAGGTTAAATAATTAGAGTAGCTTTTAGTTTTTGTCTTGTTTTTTTTCAGTGAGTAGGAAAATTCAAAAGTATAAAAGCCAAAAATGTCATTTTGTAAGTCACTTGTCTTTTAAACAAGTATCGTGAGAGGCGACTGTCGAGTATCGTGAGCTAAATTCCGGGTTGTTTGAGCTGCGCAAAGCAAGTCAGCGTGGTTAAAGGGTTGAGGGAGAGTACCTAAGGAAAGCATATATATCATTCTCTCATCCTTATCACATAAATTAAGCATTTCAGGAAAAACGATCTACGTGAAGTATCATGAAGGACATACTGGGGTAGAGAAGAAGTAATTTTCTGATTCACGTTAAAAGGGGAGGGTAGATGCACTCTAGGCACATGTGTATGAAATTAAAATTAAAAAAAAAACTTGCAAAAAGTTGAAAAGTATCAAGTATTGTGTTCTCCTGCGGTCGAGTATCGCGATACCTGACAAGTATTGTGATCTCTTGTGGTTGAGTATCACGATACTTCACAAGTATCGAGTATCGTGTTATCTCAAGTATCGTGTGATCAAGTATTGTGTTTTCCCGATCGTGATACTTCACAAGTATCGAGTATCGAGTATCATGCTTCTATCTCAAGTATCATGTGATCAAGTATCGTGTATCGAGTATCGTGTTTTTTGGAGTATCGAGTATCGTGTTTCCTGTGTATCGAGTATCGTGTTCCTCAAATATCGTGTATCATCTCATCCAAGTATCGTGTATCGTCTCATCCAAGTATCATGTATCGTCTTGTCAAAAGGTCAAGTATCGTGAACTTTTTTGGAGGTCAAGTATCATGACTTGAGGATTCACAGTTAGTGTTGTCCCCACCAAATTTTTCTAGAATTCTGACCCTTGGTGAAGAGCTCTAGAAGCCAGAGGTTGGCAAGGGCTTATTAGAGCTTTTAAGTGGATGAACCTAAGATCTGGGAGAACCCTAGGAAGCCGAAGAAGTTTGATCTATTCTGTAGGAAGTGTAGCCGAACCAAGTAGTCGTTCACATTATTTTGAAACCTCTAGTGAGTTAGAAGAAAAAATTCCTATGGCTTCAGAGGATATGCAAAACATTGCACCAATGATTGGCATGATGTCAATTATTGAGGGAGAATATCGAACATATTTAGAATATGTGACCACCAATCAACATGAGATCCCGATCTACCTAGATGGTCTAAACAGATCGCTGGCCAGACTGAAGAAAGCTTCAGATACTTACATAGTGCCTAGGCCAGCAGTTAAGTATGCAGGAGGATTGTATATGGATAAAAGGGATATCCAGTATGTTGTTACAAAACACCCCAAAAACATCAATGAGCATGGGGAAGAAAACACTGCTCCAAACCTTAATAAAGACGGAATTGAAGAGCAAGTGACCACACCTAGAGGGAGATCTACTGTTGTTAGGGTTTGGAGAGGAGACTTGGTTCCCCAAGATGACTCCTTAATGGATGTGTATTTGATCAATGGAATGGAGCATCTCCTTAGAGCCCACTCTTCAATATGGGAAGCAACCCCTAATCTAGTTACGGTTTATGAGTTACAAGATCCTGACTTCCCGACCATTATCACATATTTGGACAAAAATCAGAGAAGGTATTGGCCCCTAACAGATTCAGAGAGATCCGGGTTGAAATATCAGAACATTCCAGTGTTTCCCTAGAGGGATCAAGCCACTACTTCACGAACCTCTCAAGATAATTCATTTCAGTAGTCAGGACAAACACAACAAACTCAAATTCCGATCAGACCACACATATAAATTTGCTATGTCTGCAAATAACCCTAATTATTGGCCTCAGCCACCTGTGGATCCAAGAAATGGAATTCCTACCCTAGTAAGACCACCTATAGCAAGAGGACCTGGTATACCGATAGCAAGACCTGTTTTCCCTGTGATGCCTAGAACACCTGAAGGAGGAAGAAGATTAAGGCCAATTCAAGTGGCCAAATGCATGAGAAATCACTATGATGGCTCTAGTGAGCCTTACAATCATATAGCTGAATTCAAGCAAGTAATCAGAGCCGAACAAGTAGAAGATTCTTTAATCCAATATGAATCCTTTGGTCTAACTTTGACAGACACAGTTTTAGCTTGGTTCTAGCCATTAGATCCAAATAATTTTCAGAACATGGAACAAGTCTATCAAGAAATGATTGAGGAATTCACTAAGTCTGGAATTAAAAACAACTCGTCATCATTGATTCATAGCTTTAAGCAAGTTCCTACAGAATCATTAAGATTGGTAGCAAGAAGATTCAAGCAATATGTGGATAGGTGCCCAGTGGAAGAGAGACCCACCCAAAATAAAATGGTGTCATTATTTTTGGAGGGATTGTTGAATGGATCATTAAGATCTCTGGTGTACGTGAAGAGAGTTCAAACCTTCCAAGAATGCATGGAATGTATCGACCTAGAAGACAAATTAGCGGAGGATCTGAAAACACCTCAAAGTAGCGTGAAAAGTGAAGATTCAGCCAGCAGCACATCAAACCCTAAGAACAATGTAGAGGAAATAGTTGACTTAGTAGCAAAGAAGTTGAATGTTCAAGGAGAGAGGAACTACCCCAACAACCCAATGAGAGTGCCCATGCTTAGAAGATGTATGCATTGTAGAGGTGATCATCCTTCTCATTTGTGCACTAGGGGAATAGTCCCACCACCTGCCTATGCTTACAATAGACCACCCGTTCCAGGACCTTTACAATATTGCAGCATAGAACAAAAATACACAAATCACAACTCAGAAAATTGTCCTTATAATAGGCAAGCAAGACCAACACAACCGCTCATGAGACCTTACGGATACCCTTAGAGAGATCAAGGAGGTGAAGCCTTCATATATCCCACATATCAGCAACAGGCACCTGTACCATGACCATATGCCTATCAAGGGTACACTCAACCACAACCGGTGTTAGGACAACAACTGCCCGATCCTCAGAATGTTGTCCCAATGAAAATAGCTCAACCTTAAGAAAACTTAGAGAGAGCAATAGTTCCAGCCACACCTTTGACTAGTAATGAATCATAGGATTCATCCTATGACCATAGCCAAGGAAATTATCCCACTTATGAGAGCTCCATGATAGAATATAGACAAATGTATGAACCATATACCTATGGCATGGAAGTGCCAGATAGTTCCTACGGATATGAGCAAGACTATGTTTCATTGATGTACACAGCCCCTAGGGCATCCATACCCCCCTAACCCATGAACAGACAGTTTGTACCTAGAGGACCATGTTATAGATGCGGAGGTGATCATTATATCAGAGAATGTACACTACCAAACCCACCACCACCATAGCGAGTCTAGGAAGGATAATGTAGTGATTGTGGTAAAGAACACCTTTTCAGGGATTGCCCCAAGAACCCCAACAAAGTTAACTCTAATGTGCAGATTAACATGATAGAAGTGATAGTATCATCAGGAATGATAAGGAGTACAATGTACCATTGAAAGCAATAACTAGAGCTAAAGCTAGAGAGACCCCAAAAAAAACTGAAGAACATAATCAAAGCTACAGAGAGGTGAACACACCTACACCTCAAGTAGTTGAAGACTCAGAAGAGCCTGAGAGAAGTGTTGTAAGCAAACGAACACAAAGATGGAAGAACCGTAGAGATAGGATAAAGGAAAAGAAATTGCTACAAAAGAAGGAAATCGAGAAGGGCGAACAAAATCTAAAAGAGAAACAAGAAGAGGAAGAAGAAATTCGGAAAGGAAAGTCAAAAAAAGAAGAGGTAGGATCAGTTTTATTAGATCCCATGCCTCAAGAATTAGCCATGTGGATTCAGGCATACAAGGCACGAATAAGAGCAGGACCTACCATAGAACAACATGAAAGAGAATATCTTAGAGGTGATTTAGAGAAGGAAAGGTTGGAGATATGCAAAAAATTAATTGAAGTGGCTCAGTAGACCTTAGAAAAACCTGTTTTTCAATTACCCAATTCACGAATTCCCGAAAGAGAATTCCAAGAGTGTGTCATCCCTAAGGAACCCGAGAAACCCGAAGCAAGTAAGACACATAATGGAAATTACTGTGAGGATAAAAGGGAAGGATCCATTGTCCCCGAAGTAGAAGGGGAATGGCCTAAAGATTTGTGGGCAAGAGTCCAAGAAGACCGATGGAAAAAACTGGAAGGAATAGACCCACCCTTTGAGGAGCTAAAAGCAGAAGGTGAAATTGAAGATTCCATACCTGAACTGAATTCAGAAGAAATAATACCAATTGATCCAAGTAACGAAGAAAATGATAGCGTAAACATTTTGCCAAATTACACAGGAGAGTACGAACATAATTCAGAATTATACCGCATTCCCTCAATGAGAAAAAAAGAACTAAACCCATGAGTCCAAACATCGGATATCATACAACACCTTAGAAAGGTAAAAATCCCTTGCACTCTGACATTGGAAGAATTGCTGAAGATCAAACCACATTTGAAGGAGAAATTAACCAGTCAATTGGAGATCAAGGTGGAAGAGAAGGAGATGCATGATGAAGTGAACACAGTAAAAATCCCAGTCGATAAGGTTGGAGATTTTAGTGAGGGAGATGAAGGAAACACGTGCCTTCCAATTACCTATAGGGGTTACACCACTAAAGCCATCTTAGATTCTGGAGCTGGAGTAGGAATCGCTACTAAAGAAATCTGGGAGAAATGGGGAAAACCAGCTCTAAGACCAACACGCATGAAGATACAAATGGCAGATGGACACACTGAAAGACCCTTGGGATTATTGGAACAGGTAGTTTTTACCACTTGCGGAGTTGAGTTCGAACACACCTTAGCAATTTGTCAATTTGAAAGGCCTAGCAATTATGAAATGATACTTGGAAGACCTTTCATGAGACAACTAAAGGTAGTGCAAGATTGGGGAAAAGACGCTGTATACCTACAGCATGAAGGAACCACCACAAGAATAAATCTCCACACATATACATATCAAGATGTTCCCCCCTTACAATGGAATCAGATTCATAAGGAGGAAGATAATCAATCGATTCATAGTATAGGTTCAAGTGATCAATCGTGCATGAATGAAGACACTCATCTATGGATATGCCAAACTGTGAAAAAGGAAGAGGATAGGAGGAAAGGATGGCAGCAAAGGCAAGGAGTTGTTAGATTAGTACAAGATCCAGCCTATATGCCTCAAATATTCCTAGATGAGGAATTTGAACCTCATGGTTGGATGGAGATTTTAGCTACTCTCGATGTGTGTGTAAACGAAGAAGTGATAACCATGAGTGAATGCATTGATGAGGAAGGATATGACGTTAGTGTATATGTGGTAGTTCTTCAAGAGGCTAAAGAAGGAGAAGCAATTGAAAAAGAATGGAAAGAGGATTACAAGAGCATTGAAATGGAGCAAGAGCAAATGGAAATAGAAAGTGGAAATCAAGAAGTACGTGTCATAATTAATGAAATAAATCAAGAACCAACACAGGAAGAGGAGCTTGAATTAGAAAAAGCAAAAAATGATGAAGAAAACAAGCCTCAAGACCAATTTTAAGTGCCCACCCACTTCAAAAAATATGAAGTAGAAGAGAGAAGAATCGCTATTCAAATGCCAAAACGAGAAGCACAGTCAGGAATAGCATATGACAACAAAGAGCAGACCAAGAAAATAATAGTGACCCTAGAGGAAGGAGAAGAACGATGTACTTTTATAGGACAGGATGTCTCAATGGAGGAAGAACAAGAGTTAATACGACTCATAAGGGAATACAAGGATGTCTTTGCGTGGACATATAAGGATTTGAAAGGAGTAGACCCTTCTATATGTGCACATAGAATCCTTATGACATCTGAAGCTAAACCTTCCAAACAAAGACCATACAAATATAACGATGTTTACTTAGCAAAGATAAAGGAAGAGATAGATAAGTTGTTAGAAGCTGGGTTCATATATGAGATTGAACACACGGAATGGGTGTCGCCTTTGGTGGTTGTACCGAAAAAGAATGGTAAGTTAAGAGTATGCATAAATATGAAAAAAGTAAATGCCGCTACCACAAGGGATAGTTACCCATTACCCATCACGGATCATCTTCTGGAAAGAGTGGCAGGGAAGGAAGTTTATAGTTTTTCAGGTTATAATCAGGTAGCTATTGCTCCTGAGGACCAGCATAAAACAGCCTTTGCAACTGAATGGGGAGTATACGCCTTTAGGGTTATGCCTTTCGGCCTAACCAATGCCCCAGCCACTTTCCAAAGATTGATGTGCCATGTATTCAAGGAGTTCCTGAGAAAGAGTATGAAGGTATACGTGGATGATTTATGCACTTATTTAGCTATACGATCAGAGCATATCCCTGAACTAGGAAAGATCTTTGCCAAATGTCGACACTATAGAGTATGCCTCAACCCAGAAAAATGTGTCTTCATGGTTCGACAAGGAAGGATTTGCCAATCAAAGTGATTTTGGATTTGCCAAGACCAAAGATTGCGAAGGAAGTACAAGCATTTATGGGACATTGCGGATACTATCGAAGATTTATACACATGTATGCCATAATTGCTAGACCTCTTTATGCACTATTGTCTCAATTTGATTGGACTGAAGAATGTGAAAAGGCCTTTAATGAGTTAAAGAGTCAATTGAGTTCAGCCCCAATCCTCTGAGTACCCAATTGGAATGAGCCATTTCACATTCACGTAGATGCCTCCAAGTTTGCCATTGGTTGCATCCTAGCTCAACCCGTAGAAATAGGAAAGTTAGATCACCCTATAGCCTATGCCAGTCGACAATTGAATCAAGCAGAACGCAATTATACCACGATTGAAAGAGAAGGCCTAGGGATGGTGTATGCAGTAAAAAAATTCCGACATTACCTTTTGGCAAACAAATTTAAATTCTTCATCGAGCCCTACTGTACTTAGTCAATAAGCCTTGTAATACAGGACGACTAGTACGATGGTTTTTATTGTTGATGGAATTTGATTTTGAAGTAGTAGTCAAGAAAGGAAATACCCACATAAGAGCGGATCACTTATCAAGGATGACACATGGTGAACCACCCATAGGAGTACCAGATGATCTGCCAGATACGTACCTTTTTAATCTCGAAGTATGTCCCCATTGGGTAGAAAAGTTGATCCCTATACTCACTCATGGACCTAAAGATGGGATCACACCAAACCGAATCCAAGACCTGTGGAAGGCTAAAAATCTCCATATCATTGCTGGAAGTTTGTATCACCAAGACTCAAGCGGATTACTCATGAGATGTATAGAAGAAGAGGAACAAGAAACGTGGCTTCAAAAAGCAGATGAAAATCAATGGAAAACTCATTTAAGTGCGAACGGAACATGGCAAACATTAAGGAGATTGGGCATATATTGGCCAACCATGCAGAGGGATGCGCATAACTATGTATCAGCCTGCCCAACCTATCACGAATGGAATCCATAAGAGAACTCCACTCTATGCTACTCCACTGTAGTGCCAAGATGGATCATGCCCCTGGTGAAGTTCTTAAAGACCCAAGAGTACCCAAAAGGAGCCACTTTAGCAAGAAAACGAGCACTTGTTGAACAAAGCAAGGACTATGCTCTTATAGGAAAAAAACTCTTTAAACGAGGAAGAGATGGTCATTTGCGAGTGTGCATTCATGAAGACGAGTATCATGCTGTTTTAGAGATGGCACATACAGGAGCTGCAGGAGGACATTTCTCTGCACATAAAACAGCAAAAATGATTCTCTTTGCGGGAATGTGGTGGCCAACTCTACATCAAGATGCCAACATATGTGCAAAGGTGTGATACATGTCAACAAACAAAATATCCAATTAGAAGGGATGAAATGCCACTGAAACCCATGATGAGTGCAAGAGCTTTCACAAAATGGGGAATAGACTTCATAGGACCTATTAGCCCCCCAGCTAAAGGATCCCACGCCGAGTATATAATTGTAGCCACAGACTATCTGACCAAATGGGTTGAAGCCAAAGCTACCAAGAAAAACGATGCAAGGACTATGGCCAAGTTTCTATTCAAGAACGTCTTCACTAGATTTGGATTGCCGATAGAAATTGTGAGTGATAGAGGTACACACTTTGTGAATGAGGTTATAGAAGCTTTACTGAATGAATTCTTGGTAATTCATAAGAAATAAGCCCCTTATCACCCACAAGCCAATGGACAAGCCGAAAGTTCAAATAAAATCTTATGCACAGTTCTCACCAAAATTGTGAACAATGGTAGATCTGATTCGGATAAACAATTACATCACGCTTTATGGGCATTCCGAGTAGCTTACAAGACGGCCATAGGAACTACCCCTTTTAACTTAGTGTATGGAGCTATTTTGCCAATTGATTTATTAATACCCACTCTCAGAGTAGCAACAACCTATGAGTGGAATGTTGAAAGTTTTTCAAGCTCAAGAGTGTGGGAACATGCCCCAAATTGAACCTTCCACATCATCCACAATCAAAGGAGGCTGATTTCCATGAGTTGGAGGCATCCAATTATGCCCATAATTGAAAGAAGTTGATTAGAGAAGATTTAGCTCACCTCTTGATGTGATTGGACCTCACTTTTGACATGTATATGTTTTTTATTGGTTAAACAGGTTAGTAGGTGGTCTTTAAAACCTCTAATGAGTTGTATTATGACTTAGAGTCGTTGAAATACGTGCCCAAGCTGCCCCCTTGCTTAAGCACACCCCCTACTAGCTGTTGTCTGCATATTTTGCAGAAATTTCACTTTTACACACTCTATCTATCTATATGTTTTTGGCAGACCCCCCGGTCTTGTAATTGTTGTTTCTCCTTCATCCGGAATCCATTTGCAATGATTTTTTTCTTGTTCGAAAGCTCATAATTTCTACTTTGTCTGGTATAAGTCTCAGATTCAGTGCCTGCACATGTGCAGAGAAATGTCCAGAACAGTGTCTGTCTAGTTAGCTCATACTCTGTGAAGAGATCAAGTTATCTGTTTTGTTGTAGCTGGTTGAGGCATCATCCAGTATCCAAATGGAGTGATTTTACTCTCATTTGAAAGGTCTTAAAGTTTAGTTTATGCGTGCAAAATTTCAGGATCAGTCTCTGCATATACTCAGAGAAACTCAGAAAATACTGAACCTATGTTTGAAAAATTGTAGGATCCTACGAGGGTTCATTTGCTTTTGTTGTGCACATAGGAGTGTTTATCCTCCAACAGTGGTATCAGAGCTATAAGTGGAGTATCAAAGAGAGAAGAAGGAGCTACTGAAGTGAAGTGAAAACTTCATCAAAGTTTGAAGGAAGGAAGCAAAGAACGGGCACGTCAACAACAAGGGGAAGCAAATACATCATCAAATCAAAGACGAAGCTTCATCAAGAGGAGTAGCTCTATTTTTTGAGGTAAAAGACATCCTTTTCAACTTCATTGCATCAAGGGGGAGGTTCAAAAGAGTTAGGAGGCACCATGGCTGATCTCAATGCTCAGATTGAGAAGCTCAAAAAAGGAAACTACCAACCGTGGCGATTTAGAATAAGCACTTTTTTTATGGGGAAAGGTTTGTGGGGACTTGTGAGTGGTGGAGAGCCAAAACCCTACATACATGAGGTAAATCCAACCAATGATTAGAGAAGAGTAGTAAGAGAGTGGGATGAAAGGGACAAAAGGGTCATTTTCATTTTATCTCAGCATATTAGCAACTCTATGGTAGGGCATATTCAAGATTTGGATACATCGAAGAAGGTGTGGGAGTGCTTGGAGAGATTGTATTCAACCTCCACAAAAGCTACAAAAATTCAGCTCAAGAATGAGCTAAATAATCTTAGGAAAAGCCCCTCTCAAGGTGCTAATGATTACATATTAAAGGTTAAAGAGCTTGCAGATGCACTAGGGTCAATCGATTGTGCCCTAGATGATGACGATCTTGTCGCCCACACCCTAAATGGACTTAGGGATGATGAAAAATGGAGGGCTTTCACAACTTCAGTGTATGTAAGGGACTCTCTTCCTGATCGTGATCAACTAATCACTCTCATGGTGACAGAGGAGATGAACCTTGGTGGTCATAATGCCAAGGATAGCCAAGGGCAATTGTTGTATGCAGGTAGAGGAAGAGGAAGACACAACCGAGGTGCTACAAGAGGAAGAGGAAGATATCAAAGCAACCAAGGAGGTCAAGGAGAACAAGAAAATGCAGTTCAAAGAGGTGGAAGAGCCACAAATAGAGGAAGAGGTGGAAAATTTGGTGGAAGAGGACAAGCCACTTCAAACGGATGCTTTGTATGTGGTAAGCCCGGTCATTTTGCAAATGAATGCTATCATAGAGCTCAAAGACAAGGGAATCAAAGCAACAACAACAATTATAGAGGGCAAGGTAATTATGCAAACACATCATCCAGCCAAGGGAATGATTATTTACTTGCCATGAGGTATGGTGAAGATACAACTCAAGCTAGTGAAGATGTATGGTATGTAGACAGTGGATGTAGCAATCATATGTCATGTCGAAAGGAGTTTTTTAGTAATTTGCAGGTCCCAAAGCACCAAGGGCATGTGGAAACAGGTGATAACTCAGAGCATATCATTCAACATGTGGGAGATATCAGTTTGGAAGGAAATCAAAGAGCAAAGTGCTTATCAGAGGTATTACATGTCCCTACTATTACCAAAAACTTGATTTCGGTAGGCCAAATGGTAGAAAAAGGCTATCAAGTTAGGCTCAATGAAAGAGGATGTTTTGTTGAGGATCCAAGGGCAGGTTTCAAGCTCATAGCAAAAGGAAAAAAGCAAGGGAGAATTTTCACAATGGACATAAATCAGCCACACCATTCAATGTATGTCACATATGGAGACAAGAGGATAGCAGATTTGGATCTATGGCATAAACGAATAGGTCACATCAACCTACAAAAGCTCAAGGACATGCAAAGGAGGAGCGTGGTAAGAGGCCTACCAAATTTTACATCTAAAGTGTTGCAAGAAATTTGTGTAGCTTGCCAACAAGGAAAACAATCAAGGTTGCCCTTCAAGAAGAGTACCTATTTAAGTGCAAATGTTTTAGACCTCATTCACATGGATGTTTGGGGTCCAACAAGAGAAGCATCCCTTGCTGGAAATAGGTATTCTGTAACCTTCATTGATGACTTTTCAAGAAAAGTATGGTTGTATTGCATTAGAAACAAATCAGATGTGTTCCACTACTTCAAGAAATTCAAAGCACAGGTGGAGAAGGAATCTGGTAAGTTTATCAAAACTTTGAGATCGGATGGAGGGGGAGAGTACTTCTCCCATGAATTTTCTGAATTTTTGCAGGTCAATGGCATCAAAAGACAATTTACATGCACGTATACCCCTCAACAAAATGGGGTAGCAGAGAGAAAGAACAGACACATAGTAGAGGTAGCAAGGTGTATGCTCAATGAAATGAATATGCCACCTTGTTATTGGGGAGAGGCTACATATACAGCCACATACATCATGAATAGATCTCCTACATCAGGTATACATCATCTAACCCCTGAAGAAGCATGGAGTGGAAGAAAACCTTGCATTTCACATCTTAGAGTCTTTGGTTGTATATGCTATGTACATGTACCTCAGGAGTTGAGGTCAAAGTTAGATGCCAAATCTGAAAGTTGTATTTTTTTGGGATATTCTATGGAACAAAAGGGGTATAAATGCTATAATCCCATCACCAAGGAGCTGAAGGTAAGTAGGGATGTTGTCTTTGATGAGTTGAAACCTTGGTATGCATGCACGAGTCCATTGCAGGTTGAAGACATAGGTGAGATAGATTTGAAGAATGATAATAGAGTTCAACAAAGCATGGATTTAAGTGGTCCAAGCAACTCATGCAACACAAGGATACCCTCACCATGGAGTGGAAGGCTTAGGGAAAGAGAGACCAGCTCTGAAGAAAGCAAAGTCAAAGGCAAAGAGAAGATTTTAGTTGAAGAAGGAAGCTATGTGGACGAGAGCATGTTGGAAGATGAAGAGATAGAAGAAATTCAAACTCCAAGAGTGGCAAAACAAAGAAAGAAGATGGCAACCACACCAAAAGGAAGTGAAAGAAGGTCTTCAAGAGTAAGATATCCAGTACAAAGGTTAACATGACTCAGGTAATCAAGGACAAAGAACCAACTAGTTATGAAGAAGCTAAGGATTGCAAGGAATGGCTAGAGGCAATGAAGGAAGAGCTCAAAGCACTTGATGAGAACCATACTTGGAGCTTGGTACCAACTCAAGGAGGCATGAAGGTGATAGGTAATAAGTGGGTTTACAAAATTAAAAGAAATTCAGATGGTTCCATTGCTAGGTACAAAGCAAGGTTGGTGGCGAAAGGCTTCTCCCAAAGCTACGGGATAGATTATGATGAAACTTTCGGCCCCGTAGCCAAGATGCCAACAATCAGGACTTTGATTCCAGTGGCCATATCAAGGAAATGGAGCTTATATCAGTTGGATGTGAAGAATGCCTTCCTCAATGGAGATCTTGAAGAAGTAGTCTACATGAGCCAACCTCAAGGATTTGCTAGTATGAGGTACCCAAATCATGTTTGCAAGCTAAGGAAAGCACTATATGGACTAAAGCAAGCCCCAAGGGCTTCGAATCAGAGGTTAGTGGATTATTTATCAAGTTGTGGATACAAAGAAAGTGTTGCAGATCCATCACTTTACATGAAGAAGCAAGGAGACAAGACAGTATACATATGCATCTATGTGGACGATTTGATCATCACAGGAAGTGATATTGCAGGTATTAAAGATATCAAATCAAAGCTAGGAAAGGAGTTCAAGATATCTGATCTTGGAACACTAAAGTACTTCTTGGGAATAGAGGTAATATATGCACACAATGGCATCTTCTTGATTCAAAGAAAATACTTGTTGGATGTGCTATACAGGTTTGGTATGAGTGGTTGTAAGCCACTTTCTCAGCCCATGGAGCCCAATACAAAGTTGGTTGCAGGTCAAGGAGAGGCTATACAAGATATTACACTATATAGAAGCATAATTGGTTCATTAATTTATGCTACATTCACTAGACCTGATCTTGCATATGTAGTAGGTGTTCTCTCTCAATTTTTGCATGCACCTACTCATGATCGAAGGAGTACATCGGGTTATGTTTTCATGATAGGTACAAAAGTGATCTCTTGGAGCTCTAAGAAGCAACCCACTGTTGCTCTTTCATCCACAGAGGCTGAGTACAAAGGTTTAGCATTGGCTACATGTGAGCTATTATGGCTTAAGAAGCTACTTAAGGACTTGGAAGTAGAAGTGGAGGAGTTTCCTCTTTATGGAGACAACATTTCAAGCATCTATCTAGCTAACAATCCCATGTTTCATGCAAGGAGCAAGCACATAGAGGTTCATTACCACTTCGTTAGAGAAAAGGTGATGGCAAAAGAGCTAGATATAAGGTATGTGAACACTAAAATGCAGGTTGCAGACATGATGACAAAGTTTCTTGAAGGTACAAAGCTTGGAGGATTCAAGGAAGCTATCAACATAAGAGACATAGGCTGAAGCAACAAAGGAAAAGACTTGAGCTTGAGGGGGAGTGTTGAAAGTTTTTCAAGCTCAAGAGTGTGGGAACATGCCCCAAATTGAACCTTCCACATCATCCACAAACAAAGGAGGCTGATTTCCACGAGTTGGAGGCATCCAATTATGCCCAGAAAGAAGTTGATTAGAGAAGATTTAGCTCACCTCTTGATGTGATTGGACCTCACTTTTGA
This sequence comes from Ceratopteris richardii, assembly GCA_020310875.1. NCBI lineage: Eukaryota > Viridiplantae > Streptophyta > Polypodiopsida > Polypodiales > Pteridaceae > Ceratopteris > Ceratopteris richardii. The sequence continues at coordinate 248,251,044 of CM035406.1, forward strand.
CATGTATATGTTTTTGATTGGTTAAATGGGTTAGTAGGTGGTCTTTAAAACCTCTAATGAGTTATATTATGACTTAGAGTCATGGAAATACGTGCCCAAGCTGCCCCCTTTCTTAAGCACACCCCCTACTAGCTGTTCTCTGCATATTTTGTAGAAATTTCACTTTTACACACTCTATCTATCTAGATGTTTTTGGCAGACCCCCCGGTCTTGTAATTGTTGTTTCTCCTTCATCCGGAATCCATTTGCAATGATTTTTGTCTTGTTGGAAAGCTTATAAGTTCTACTTTGTCTGGTATAAGTCTCAGGTTCAGTGCCTGCACATGTGCAGAGAAATGTCCAGAGTAGTGTCTGTCTAGTTAGCTAATACTCTGTGAAGAGATCAAGTAATCTGTTTTGTTGCAGCTGGTTGAGGCAGCATCCAATATCCAAATGGAGTGATTTTACTCTTATTTGAAAGCTTGTAAAGTTTAGTTTATGCCTGTAAAATTTCATTTTCAGTCTCTGCATATACTCAGAGAAACTCAGAAAATACAGAACCTATGTCTGAAAAATTTCAGGATCCTACGAGGGTTCATTTGCTTTTGTTGTGCACGTAGGAGTGTTTATCCTCCAACATGGAATGGACATGAACTCTCAGCTCAATTGGAATAAATAGAGAAGCTACATGAAACTAGGTTACAAGCAGTAGCAGGGATTTATGCTGCTAAAAGGTGACAGAAGGCATATTTTGATGCTCATGTTAAAGACAAAAATTTGAAGGAAGGAGATTTAGTTTTGGTATATACCTTGAAACAACATGCAAAGAAACTACAAAAAAGAGGATATGGCCCATTAATCATCAATCGCATATCCACTAGCGGAGCCATCAGCGTAGCAACTCTAGAGGGAGAAGTATTGCCAAATTATATCAGTGGATGTCGAGTAAAAAAATATTTAGAGCCATTGACTGAAGAAATGATGTCACAACGGATAACGGGTAAAAATAGACGCATCGAGGAAGAAAGAATACGAGAGGAAGCCAGACAAGAAGCACTAGAACGAATCAAGAAACGGAAAGAGTGGATGAGAGAGACAGATGAGAGATATCGCCAAGGAGAGGAACTCATCCCAATGGCTAGATTTAGAGCCACTGAAAAACCTAGGTCAACAAAGGACACAACCATATTTGAATTTGGGAGCCGGAAAAATGGCGTACCACTTAGTGGATGCTCTCATTGACACAGGAGCCACCATAAGCTGTATCAAATTTTCATTGACTCAGCAACTCAAGGAAGAATTACATCCATCAAAGGCACAACTGATTGGAATAGGAGGAAACATCACCAAGTGTATAGGAGAGATTATCTTGCCTCTACACTTAGGAAACAACAAAATGGAACAAAAAATCCTAGTATATCACGATCAGGATTTATTGGAAGAGCTCGTGTGAGGACAAGACTGGATATATGAATATGAAGTAACTATTCAATTGGCCTTGGGATACATCTCGGCCAAGATAGGACATCGTGAAGTATTCAGCATGCTAGACAAACGACCAATCAAAGCCGCAAGTATAGAACAAAAAACCCACTCAAATGAACACAGTGATGCATGTATGTTCACTAGCACTAGGGAAACCCCTTCATCAAGTACTTCATGTGAGGATACACAGAACTCTGCTTGCACACCATTTTCTAATCTAGCAAGTCACAAGAGTGTCATTCTATCTGAAAACAAGCTTAGCAAAGAACCATGCACAAGAGAGACTAGTTCTCCGAGTAATCCAAAGTTTGCACCTATTAGAATATACCCCATTCCTTACACTCGACAAGCTTGGATAAGGAAGGACCAAATGGATGCATATCTTCAACAGAAGAACTACTTGCTATAGCAAAAGAACCCACAGAACAAGTATGTAAATCGCTCTGGATATTTAGTTCCACAAAGAACTGCTAAAGTATGGATTCCGAAGAAGGTGATAGCTGCTCAGCCAGCCTGAACACAAATATGGATTCCAAAATTATGTGCTCAAGTGACAATCAACAGAAAACTCGAACCAATGCTCAAGGAAAATCAGTATGGTCTAAAAGCAAAACAACCAAAGATGAATAGCTACAGGACAGAGAAGGAGTCTACATATGCTTCAAAAACCATTCCAGATTCAAAAAGCAGATAAAGCAAATATACAACATGAGAAGCACCATATCCTTCAGGAGTGTTAGGAATACAACCTGCACCAATAGTGTGAAGCAGATTTGGATGCCGAAAAGCAAGATTAGCTGTATGCATCAACCAATTAATTCGAGTTCCACACATATGGAGTTACTAGAGTCCAAAGTATGCATGATAGGGCCACATTACAAGGCCAAGCATTTGGCACGCTATTCTTCTATTTCACGATAGTGAAGCATATTTTCCTCTTGGGAAATAGAAGAGCACTTGTACATAATCTAAAGAAAATTACTAAAAAAATTAATAACCGCTTCGGCTATGAACTAACTTTTCCGTTTTCTTTCAAACAAAAAAAAACATAAAAATACCAAAAAATAGAAAAAAAACTAGGTATTACCTTTCTCACACCCACAGGGAAGGGACGACACCATTCACTCGGAGCAATGTCAATCTTATGAAGGACAAATGAAGGAGGATTTCCGATACTATCTTGCCACTAATTCATACTCTATATTGAGTGCAGATGGCATCTACTAACTCCGAAGAGACGCTAGTGGAAGAGGTCCAGCTTCTTCCCTTGGAATCCATAACAAAAGCAAGAGGCCATTGGTTTCTGGATGACCAACCAGTATCCGATCTCATTTTCATGGCCACTATCAAAATCATGGACAGGGATCACTACTTCCCTATCATGTCGCAAGACTTCAAGACTATTGTACAAGGATTACCGCGCATGACAGATGTCTGGACTCAAGCTGGAATTGATGCATTTTTAAACCTGCATAAAATAAGATATCAGTCCCTGAGGCACGAGTACTGGATAAAGTTGGTGCTTGGAAGACAATTCAATTTACTCACGAGCTAATTAACCGAGCTTTTGGATGGAATCAAGAAGGACACACTAATGTCAAAGATGAATGTCATGATCCTAAGAAGCGATCCTTTTTGGAAATCAATAGAACTGATATTGAAGAGGCTGTTCGCTTAGTGCACTAGCACTTTTGTTTTCCAAGCATGCATAGATATACAACACCTCAAAAGATCGTGGTGCAACTGCTTTCACATGCTATGAGGCAAGTCGGAAATCAAGTAAATATGACTCCCTATGTTCAAGAACGCCTACTTGAAGCAAAAAAGAAGTAGGGTCAGAAAAAGTTTCTGAATGGTAGTTCGGCCTTGACCCTACTTATCTATGAGGCATTGGATATGAAGAACTGCTTGCGCGTGATGCCAACATCAACAGAGTTAGCCAAATATGCCAAGTCAGCAACTGTACCAAAGAAAAAGAAAACAGTCATCGCGGATGAAGAAGTAGGAACCAGCTCAAAGACGCCTATGAGAGGGACTAAACGCCTAAGAGAGGAAGAAGCTCAAGAGACACCACAGTCAAAGAGAACACACGTGTTACCAAAGATTCCTGGGACCCAACAACCCATTACTAAGAGAGATCTCTCTGCAGCCCTGGAAGAAACGCATCGGTATATGCGGGGGAAAATAAATTTGAATATTCAATGTCACCATTACAGACAGGCAAGCCAAGAAAAGAAACAAAAGGATAAAGAAACTCATCAAGTACCTTCCAGATACAAAGAAATAGGATTGGAGGTATCAAGCTCTAATGAAGAATCAAGTTGTGAGAAGGACACCCTGGATATAGATATACAACAGAAACACACAATGAAGATTGGACAAAGATCAATCAAGTTGAAGTCACACCAGACAACGAACAGAGACAAGCAAAGAGCATAGAAGAACCAAATGAACCACAGCACGTCATTCAATTGAATGATACGTCAAAGATCAGTATCAAGGAAGCTCCAATAACTAATAAAGATGTCGTGCCACCTTTCAAACAAGAAATACAAACTCCAATAGACCAGGAATCAAGCCGACAACCAAGTAAGGAGCCCGTTGTGATCGAAGTATCGGATGATACACCTCAAGGCAAGATTGACCACATGGAGGCTGAGCCGAGGATCCAACTTCATATCAGGCAGCCCCATGACACCACATTACACGTGGCTCAAGGGAAAGATGTGACAACAGGAGCAGAACCTAGTATACCTACCACTTGGCTAAATGTGGATGTCACTCAATTAAAACCTGTTGTCAAACAAATGATCCAAATGGCCATGGATACACAACAACAGATGATGGATACAGATGTAGATTATGACAAAGCCATGAGGGAAAAGAATCAATTTCAAGTTATGAGTGAACAACTATCTGCACAACTTATCCAGGCCCAGAAAGAGATTGCAGCCAAGGGAACGGAGTTACTCGCAGTAAAATCACAATGTGATACATTGATTACCCATCATCACCAACTCGAGGCACAGTTGACAAACCTACAAAGATTACATGAAGCCAGCGAGGCTGACAAAGAGAGAATGAAAGCTAGAAGCAACTTACAGGAAACACAACTAAAGGTGTATATGGAGGAAAATGACAATTCACAAAACAGAAACAAAGAATTAATGAAGTCATTGCTATATGATCAACCCATCGAAAAACAAGAAACGATAGATATTGACCAGAAAGAATTAAAAGATCAGATTGAAAAGTATGCAGCACTGCTGAAACAAGAGAAAACCCTAAGAGAACAATGGGAACAAAAATACATGAATGAAACTAAGGAGCTCACGAAGTAGTTAAACATTTCCAATGGAAAACTTGCAGTGAGTTACAACGAAAATATGGATCATGTAGCAGAAATTGGCAATGAACTGCTTGCAGCAAAAGAAGCACTCAGAGCAGCCATGCAAGAAAATAAAGAGAAGACTGAATGCATAGCACAATTAGAGACCAAAGCAGAAGCGAAAGCATCAATCAAGACATCAGTAGAGCCAAGACAAGAAAATTCTACTGACGAGGTAGAGGTACGTCCTCTATCGCCCCCGATTTATAATTCTCCAATAAAAGAGCAGATGGCGGAACCACATGATGATCATCCAATGCCATACAGTGCAGAAATAGGTCAGAGGGAACAGGCACTATTGGTGTCAGGGTTGACAGAACATTTTGAAGATGAGGTCATCAAAGTCATGAAAGAAGCAAAGATTAAAGGTAAAGACTTAGAGAAGATCATGAAGCCTTTCAACATTCTGTACGGACTGATGAAAGAGAAAACAAGACAATACATCAAAAATAACACATAGAAAAATCTAGACGAGCAGTTGCACTTCGAACATGACACATTCACTTATACCCAAGAAGAATTTGAAGCGGCGCAGCCTATTTGGAGAAGAAAATTTTTGGAGAAACATCCTACATTATGGGTGCACTGGCAAGCGGCACCATATTTATTACATGTAAATCCATCTTTTTTTCCAACACCTCGTAGAAGAGAAGCGAGAGAATTTTTGGATATGCAAAAGACTGGTGTAATCAATAAACAGTGGCTAAAATATCCACTACTTCCAAGTCCACCGCATAACTATCTACCAACGGAGGATTATATGGTAAAGACCATCGAATTTTGGCTGCAGAGTTATGCAACACTACCAGATTTAACTATCAAAATGACAAATAAAATACTTAGTATGATACTCATAGTATTGAAGGTCTTCAAACATGCGGCATATACATTTTTGAACTTCATTGTCATTAATCAGGGAACAGACATTCTTGTTTTTTATTTGTCTATTATGCCTAGCCGCCCTACCATAATGGCTTATTATTCCAGACTCATGTTTTTGCCAAGTACATACATGCAGAAGTTCAAAGAAGCCTTTTTCACAGGTTTTTTTGAAATTGATTCAAAGATCTTTTTGAAGATGTCACCCAACCTGAATGCTAGATTAGTGGCATATGAGCTAAGCTTCTTCGCCGATCATAGACAACCGCCACATGACAGTGTGAAAGCTGAACAGTGGAAGCAGCTAATGATACGTGAAGCCAATCTGCTTAATGAAACAGAGCAAAAAGTGTATAGAACATACTCCCGTCGACTCTCAAAGCCTGTCGGGGAAGACAGAGTTCAGGAGGGGGGCAATTTTGAGGGAGAATCAAGCACAAAGAAGAAAAGAAGAAGACAACGAAAGAAGCTTCACTGAAAAGATCATATCCGAAGATACATCTCTGCAAGAAGCTCCGCAAGGGCGCAACACCCATCTCTGCATAGAGCCCCGCAGGGGCACATATCAAGGAAAAAGCACGTAGGTGGAAGGAGGAACCAGGGCCAAGAAAGTATCCATGAAGATGTGCAAGAAGATATCCAGCGGTTCCGAAACCACAAGAGGGTGCTTCAACCTCTTGATCTTTGGAAGGTCCAGATCGAAGGCTGAAGGGTCACATCCTCATACCTCCACTGGTGGCGTGCGTGGCAACCCGACTTATTAGGCAAGACGAATGCATCAGGCCCAGAGGATGTAAAACAAGAATTAAGAAGAGGCCATCAAAACCGAACACCTGTTTAACAAATAGACATAACTGACCAAGGGTTGTGGGCAATGAAAATAAAAGAACAGGCAGCACAAATACATTAGGCCGAGAGCATGTAAAAGAAAAAATCAAGAACAGGGCCATTAAAACGTAACGCGAGTCCAACCAGTAGCCAGAACGGACCAAAGGATGCGTGCGGACAACAAGGGAAAGACAAGAAGTAAAGCCTGTCAAGGGACGACAAAGACACAGAGGGGGAGAGTGTTGTAGAGCAAAGAGAGCACAAGGTAGAGAAAAAGAAGGGCCCTAAAATTTTTCCGATTTGGACACCTTATTTTTGTATCATAATCATTCTATAATATATTTTCCATTGTAAATACACTAGAGGAGTCCTCTAGATGCATCCCCATTGAAGATTAGTAGCTTACCCATATAAATTAGTAGGAAATTAGCCTTTTAGTGAATAAAGTGCCGGTCTCTTGTGTGAAAGGACCATTCTTAGGGCACAAGTATATAAGTCAATTTGTGACTCTTTGTAAAGACTTTTTGCCATTGTGAGAATCAAGAGCATAGAATTTCGAATTTGTGTCTTCTCCACTCTGTATCATCTTCTTTGTGAACTTGTGTGCATGTTTGTTGCTTGAAAAGAGTGTTAGAAAGTGTTGTCTATCCATGAAAGTGCTTGTTTGTTATAATTAAGGTGTGTGTGAAGTGTAGGAAGTGCTGAAGTGTAGGAAGGTTATTCCCGTGACTCAGTATTTTGCGCATAACTTGAAGTAAAAGCATCAGAATTGAGTGAAAGTATTGCCATTGGATGCGTCTTCTTGAGAGCTTCGAAACGCATATGGTATTCACTATATTTGGAGTTTGGAGCTGAGAGAAAAGCTCAATTTATTGTTGGCTACTACACCAAGTATCGCGACACCATAATTGGCAATTGAAGCTTGTTTGGAATAGTCTTTGCTTTGTTTGCACTCTTTGAGTAGCTCATTTGCATTGATCATCATTTGAATGCATGTCTTCATACACTCGGCTAGGTTTTGATACTCATCGGATTGATAATTAAAGAGTGAATCCCCACTATATGCACTTGAGGGGGATTGAGGTATAGTCTCTTTCTCCACAAGTCCCTAAGTTGATTCTTAGGTACACAACTATGTACATTCCAGTGAGAAGGTATTTGTAGTCTAAAAGCATTCTTATTAGTTTTTTGGACAATACAGAAAGTTCCATAATAACATGGTGCAAGTTCAACCTTAGGATGTTGTGAATTTTTTTTCAAACGTCTTTTATTTATTTATAACCATACAAAATCATTTTCATTAAATTGTTTAGCTACTCATTTCTTATTAACATTATGCATGTAATATTCTTGACTCTTTTTAATGTGCTCAGGAATCTCATGAAGTATAGAAATATGATGGTGTGCAAAAGAATCAACGAGAGGAATATCATTTTGAGAGATAGACATGGGAGTGGGAAGCCTTTTTACCATAAACAATTTCATACAGTGCACATCCACTAGTGGTATGTGTTCTGTTATTATATGCAAACTATAGTAAAGGAATTTTCTCATCCCAATTACTTGGATTATCTAAAGAATGACAACGCAATAAATTTAAAATAGTAGAATTTGTAGCTTCACTTTTCCCATTACTTTCACAATGAAATGCAGAGCTAAGGTCTATTTTGGAAGCTAATTTTTTAAATAATGCACTCCAAAAGTGATTACAAAAACAAACATCTCGATATGAAAGATTAACTTTTGGAAAACCATGATGTAGAAAAATACATTTAATAAATAAATTAGCAACTTAAGGTGCAAAAAGATTCTTTTTACAAGGAATGAAACATGCTTGTTTACTAAACCTATCAACAATTGTCCAAAGGCTCAGACAAGAGAGTGGTAAAAATACCCATTGAAAGGATTGGAGATATGAGTGAGGGAGAGGAAGGTAATACTTATCTTCCAATAACCTACCAAGGCTACACCACCAAAGCAATCCTCATCTCTAGTGTTGGAGTAGCCATTGCCACCACTTCCTTATGGAAACATCAAGTCAAGCCAACATTAAGACCCACAAGGATGAAGCTACAAATGGCTAATGGTCATATTGAGAAACCTTTAGGTTTATTGGAAGGATTATCTCTCACCACTTGTGGTGTAGGATTTGAGCACACCTTCGCCGTTTGTGAGTTTGGAAAAAATCATGCTTACAAGATGATTTTGGGATGCCCATTCATGTGATAATTGCAAATTGTACAAGATTGGGGAACCAATTCTTTGTACCTGCAACATTCTGGAGTGACTACCAATGTCAACCTCAAAGACTATTCCCATCGCAATGTACCTCCACTATAGTGGAACACCATCAATAGGACACCCAAGGAAACAGAATCGGTGCAATACTTAGAATTAGATCCTTCATGGTTGCAAGAGGACACTCATCTATGGATGTGTAAAGTAGCTAAATGAGAAGAAGAAAGATTAAAAGCTAGAACTTTAGGCTCCAAATGACATCTTCATACCCTTCAAGATCCTGCTTATGCACCTATAGTGTTCGTAGACGGGGAATTCAAGCCTCATGGTTGGGCAGAGATCTTAGCCACCATGGACATAGTAGTAAATGAAAAACAATGGACCCTTCACTATGATGAGGACGGATATGAAATTTCCATCTTTATGATAGAACCCTTGGAAGAAGAGCCTATTCTAGAAGAATGCATGGAATTGACTCAAGAACTAGGTGAGAGAAGCTACGAAGACTTAGAATCCATTATCTTGGAACCCTTTTGTTCATGAGAAGAGGAATATCTCTATTTTGTAGAAGCCATCACCCTTGAGGTGGGAAAGGAGAATCAAATTGAACAAGCCGAGTCACTCACAGATTACAAGGAGAATAAGCACAAGAGATAAAGAAAGAAGTCACCTAGGATAGAAGGAGAGTAATCCCTAATGGAAGTACCAGTGAACTTTAAAAAAGATGAAATAGAAGATTGGATAATCATGGTAAGGATGCCTAAATGAGAGGCAAGCATAAAAGAAGCATATGATAATCGAGAGAAGCCTAAGAAGATAGTGGTTATGATTGAAGAAGGAGAGGGGAAATGCACATATATAGGGCATGATTTGATAAAAGAAGAAGAAGGAGAGTTAATAGCCCTATTGTGAGAATATAGAGAGGTGTTTGGATGGAGCTACAAGGATTTGAAAGGAGTGGACCTAGATATATGCCCCCATAGAACTCCCATGACCCCAAGAGCCAAGCCTACAAAACAAAAACCATACACCTATAATGATAATTATGCTACCAAGATTAAAGAAGAAAATGATTGTTTGATAAAAGTTGGATTTATATAGCAAATTGAGCATATCAAATGGTTATCACCCATTGTGGTAGTGCCCAAGAAGAATGGGAAGTTATGTGTTTGCATCAACCTAAAGAAGTTTAACAAAGCCACTATTCGAGATAGCTATCCGCTTCCTATCACAAAGCATTTATTAGAACAAGTAGCGGGCAAGGAAGTCTACAACTTCCTTGATGTGTTCTCATGCTACAATGAGGTTGCCATTGCTCTTGAAGATCAACATAAGATGGCTTTCGCCATCAAATGGGGCATATTTTCATTTTTTGTGATGCCATTTGGGCTCACAAGTGCACCTGCCACTTTTCAACAGCTGATGTGTCATGTTTTTAAGGAGTTCTTATGAAAGAACTTGGAAGTCTATGTGGATGATTTATGTGATCATTCTAGCTTGAGATAGACCCACATTCTTGAATTGAAGCAAGTTTTTGATAAATCTAGAGAATATCAGTTGTACTTGAACCCAAAAAAATGTGTTTTCATGGTTAGGCAAGGCAAGATTTTAGGATATATCGTGTCAAAGAATGGAATCTCTATGGCTGAAGAGAAAGTTAAAGTGATTGCAGAACTAGCTAGGCCAAAAAAAGGTGCAAAAAGTACAAACTTTCATGGGGCATTGTTGTTATTATCAATGCTTCATACACATGTATGCTATCATTGGAAAGCCTCTCTATGCCCTTTTGAATAAGTTTGAGCAGATGGATGAATGTTAGATATCATTCAATGAACTCAAACAACACTTGTGTTCAACCCCCATTTTGATGACACCGGATTGGAATAAGCCATTCCATGTGCATGTGGATGCATCCAACCATGTTTTAGGGTGTGTGCTAGCACAACCTATGAGCAAGAGCAATATAGATCTCCCCACAACATACACAAGTAGACAAATAAACATAGTAGAGAGAAATTGTACCACCACAAAGAATGAAGGATTAGGAATGATTTATGCAATAAAACAATTTAGACACTACTTGCTGGCAAAAAAATTCAAGTTCTTTACAGACCATCAAGCATTCTTGTACCTAGTCCACAAGCCTTGTAACACTAGATTGATACATTGGTTTTTGCTATTAATGGAGTATGACTTCAAGTGGTAGTCAAGAAAGGGAAGACCCACCTTAGATCTCATCACCTTTCATGATTGACTACTGGAGAAGCCCCTCAAGGGATAGCTAATGATCCACCAGATGCATATTTGTTTAATCTTGAAGTAATACCTGAATGGGCCCAGCCTATTGTCCCTATTCTCACATTTGGACCAAAGAATCCTAGAATTAAGATCAATAAAGGAGAGATCACCAAGTCACAAAGATACCAAACACTCATAGGAATCATTTACAAACAAGATAATCAAAAGATCCTCACTTGTTGCATAGAGGAATTAGAATACAATAGGTGATTGTAATTAGCACATGTAGATGCATTAAAGCAACACCATTCAAAACACCGCACACTAGAGAGTCTGCATAGATTAGGTGTATACTAGCCTTCAATGGAAGCAGATGTCTACAAAACGTGCAAGGAATGCCCAGTTTGTTGTGTTAGACCACCAATTGAGCATACAACCTCATATCATTGAGTACCAATGGTAAGATACTTGAGGACGAAGACATTTCCTCAAGGAATGACCATAGCAAGAGAAAGAAGTCTAGAGGAAGCTCAGGGCTATAGACTCATTGGCGATAATCTATATAGAAGAGGGAGAGATGGATATCTGAGATAGTGTGTTCATGAGAGTGACTACTTAAGCGTATTAGTCATTGCACATCAGGGTGTTGCAGGAGGTCAGTTTGGCCCAAACTAAATAATCAAGGACAAACTATTCTTAGGATTATGGTGGGCCACTCTCCATATGGATGCACATACCTATGTGAAGAGATGTTATGTATGCCAAAGAGCTTAGTTTCCTACTCGTAGAGATGAAATGCCATAGAAACCCATGATGGGTGGATGTGTTTTCATGAAGTGGGGTATAGACTTTGTTGGACCCATTAAGCCCCCTGCTAAAGGCACTCATGCCGAGCACATCATAGTAGCTACTGATTATTTCACCAAATGGGTAAAGGCTAAGGCTACCAAAAGGAATGATGTACACACCATTGCAAAATTTGTACGTGAGAATGTCTTTACTAGGTTTGGATTACCTATAGAACTGGTGAGCGATAGAAGGACTCACTTTCTAAACAAAGTCATTTAATATCTATTACAGGATTTTATGGTGATTCACAAGAAGTCCACACCATATCATCCTCAAGAAAATGGACATGCAAAAAGTACTAACTGTGTTTTGTATTAGATCTGTGTTCCTAGGAATTACTGACTCTTCATTCCTGACTAGTATGGTGGGTGATCTCAAACTGATAGACTTAGCTTCCCAAGGTCTAGTGAGCTATGGTAATTCTTGTAAAGAATTACATTTGAAATTTGTTTGTTCACTCAGTTGCTCCTCCTCGACTTCATCATATATAGAGGGTATGTCTTCGAGAAATTGTTCTTGTGAATCATCTATCTCTTGAATAGGTGGGTGGGTTTCTTGCTCTAAATTACATTTCTCTTCTTGGATTTCCCTCAGAAATCCCTGTAAGTACTTATGGATGGTAGAAAGATTTTCCCAGTTTGCAGTATTAGGCACTTGAGAGAAGGATGGTGTAGAACCTGCCTCTGCTATAGGAATAGTAGGGATGTTCTTGAAATCATTCTCTTTGCTGCCAGGAATCAAGTGTTCTAATCTCTCTAATAGTCCTTGAAAGTGTAGCTATGGTTTTGCTATGTTACTCTAGTTGACATATTGAGAGGCTTCAAACATGGTTTGAGCCAATTCTACCATCCTCATGCAAAGCTTAGTTCTCTCCATTTCTAAATCTAGCATGGGGTAATTCTTGCTCAATTCTTCCACGTGGGCTCCTTCCTTTAATCTCGCTTGGTATGCTTAAAACATCATGTCCAATTTCTCGGGTACATGTTTGGCTAAAATCGATCTTGGTATTGGGGTTGGGTTCTTCTAATTTGACTCTTTCAAAGCCGATTCTAAGGTTTTGGCTCTAGGCTCTTTTAAATTTCCTTCTAGTTCACTTATTTTCTTAATCCATTTCCTGTTGATTATCTCTCATGAGACCTTCCAAGATCTAGTTTTTTTTCACTAGAATCTCCGGTTTTGCTATTCTCAGCAATTTTATCAAGGTTCAGTTGTTGATTTTGCAACAATGCCTGGGCTCTCGTTATCAAATGGATAGGTACATACACGGGTGTGGATCCACTTGAAGTGTGCACAATGCCTATCACATTAATGGATGTTACTTTAGAGGCATTAGGAGGGTTCTTAGGGCATTCTCTTATGACATGGTCTTTACCACAATCAGAACAAAAACCTTGAATGTTGTAATACTAGGGTTTTCATATTCATGGGGGATGTGGACATTGTCTTATGTAATGATATCCTTGGCACTTAAAACATGGTCCTTTAGATCCTTGTGGTTTTGTCTACCTCAACTAGGGCCATGGTTTGGGGTTGGAATACATGATATTAGCATGGTCTGGCCTAGGTTCCATGGGGGGACTCTCATATTCATATGTCTCCATATGATGTCTTGACTCAGTGTAGTATGCGGGTGCACTATCAACATGGGTAGAATCAAAGCTGTTGGAGTTGGGTCATTTTTTGTGATCAAAGGGGATGAAGGTACTAAATCTTGGTTGAGATTCTCTTCTTTAGTATCATATTTGATAGAGATCACATTGGCTAGTGGGGATGGCTGCTCAGCTAGGACTGGTTGAGGTCTCGATTGCGTCTGGTATGGTACTTGATAATCTCTTTGGGGCCTATAATAAGGAGGATGAGCATTGTATTGGCCTGGGTATCTACCTAGTTGATATTCCTATGGGTAGTTCTATCAAACCAATTGCTGATTGTATGGAAAGACTTGTGTAGTATGATTGGTGTACGATCATTCAATTGTGCAGTACTGGCCACTAGGGTTGTCTTGAGGTTGTGTCAAGTTTGGACAAACATTTTCCATATGATCACCTCCACAAGTGTAACAACATTTGACTGAAGTTAACCTAGGTATCTGTTTGCTCGACACTCCTACCTTTTGGGCTACCTTCTCAGCTAGGTCTGGAACTTGAATGTTTTGAGGAAGAATGTTAGCAGTGGACAAGGGAGAGAAGGCACAAGCAGACAAGGGAGTCAACGAAGATCTGGCAAGTAGGCCAACAATTTTCTTCAGAAAGAAGCACTTATGAACATTCACGCAGATTTAGCACTAAGGCAACCTTAATCTTTCAAAACCTCTACACCCATTAAAAGTGATTCTCATCACTAAGCACCATTGTAAATATCATTTCATCTTTTTGTAGCTCCATTTTGTGCAAGCCAAGGAGTCCTTGAGCTTGAGGAGCATTAGAAGTATCTACCTGCCAATTTTCGTAATTTTTGGATATCGTTTGAGCCCCCAAATAAGCCCTGGAACCTAATTTTTAACTAGGCCGGACACTAGGTCTGAACAGGGCCAAAGCTAGTCAAAAACTATAAAAGGAGCTAGAGAGCTCATTTTTGGGGTTAGATTGTAATTGAAACGAACTTGTAAGAGCATTTTGAAAGTAATCTAAAAGCTCCATTGATTCTCACTCTTTGTCTTGCCGTGTGTGCGCGTGTGTGTGTATGTGTGTGCATGCTAGTGTGCTTCTCACTCACGCACTTGTGCAGCCACTTGCTCGAGGTCTTCATACCATCCTCACGTCTTCCCGGATTGACATTAAAGGAGGTGCTACTCATCATTGAGCTACACCAAATTTTTGGCACCGTTGCCGGGGATCGAGCTTTGAGGACGAGCGTGTGATGGTAAGACGTAGAGTTGATGCGTTGGAGTTGTAGGTATTTTCTTCACTCTCATCGATTTTCTTTTACTTTCTTCTCCATCTTCATTTCCATCATCATCATCATCATCTCCCACCTCCATCTCCATCATCGCGAAAATTTCTGTTTTTTGATCATATCACCTTCCCCACCTCATTTCCCTCATTTCACTTGTGAGAGAGAGCAAGAGAGCGATATTGTGTGTGCGGATTTTGCATGTTTCTTGAGTTTCATTGCAGGTTCTTGCTGTATCATCATCCCCAGCTTCCTGCGCAGGTACGAAATTCGAAGAAACTGTCTCGCGGTCGCAGGCTTCTGTCGATCGCGACTGACAAAAATTTTTGGCTTTTTACAAAAGTGAGTGCACCACTAGAACAAGCACAAGGAGCACATCCTAAAACACTAAAAACAGTAGAAAAATCCTGAGGTTTTCTGTCAATCGCGACCGACAGCCTCTGTCAATCGCGACCGACAGCCTCTGTCAATCGCGACCGACAGACCCCCGCGACCGACTGACTGCCACGTAGGACCCTGTCAATCGCGATTGATACTGTCGATCGCGACTGACAGCCACGACCGACACCCCTGTCGATCGTGATTGACATCGTCGATCGCGATTGACACCGTCGATCGCGATTGACTGAAATTCCACGATTGATTGACTTTTACGTGTAGCCACGTGTCCATCGCGACTGATAGGCCCCCGATTGACTGAAATCTCGGCGAAAAATTCGGAAAACGTGTCGATCGCGATTGATACTGTCGATCGCGATTGACAGCCACGATCGACTCTGTCGATCGCGATTGACAGCCCCGACGGACACCTCTGTCAATCGCGATTGACAGACCTGTCGATCGCGATTGACAGGCTTTTCGGCCAAAAAATTAGGGTTTTTTATTTCAAATTTGGGGCAATTTTGGGGCATAATAGTCAATCCATTAGCATTTTTGAGGTTCCTACACTTGTGAATTGGGAGAAAACTCTAGGATCTGTCAGCCAGTTTGAATCCTGTGTTAACCCCCTAAACCCTGAACAGTCATAACTTTTCCATACGAAATCCATTTTTTGAGCTCTTGGGCTTGTCGGAAAGCTCGTGGCATATACTACACGCCCTCAACTGTTTTTTATAAAGATAATGCGTTGATTTTCAGATAGGGTATTTTGAAGTGGACCATACCCAGGGGGATCAAAGTCAGGGATCTCTAGAATTATTTTCCAAAAAAATCATAGTGAAAATTGGTGTTGTGCTACTTGAATGAAAATCATTGGTTCTGTCTTTGGAGTTTAAGTCTTGAGCTAACTTTGGAACTCTTACAGATCTATTGAGAGCATCGCAAGGCGTTTTGAGCAAGTGTAAGTGCAAGCTTGGGAACACACTTCCTGGGCATCCAAAGGCAACCAAGCAGGAAACAAAAGGTTGGAAATTCTCAACTCCCTTTGTCAATTCCTAGCTTAGGCTAAGAACGACTAGTGATAGGAGTCAGCCAGGGCGACGGTAGGCAGTTATCAAGTTGAAGACTACCTAAAAACTCAAGTTCAAGATAAAAACATAATCTCTGTACTGTCGATAACCTTAAGGTAAAGAACCTAACCTGGAACGATCAATTTACAGTGCGGAAATACACTCAAGTATACCTGTCGACGCAATTTCAGACAAGGTCATAAACACGGTAACACACTAAAAAGGAATCAAGTGACTGAAACCAATTGATCAGCAACAAGGTTGTACTCTGGGCAAAATTGGGCTACTGAAATAGGCATATGAACCTTAGATCGGGACGACATCTAGTAAGGGAGAGGCAAAGCCTTAGATCTTCAGAGGCCAGTGTTAACCACACTGTTAGGTCCTGGGCCCAGCAGTTGAGCCACCACTCGTACTACCCTAGCTCTGAGACCAGTGAGTCAGAGATGTCTCAAGGCATGGACAGACCTACGGGAAGTTCAGGAGTGCCTTACTTACACAGGGTGGAAGGCCCTTACAAAACACAGTTGGAGTACCTTAGGACCAACCGATTAGGTGCCAGCATCTATGAGGATGGCTTAGGAAGATCTGTGATACAGATTAAGAATCCTGATCAATCCATTGGACTAGAACAGCCAGCTGTCAAGTTTGAAAATGGTGCATACCTGGACAAAGAAAGAACTATATATGTAGTCACTAGTCACCCGGATAGGACAGATGAATTTGGGAATGTAATCTCAGAAGCGGACTTAGGTGACTTGGAACAAGGGAACATGGGTGCGGAACCTAGAACCCCTCGAGGTAAATCAGTTCTCACTAAGATTATCACACCTGAGTGGGTACCCCAAGACAACAAGAGCATAGAGTTGCTCCTCAATCGGGAAACTGACGAAGCCTTTTGGAGGTATAAATCTAATCAGCCAACGGATATAGGGAATATCATGATCTACGAGTTTAAGGACCCTGATAGCCCAGGCAGAGTGACCTACCTAGATCACGCCTCAGAACGGATCCTTGTGGTTACGGAAAATGATAGGCATGCTTACACTTGGAAGGGTGAATTTATTTTCCCCCAACCAAGATCAAATGTATCCTATGGTCACCCTGGAGCTGGAACATCCCAAGCTCATGGTATGCAAAGAGACAGAAGTAGAGATAGACCAGAAGTAAGTTTTGCCAACCCAGTGGGCAGAGAAAGAACGAGAACGGAGACGAATAGGGTAGAACCTGAGATGCTTAGAGCTCATAGGAACCAAAGAAATGTGGATGGATTTCCTCTGCCGAGACCTAGAGAGCATACAAGAACGTTGAGACTAACCCAGCTAGTTAAGTCCATGAAGAATTACTTTGATGGCACAGGAGATCCCTATGATCATGTGGCGGAGTTCAAGCAAGTCTTGAGAGCTGAACAAGTGGAGGATCTATTCACGCAGTACAATGCCTTCGGTCTAACCCTTAGGAATACAGCACTTACATGGTTTCAGCCATTGGATGAGCGACAGTTCAGGAGCATAGACCAACTCCTAGAGGCTTTCATTGTAGAGTTCTCTAAGAGCGGCATAAGACACAATACCTCCTCATTGATTCACAGCTTTAAACAGACTCCCCAAGAGACTGTAAGACTGGCAGGAAGAAGATTTAGACAATACCTTGAAAGGTGCCCTGTTTCGGAGCTACCCACACCTGCCAAACAAGTAGCCTTATTCCTTGATGGATTGCTGAGTACGAAATTGAGATCCTACGTGTATCTGAAGGACCCTAGGACTATAGAAGAGTGTGTACGCATGTGCATTGACATTGAAGATAACCTAGGGGAAGAACTAGAGCTTTCCAAAATCTACAAAGATTCAGATAGTGCATCTAGTCATTCTTCCACGCAATCCACATCAATTGAGGAACTCGCAGAGAAAGTAGCTCAGAAATTGGGTGTAACTAGCAAACAAATCCCAAGGTTTGCTCCTGTGAAAAGGTGCTATACATGCGGTGGTGACCATATGGCGAATGTCTGCCCCATTATGGCTCAACCCCAAATTAATCCTAGTAGCCAGTACTGCACCATAGAACGGAAGTACACCAATCACACTGCGCAAGATTGCCCATACAACAGGCAGGTGGTTAGGCAACCCTACCCTCAGCCATACCCTCAACAGGGAAGATACCAGAACCAGTACCCTCCACAGCCATATGGCAGGCAACAGCAACCCTATCCGCAACCATACCAAAACCAACAGAGACCCCAACCAGTGCTAGTTCAACAGCCTCCAAACCAGCTAATGTGATCCCGGTAAAGTATACTGCTGCAGAAGAAAACCTGAATAGGGCCATAGTACCAGTAACCCCATTGATCTCAGAAAGTGACCCGAGTGACCATAGCTTTGATTCTACACATGTCGATAGTCCCCAGGCTTACTACATGCAGTCTCCAGAACATGGTGAGTCCTACTATAGTGAAGAACCGAGTGAACCTAGTTGGGAGTCAGACTACACAAACGTCATGTATGCAAACCCCAACCCTAGGCCTCAACCTAGGCAGGTACGACCACGATTTCCTAGAGGACCATGCTACCGATGTCAGGGAGATCACTTCATTCGTGATTGTCCCTTACCTCCACCTACACAAACTCAGCCCGTGACGATCCAAGGCTTTTGCCAAGATTGTGGAAAAGAGCATCTTTTACGAGATTGCCCAAAGAACCCCAATAATATGCCAAAAATCACTCCTATCAATGTGATTGGTTTGGTTGTAGATTCCTCAGGAAGTGTCACTTCCACTGCACCAGTACAGGTAGTCACTAGAGCTCAGGCATTGCAGCAAAACCAAGAGGCAAGCCAGGAAAAGGGCCCAGAGGCTAGTGAAACCGAGAGCGTGACAAAGAAAAGGACTAGAGCGTGGAAAGATAGTCGAGAAAGAATTAAAAGACAATGGGCTAAAAAGATGAGTGAACTTGAGGAAAGCGTAAGAGAAACAAGAGCCAGAATAACCGAACTCACAGCTCAAACTCCCTCTCACATTACCCCACCTCCACCACTCCCAACTCCATCCGTACCACTATCTCCCCCACCGCCTCATCAAATCCCACCACCCCCTAGAGTAGGATCAGTCCTAGCTGATCCCACTCCTGAAGACCTAAACATGATGCTTAAAGCATATCAGTCCAGAATCCAAGAAGGGCCAACCATAACTGATCATGAAAAGTGTTACCCTAGAGCCGAGCTAGAGCTTGAACGAACCAAAATTTGTGCTAAGATGGTGGAATTGGCTCAAGCCATGTTCGAAGCTAGCCGCCTCTTTAACATCTCTAGCTCCGCTAAGACGCAGTTACATTTTGATGGACTGCTAGAAAGAATAGAGATGCTAATTGCACAATCAGAAAAGGAACCTGCCCCTCAAAGAAAGGAAAGGACAAGAGAACGGAAAAGCCAGCCTCTTCAGGAAGCCCATATGCCTCCCCAAGAAGCTGATCCTTTCCCTCAAGAGGCACATGAGCCTCCCTCGAAAGCTTACGTACCCCCACAGGTGGCCTACATTCCTTCTCCGAGAGCGTATGAGCCTGTTCGGAAAAGTAATAGAATAAGTAATCCTCCCCAAGAAACTTGCGCCCCAGCCATCCATGAGAACGAGGAGAGAGCCAATGATAGAATAAGCCCTCCTTCCCAGGTTGCTTATGCACCTAATTCTACAGAGCCAGACACTTCTTCTTCTATGAATCGGTTTGCACCAGACTTCCTACGAGAGATTCAAGAAGACAAATGGGATAATGAAAGTGAAGTCGCCCCTCCTTTTGAACTTGTGGATGATGCACACGACCAATTCCCACAAGACATCCCATCTATTTACGGGGAACATGAGAGTACTCAGTCTCACGAGAGATTGGACTTTGAGTCTAATTCCATACAAGAGCTACCTCACTTCACAGGCCCATGGGAAGCAAAGTCCACGTGTATGAGAGCACCCACAGTCATGGTAAGGAACGATGACTCAGTCATATCAAGGAACACGGAGGTAGTAAAGAACACCAAGGTGCAGCGCGATCCCACTTTGGAAGAACTGCCTAAGGATAGACCAGAAGCGCGAAAATATGTAGCCAGTCAAGTAACTGAAGCTGCAAAACCTCGTTCCAGGGTAGGATCCCATAGGACAGTGCCAGAAATTCCCTTGGATAAGATAGGAGATATGTGTGAAGGTGAAGAAGGGAACACCTATCTTCCCATCACCTACCAGGAGTACACCACCAAGGCAATTTTGGACTCAGGTGCAGGAGTTGCAATTGCCACCACCTCCTTATGGAAGCGTTGGGGCAAGCCAGCACTCAGGCCAACGAGGATGAAATTGCAGATGGCTGATGGTCATATTGAGAGACCCTTAGGATTGCTAGAAGGAATAACTCTCACCACTTGTGGTGTCGAGTTTGAGCATACATTTGCTATATGTGACTTCAGCAAAAATCATGCCTATGAGATGATTTTGGGAAGACCATTCATGCGACAGTTGCAAGTGGTACAGGATTGGGGCACTAATTCTTTGTACCTGCAGCACTTAGGTGTTACGACCAAAGTCAATCTCAAGGATTATTCTCATAGAGATGTCCCCCCTATCCAATGGAATCCCATCCATAGAGCCAAAGATGATACGGAATCTGTGCATTCCATAGGGTCAGGATCCTCATGGATGCATGAAGACACTCACTTATGGATGTGCAAAGTAGCAGTGGAGGAAGAGAAGAGAGAAAAGGCCAGAGAAATAGGTGCAAACGAAACCCATAGACCCATTCAAGACCCAGCCTATGCACCTGTAGTTTTTCCAGACGAGGAATTTGAACCCCATGGCTGGGCAGAAATTTTAGCAACAATGGACGTAGCCATCAATGAAGAACAATGGACACCTCACTGTGATGAGGATGGCTATGACATTTCAGTCTTCTCCATAGAGCCAATCATGGGAGAGGCAGTTTTAGAAGAATGCGAACCTAGCCCTGATGCATTTGAGGATGCAAGTGACTCCGATCTCGAGTCTATCATTATGGACCCACCATTTGCATCAGATGAAGAATACTTCCATGAAGTAGAATTTCAACCCCAGAGGCATGGAGAGCTTACAAATGATGTAAGATTAGCAACACATGTGAGCCCAAAGGAAGAAGGAAAGAAACGAAAGAAGAGAGAAGTCTCACCAGAAGAGGAAGAATCTTTGTTTGAGGTCCCGGAAAATTTTAAGAAGTATGAGATAGATGACAGGAGAGTCATGATTAGAATGCCTAAACGAGAGGCACAATCAGGAGAGGCCTATGATAACAAAGAAACCACCAAGAAAATAGTAGTGGCCATAGAAGAAGGAGAGGAGAGATGCACGTATATAGGCCATGACCTGACAGAAGAAGAAGAGCACGAATTGATTGCCTTGCTAAGAGAATACAGAGATGTATTCGCTTGGAGTTACAAGGACTTGAAAGGTGTTGACCCTGACATATGCTCACACACTATCCCCATGACTTCAGACGCTAAACCCTCTAAGCAAAAACCCTATACATATAACGATAATTACGCTGCTAAGATCAAAGAAGAGATAGATAGACTGGTTGAAGCTGGATTTATCTATGAAATTGAGCACACCGAGTGGGTATCCCCCATCGTAGTGGTGCCCAAGAAGAATGGCAAGCTGCGTGTGTGCATTAACTTGAAGAAGGTTAATGCAGCCACTATTCGAGATAACTATCCGCTTCCCATCACAGAACATCTCTTAGAAAGAGTGGCAGGCAAGGAAGTGTACAGCTTTCTTGATGGATTTTCAGGTTACAATCAAGTAGCCATAGCTCCAGAGGATCAGCATAAGACAGCCTTTGCCACAGAATGGGGCATTTTTGCCTTTAGAGTAATGCCATTGGGCTTACCAATGCACCAGCGACCTTCCAGAGACTAATGTGCCATGTGTTTAAGGAGTTCCTGAGGAAGAGTTTAGAAGTCTATGTTGATGATCTTTGTGCTCATTCCAATATTAGACAAACCCATATTCCTGAACTCAGACAAATCTTTGACAAATGTAGAGAATATCAAGTCTGCCTGAACCCAGAAAAGTGTGTTTTTATGGTCAGGCAAGGCAAGATTCTAGGACACATAGTGTCAAAGAATGGTATATCTACCGACGAAGAAAAAGTGAGAGCCATAGCAGAGCTACCTAGGCCAAAGAATGTCAAGGAAGTCCAAGCTTTCATGGGGCATTGTGGTTATTACCGACGATTTATACACATGTATGCTGTCATTGCAAAGCCCATGTACGGACTTCTGACAAACTTTGAGTGGACGGATGAATGCGAGAATTCCTTCCAGGAGCTTAAACGAAGATTATGTTCAGCACCAATCTTGACCACACCAGATTGGAATAAGCCATTCCATGTTCACGTAGATGCATCCAATTACGCTATTGGATGCGTACTTGCACAACCTACTGGTGAAGGTAATATGGATCTTCCAATTGCCTATGCCAGTAGACAGTTGAATGCGGCTGAACGAAATTACACCACTACGGAGAGAGAAGGTTTAGGCATGGTATATGCAGTTAAGAAATTTAGACACTATTTGCTTGCAAATAAGTTTAAATTTTTTACTGATCATCAGGCATTGTTATATCTCGTAAACAAGCCATGCAATACAGGAAGATT
The DNA here is from genome assembly GCA_020310875.1 of Ceratopteris richardii. Lineage (NCBI taxonomy): Eukaryota > Viridiplantae > Streptophyta > Polypodiopsida > Polypodiales > Pteridaceae > Ceratopteris > Ceratopteris richardii. The sequence goes on from CM035406.1 coordinate 248,273,924, forward strand.
AGTAAGATGGTTTCTCTTGCTAATGGAATATGATTTTGAGGTTGTGGTAAGAAAAGGGAGGACACATTTGAGAGTTGATCATCTTTCTAGACTCACATCGGGAGAAGCCCCACAAGGAGTATCAGACGACCTTCCTGATGCTTACTTGTTTAATTTGGAAGTCGTACCGTAGTGGGCTAAGCCATTGGTACCAGTATTGACATGTGGACCTAACCATCCAGTGGTAAACACACGGAATAGAGAGGTTGTAAAAGCCCAAAAGTACCACATCATGGCAGGAAGTATGTACAAGCACACAGATCAAGGGATCTTGGCTTGTTGCGTAGAAGAGGATGAGTACTCTAAATGGTTGCAATTAGCACATGTAGGTGCACTAGAGCAACACCATTCAAAACAACGAACTTTACAGACCCTAAAGAGACTCGGAGTACATTGGCCAACTATGGAAGCTGATGTCCAAAAGTTGTGCAAGGAATGCCCAATCTGCTGCACTAAACCACCTGTGGAACACGCTACTCTTTATCAAATATCCATAGTGCCAGATTGGAGCGAACCTCTAGTATCCTTCCTGAGGACAAACACATTCCCTCTAGACATGACTCTGGCTAGGAAAAGGAGTTTAGAACAAGAAGCCCTGGCTTACTCACTCATTGGTGATAATCTATACAAACGCGGTAAAGATGGTTACCTGAGGCTATGTGTCCATGAAAGTGAATATCTGAAGATCTTAGAAACCGCTCACCAAGGTGTAGCAGGAGGACATTTTGGACCAGATCGAGTGATCAAAGCAATACTATTTGCGGGCTTCTGGTGGCCGACCCTTCACATGGATGCACATACCTATGTGAAACGGTGTGATGTCTGTCAGAGAACTCAGTATCCTATACGAAAAGATGAGATGCCATTGAAACCTATGATGGGAGGACGTGCATTCTCTAAGTGGGGAATAGATTTTGTAGGTCCTATTAATCCCCCAGCTAAAGGTTCTCATGCGGAATACATCATTGTTGCGACAGATTATCTAACTAAGTGGGTAGAGGTAAAGGCTACGACAAAGAACGATGCTCAAACAACTGCCAAATTCTTGTTTGAGAATGTATTCACGAGATATGGGCTACCTATAGAGCTTGTAAGTGATAGAGGCACTCATTTCTTAAATGAAGTGATTGAAAATCTACTCCAAGAATTCTTAGTAATACACAAGAAGTCTGCCCCCTATCACCCTCAAGCTAATGGACAAGCTGAGAGCACTAATAAGATCTTATGCCATGTACTGACAAAATTAGTGAACACTAAACGCTCTGATTGGGACAAACAGCTACACCATGCTGTTTGGGCATACCGAGTTGCCTACAAAACGGTACTCCAAGCCACCCCCTTTCAGATGGTATTCGGCCAAAACGCTGTGTTACCCTTGGACTTCTTGATCCCTACATTGAGAGTAGCACAAGAGCACGAATGGACAGGTCATGAGCTCTCCTCTAGGATCTTTGACCTTGAACGATTAGGAGAAACAAGACTTAGAGCCGCTGCAGGAATATATGCAGCCAAGAAGAGACAGAAGGCATACTTTGATGCCCACGTGAAGGATAAGGGTTTGAAAGCAGGAGATCTAGTTTTAGTCTATACACTGAAACAACACGCAAGGAAGCTAGAAAAGAGAGGCTACGGACCTATGATCATCAATAGGATCTCCACGAGCGGAGCAGTACAACTAGCCACGTTAGAGGGTGATGTTCTCCCAAACTATATTAGCGGTTGCAGAGTCAAGTTGTATCAGGAACCCCTCACGGAGGAAATGCTCAGCCGACTCAACACTGCTAAGAAACGCAAAGAGGAAGAAAAGCGAGTTCGAGAAGAAGCTCAAGCAGAAGCTTTAGAACGCATCAGAAGGATGAAGTTACGAAGGCAAGGTAGAGATCAGCCTAGAGCGAATGACTATGCAGATCACGGATATCCTATGGCCATGTGTGAAGCTGCAGGAACAAGCTCGCATAGGATAATTGATAGACGTCCTTTCATAACCCTAGACATAGGACAAGGAAAGAGTGCAAGGAGCGTAAGAGCCTTGATTGACTCAGGCGCAGCCACTAGTGCTGTTAGAGTGTCTTACTGTCAAGAGTTACAGTTAACTGTCAATCCTGTGGAAGCATATCTCATAGGATTGGGAGGCGTGGAAACCCCTTGCATGGGCGAGGTGGAACTTCCCCTCTACATTCAGGATGAGGAAATGACTGTTAAAGTACTGGTGTGTCAAGATGAGGATCTCACTGAACCTCTTGTCTTGGGTCAAGATTGGATCTATGACCAAGCAGTCAATCTAAACCTAAGAAGTGGACTTCTCCAGGTTTGGGTCAATCATAGTCGAGTTACAGTAGAGTTAGATAATGGAGCACTCAAGGAACTAGGAAAGGCACAGACTCCTGGTCCCTCCAGGGGTGCACATGAAGTTGACCATGCTGTTCTTGTCCAAAACTATGTGTTGCAGAGGAATGATATTCTCAAAAAAGGAGTCAGGGATGCAACGGAACTCCCTTCTTTTCCAAAGGCCAGAAGGAGGCAGCAACCAAAGGAGGATCAAAAGCAGAAGAAGTAGAGTACTACCCATGCCGGAAATCAAAAGTACCTGCGCAGCAAAATATCTCAGCAAGTGAAACAAGTGTGGGTGCGGAAAGGCGAACACCCGGTTGCACTCAAGCCAACTACACGGGCAAAGCCTCTTATTAGTAACCGACAACACGACACTAATAAGAAGTCTTTCGGAAATTCTTCTGCTAACGTGAAATCTATTTGGGTGCCCAAGAAGTCGATGAAGGCTAGCCCACAATCGAGACAAATTTGGGTGCCTAAGGCTTGCTTGAGGGCACAAGCAGCAACGCCAAGGCCACAACCTATGCATCATACCCTATCTACGCGTACATCCAGTATTCACTCGTTCTCAACACTCAGGAACACACCAAGACCCAAGAGCACGCATGTAATCACTTGTACATGGGTCCCTAAAAGGCCTCATTTTCAAACCGCGACACCTAGAAAGCTCTCTAGTGTCTCTACGAAACCGAAAGCAAAGCCCATCCACTGCAATTGGCAGCCTAAGACCTGTAATAAACCCCCCAACCCCAATTTGTAAATTCATCCCCACTTACTAACTTCATTAGTCTCCTAGGACTACCCAAGCATTAACTACACACACGTGCACCGAACACTTACTAACCCATTATTCGCTCCCGACCCTCATGTTAATATTGTGATGGGAACAACAACGGTCCTTCCTTGTCCTGTACAATATTAACACATGTTTGTATCTTCTCACAGAGACAGACAACAAGAAGTAAAATGGCAGATACAGTAGGAACTAGCTCCCAGGCAGGCACCAGCCCCCAAGTGGTGGACATCGAAAGCCTTCCGGTCGAGGAGGAATTAAAGGAAAGACCAGCGGCATTACGGGCATTACATGCCATACCAATCCAGAATCCTCCACAGGGTCATACCATGCCGGTGGGCAAAACCTCACACTGGTTCAGTGACGTTGCTAGACCTCTGGGTGAAGGCACATATAGGTGGGAATCTGAGGTAGAATTCAATGGACGTTGGGGCAGATACCATTTCTTTACCAGGGAGTTTGAAAAGCTACAGAACAACGAAGGACTGAAGCCGATATGGAAGAAGGCTGGGCTTTATGATTATTTCAAATTCCAACTACCAAAGCCAGATTTCCTAAGATGCTCATATCTAATTAGTACCCTCACCCCCAGCAAAGACAAGAAAGGATACAGCTCCTTTGTGCTCCCATCACTCACAAGGGGCAACGAGCTGAAGCGTTTCCGCTTGACTATCAACCTGGTAAGAGAAGCACTCGACATGACTGGTATGCATATTCCAACAGAGAAAGAGACTATGGTTCCAGACAACATGAAGAACCGGAACCTGACAAAGCTGAAGGACATGGTTGCAATGACGCCCACGATCGCCATCCACTTACGTATGGTCATGCAACATTTCGCCTTCCCCGCGCAGGAGAGGTTCACAATGCCTCCCAAAAAGATCTGGTTTAGCCTCTACCTGGCGGATGCTTTTGAGTTGACCATCAATATGCCCCACTGGATTATCGACCAGATTCATATGGCCCATCAGAGATGGTATAAAAAGCAAAAATCTGTGTTGTATGGTTGTTGTGCACTCACAAGAATTGTATACAGATGTCTTGCATATGATGTACCGGTGCAGAGGGCTCTGATCTGGTCCAGAGCACAGGAATTTCAACGCAGATTGTCAGCTGTAGGGCCTCCCTCAAAGAAGATGAGAGGCTCTGTCCAAATGCCTTGCGCACAAGCTCGCGGTGCTACCCTGACGCCTGAGACCACCCCAAGACTCCCCCGACGAGTGCAACCATTTACTATCAGGTTACCCAGGCACAGCACAGATGGCCCTAATCTTGTGTTTCCACCAGTACCGACTGATCTGGAATTCCCGCATGGGTTCACTCTGGAGGATCTAACGGACGAAGAAGTTGCAAGAATCATTGAAGCTATAAATGCAGAAGTTGAAGAAGAGCAAGCCAGTGGACAGCAAACTGCCCCAGACCAAGCACAGCCCAGCCAACCGGACGTAGTCAACGTGGACGATGAAGAAGACGCTCATGGGGAGACACAGGGTGGACAATCAGAAGCAGAAGAACAAGAGTATGATCAAGAAGCCCTACAAGTACTGGAAGGTGCCCCCGCCTACACTAGCGCGTTAAAGAAGCTTTACGATACAATGAACCGAGTCCAAGAGCAACACAGGCTCTCATTAGCTGCAGGTAAAGCTCTCATGAACCAGATTCTGGAGGAGGAAGGGGTGGAGGAGCAATACCGTGCCACCTTGGAAATGATATCAGATGCTTTGGGAGTACCGGAAACAGTGCATACCGCACTAGCGCAATCACGAAGGACAGAGAGAAGATATGGAAGACGCCCCCCACGAACAGGAAAACGAATGAATGTATTAGGTTCAGGACCACAAGGCACCCCCACAACCACTGGCACAGCACACACAGTTCGCGACACCGAGGAAGCCCACACATCGAGTGCACCCCCATCACCTCCCTTGCCACCCTCTCCCCCACATCCACCTCACTCACCTCCCTCTACCACTATAACCTCCACTGTCACCATCTCTGAAACCACTACACACACCAACACACAAACCATCAGCCAACCCCCACACTCTATTTCCACTGAAAACACGAGTCTAACTACAGCCACGGTACACCTCACTACCCCGAGCACACTTCCTAGAAGTTCACAATTACACACACCTCTATACACATTCACAACCCTCACCGCTACCACAATCCCCACAACCCTCACCACAGTCACTCCCACCACGATCCCCACTTTCATGGAGGTGTCACCCACCTCTGCACCTCTCCCATCCCCCATGTACCCACAATCTCCCATTCCCCCACCTCCCCCCTCACCCGTCCCCAGTACTGCATCCACCATCCCCTTCCCCTTTCCCTACCCCTCTGCATTCAACAATATTCCTCTCAGTAGCTTATTTAATAATATGCCTCAATGCATGGCCCAACTTCAGCAACACTACCAACACCTGGACAACCAACATACAATGCTCTTCCGAAGCCACGAAGATCTCCAAGCACGATGTAGGGATCTTGAAGAGCAGAAGCAGCTACTCGAACAGCAGCACGTGACATTACAGGAGCAATACGCACAATTAGAAGCCAACCCACCCCAAGCAGATGATGAAGAACGACGACATATGGACGAGCTGCTACATTCTCAGATCACGGAGAACCTGAAACTTCGACGGAACTTGGGCCTCCTCCGCAAGCATATGTCGACCGCATTAGAGGAGAATAAAAGATTACAGAAACAGAACGAAGAAAACCTGGAGGCGGCCATGGAGGGCTCCCCACAGGAGATTGACCCAGAACGATTCAAGGCAATTCCCTTGGAGAATATGCAGGTGGTGTTAGAAACTCATGCCGATCTAATGGAGGCCCATGCCGCCTTAGAAAAAGAGAGAGACGAGTTACGAAGACAGTTGGCCACCCGGCAGACAGAACCCAGCCCGAGCATAACCGAAGAAGAAACAGCTGAAGAGGTCACTAAACTCCGGGCCGAACTTGAGGAATTACGCAGCAAGGTTATGCAATATGAGCGTCAGCCCTCCCCTCTGGTAGACCCCGAGCCTGACGATCTGGTGCCAATTGAAGTAGAAGAAACATTCGAGGATCCCTATGTACCAATGCCAACACCCGGCGGTAAGCGCACAGAACAGGGCATGGACACAATTGAGATCGAGGCACCGGAATGGATGCAAAAGTTAGAGAAAGTAGCCACGACGCATGATGACAGGGTGGCAGTCCAAATCGCATTGATGTCAAAATTGGAAGAGGTGGTAATAAAATCTGATTATTTTCAAGAATCTTTCACACCATAGGTGGATCGGCCCATCGGATGATCTGTATGTACCTTTTTGCGTGCTAATGGCGGATTATAATGCGGAGATCAAGCACCACACCTCAAGGGAACCCACCTCTGCCACCCAATTTGCACCCGATGACATCCCAGAGAGTGCCAAGCAAGGACATATTCGCCAACCAACGTGGAGAATTCGGCTGCTCGAAACCTACCCGGAAATGGTAAGAACATGGAACAACATGCCATTGTACATCAAATATAATCCATGTTATTGCCCTGTGTTTCGAAGGAGATCCTGGCCGGAGTACACACATACAGTGCTGACGATTAAAGGATGTGAGAAGTGGCTAAATTACGTGTACTTCGCACCCCCTAAAGGCGCACCTACAATTGGCTATATGATTTCAACGATCCGACATTGGGGGGTCCGTTTCAAGAATGTTCCTGATATCATGACTCAGATGTGCCTGAAAATTTTCGAACTTATGCTGGTCACCTTCAGGACCTTCAAAAATGTCAAGGAACCGCATCTCTCAGCACTAGGATTTAATGAAGGGAACCAGGACCTTGTATACGACATGAGCACAACTCCATCGATCAATGTGGTGTATGCATGGCACGCTCGCATCAAATATCTACCGGCCTGCTTCAAACAAACGTTCGAAGAGATGTTTGTCACGGGATTCTGGGAATATCACTCCGAGATATTCATTCCCAGACCATCCCATCTCTTGCAGTTGTTTGCAGTGGAACAAGCTCTCCACTCCGAAAAGCTACGTATGCCACATCCAGAGGTTCCTGGGCCGGTAGACTGGGATGCTCTTCTGACAGATTTGGCTAAAGGGTTGCGAATTGCTGAACATCATTTAGCGCAGGACGTCGTCGAGTACTACATCCAAAAACCCTCTCAACAAGGGTCTGTCAGGGACGACAGACGCGAGAGAGGGGGGGGTGTTAGCAGTGGACAAGGGAGAGAAGGCACAAGCAGACAAGGGAGTCAACGAAGATCTGGCAAGTAGGCCAACAATTTTCTTCAGAAAGAAGCACTTATGAACATTCACGCAGATTTAGCACTAAGGCAACCTTAATCTTTCAAAACCTCTACACCCATTAAAAGTGATTCTCATCACTAAGCACCATTGTAAATATCATTTCATCTTTTTGTAGCTCCATTTTGTGCAAGCCAAGGAGTCCTTGAGCTTGAGGAGCATTAGAAGTATCTACCTGCCAATTTTCGTAATTTTTGGATATCGTTTGAGCCCCCAAATAAGCCCTGGAACCTAATTTTTAACTAGGCCGGACACTAGGTTTGAACAGGGCCAAAGCTAGTCAAAAACTATAAAAGGAGCTAGAGAGCTCATTTTTGGGGTTAGATTGTAATTGAAACGAACTTGTAAGAGCATTTTGAAAGTAATCTAAAAGCTCCATTGATTCTCACTCTTTGTCTTGCCGTGTGTGCGCGTGTGTGTGTATGTGTGTGCATGCTAGTGTGCTTCTCACTCACGCACTTGTGCAGCCACTTGCTCGAGGTCTTCATACATCCTCACGTCTTCCCGGATTGACATTAAAGGAGGTGCTACTCATCATTGAGCTACAAAGAATCACTAGAATTATCTGTGTCCTTGTAGACCTTGGAGAGTCCTAACTCATCACCCAAGTTATCCTCGATGTCTATATAGAATCTTACACATTGCTCTAGATTTTTGGGTTCCTTCAAGCATACAAAGGATTCTAGTTTAGAGCTCAATAGCCCATCCAAAAACAAAGATACTTGCTTGTCTTGAGTAGCTAGTTTCTAGCATTGGGCATCTCTTGATATACTGTCTACATCATGCTAGTCTGACTGTCTCCTAGGGTGTCTGTTTGAAATTGTGGATTAGTGAAGATGTATTGTGATTGATCCCACTTTTAGAGAATTTAATGCTGAATGATTTTAACAAGTGATTAATATCCCTAAATTGCCTTTGTTGTAAAGGTTGGAACCAAGTTAAGGCTCAGTAACAAACAAGCGTTGGGAGCCGAACCAGGTAGACGATATGTAAAGGTTGTAACAAGTGTTGGGAGCCTCAGTATTCTTGGATGCTCTCGGGGTCTAGGTAGAGGAAAGTCATCTCTACCACCTTGCACTCTTGGTTCTCTTGGTCTCTCCATTCTATCAATTTCCACCATTGATCTATCTCTTCGTAAGGTGTGTGTGAAGCTCACGTTAGGCCTCTCCTTAGCCTTTTCTCTTTCGGAACTATGAGCCATGGATGTCCCTAGTCCTTGGTGGCTAAAGGCCACATTATCCCGTGGTGGGGAAAATACCAATTCTCCCTTCCATGTATAGGCATGTCTCCCATGTTCAAACACTACAAATATTTATCATGATGTGTTATCTAAATACTACTTTTCTAGGTATCTCTGGGTTCTTCAACTCATAGATCGTGATTGTTCCTATTTTTCTTGGATTCTCAGATCTATACCTCCACAATGCTTCATCTATATCCTTACAGGAATCGAAATGATAGAGGGAGTGTAGCATACTTTTTCCCACCACTTGGGTGGGGTTTCTTTTTGCATCCATTCTTATCTAAGAACATTATTTTGTTTGTTGATGCTAGACCATGGTTAGGGTGAATGATGAGGGGTAGAGAAGAGTAGTGTGTGTATGGGTATGGGTGAATGGTTAAGTGTATGTAACTATGAGAAAGGTATGTGTGTTAAGTGGAGGACTAAGGTGAGGTATGTGTGGGGGCCAAAGAGCCTTGATGAGGGATTTGTAGTGATGACGTTTAGGATATGGGTGATATAAGAATGGAGTAGTGGGAATTGGTGATAGGTGTGTGTATGGGGGTGGTAAAAAAGGCCAGAGTGCCTTGGTGAGGTGTGTTTGAAGGTGTGGAAATGGAGTGTAGAGTAGGAGAAGTGAGAAGGGTGATTAGAGAGGTGAGAAAGAGACTAAGTGTGGGGAAAAGAAACGAGAATGTTCTAGATTAACATCATGCATTTCAATGTTTCTTGATGACTATGGTTTGCAAGAGCTCACCGGCCAAGTGTGGGGGCATATGTTACCCTCAAATATTACATGCAAAAAGAAGATCATGGAGCACTTATTCTAGATCAAAATTATGATTTACACCCATTTGGACCCTCCGTGAACCTCAATCTCTAGGTTTTTATGGCTTTGAGATGTCTTAAGAAAGGATTTTCCTTCTTGTTCCTCGGTGGAGAATCAAAGAAAAATAAAAAAAGAAATAAATTAATCAATGGTGCCGTGCAACCTCGCTGCCCCATTTTCCCCCTCTATCGGAAGGTGCCAGAGAGTATTGAAGACAATACCAAGGGTTGATTTATGGTCTAAATAAGACCACGAAAGGGGTTTTTTTCCTCTCTTCTTCTTCGATGCATTCTAGAAGTGTGTAGGGCTCTCTCTCTCTTGTTTAGGACACCGAATCCTCAAGAAGGATCTCGTTCATCCGTGAATTTCATGGACACTAACCAGGGCAAGAATGCATGGAAAGACACTATTCTAGCAATAGTCACAAGGATGCAGGAATATTTGAAGAAAAATATAGAATGAAAAAGTGAAAATGCTGACAAGGAAAAAGTACCCGACATGGGGAAGTGGAAAATCAAGTGAAAGGACTTGTTGAACAACAAGAATTTGAAGACAGGGACAAAATCTAGGTACTTCCACTAGTGGCAAAGAATTTTGTGACAGGCATTGCCACATTCCTTGAGAGATTAAAGGCTCTGAAACGTCATAAGGAAAGGCAAAGCATGAAGGAAATTGAGATTGTGAAATTGCTGGCCCAAACGGAAGTTACGCTAGACATCGATACTCTGGTAAAATGTTCCCCTGCATGTAGGAAATAGTTCTACAACGAATACATCAAGAAGCCCCAGAAATCTCAAGAGAAGAAAAAATGAGAGAAGGACATCCAAGGCAGCATAGTATCACAACCTAGATCGACTGGAATGCTCCTGTTGTGATGGTTGAGATTAAGGATATGCGATCCCGGGTGCTCAGTTGGATTGTGGGGCAGTAGTCAACGTAATGACTGAGTACATGATGAAGGCTCTCTGCCTGACCCACATGGAAGAGACTCCAATGTCCCTCATAATGGCAAATCAAACTCAAGTGAAACCGGCTAGTCTTCTGAAGAATGTGAACACAATCGGTGGAGGGTTAGAGTTCAGCATGGATTACCTGATAGTCCAACCAAGAACTTCAGAAGCCACCTTCTCTATCTTATTGGGGTGCCATGGCTAGTGCAAGACAACTGTGTGCATGATTGGTGCACATGATTTATAACAATTGGGCCAAAGTTTGAGAGAGTACAAATCCAAGTGTCTCCAAATTTGACCAACAAGAAGTTGACAACATCCAATGAGATGGAGAGAAAAGCAAAGGAAAAAGTAAGGAAAGAAATGGCATGAGTAAGGTTTGCCTTGCGCATAGAGACACACAAGGATCTTTTTGAGGATGGGTTCAATTTGCAATTATTCAAATTCCAAAATGTGAAAATGGGTGAATATAAGCCCATTAGCTTAGAAGGATGATTCGGACCATGAATTTCTAGGATGGATGACATGTACGAGTCAACTTGACTACTACATGATGAGTATAGACGCAACAGAAAAAAAAGCTTCCAAGTCCTTGGAAAAAAGGATTTCAGAAGAAGAGTTGAAGCCCAAACTGGTTTCACTAATGGAGGTAAGACAGTTAAGAGAAAGGATTAGGGTCCTAGAAGCGGAGCTCCAAAAGAAATGTCAAGAATCAAAAGTAGGAGCAAAAATCAAGTCTAAAGCACAAGAAGTGATTGCAAAGATTGAACTGAATGAACTAAATGTGATCAGAAAAGAAAAACCCAATGATTTATTGCCCAATATGTCCACATGATTAGGGAGCACTTTTTGATCAAAGCAATATCGAGTGGCAAAGAATATTCGAGAGAAGATAATGTGCAAAAGTGGGAAGTTTTCCTAGAAAAGTTCTTGAGCGTTGGATTAGAGTTGCCAAATGATGTGTGAGAAAGTATCAAATCGATACTGAAGAATTATAGCACAGGCTTTGCATGGTCATACAATGATCTAAGAGGGATTGATCCCCAGATTTGTCATCATTATATAGACTTGAAGAAGGGGCTAGACCAATATGTCAATGACTCGGGCAGAGAAATCTAGTCTATCAGAATTGATCAAAATGGAATTTACCAAGTTATTGGAAGCAGGATTCATATACCCTATTGCACTCAATGAATGGCTATCACCAATTGTGTTGATCCTGAAAAAGAACAATAAAATTCACATTTGCATAGACTACTAGAAGTTGAATGAACAAACAAAGGACCAATTTCCTTTGCCGTTTACAGACCAAATCTTGGACAGAGTGGCTGGTCATAAATTGTACTCATTTCTAGATGACTTCAACGGATAGAATCAAGTTCAGATTGATGAGGTTCAGCCAAAAACTACTTTCACCATAGAATGGGGTACCGTACGCATATCATGTCATGCCATTCGGGCTATGCAATGCACTAGCTACATTTCAGAGAGAAATGATTGTAGCATATCAAGATTATTTGTAGGATTAGATGGAGATATTCCTCGATGACTTTTCCATCCAAGAAGGCTTTAAGAATATGACGGAGAGGATCAAAGCCATTCTCAAAAGAAGCATTAAAAAGGGCATTGCATTGAATCCCAAAAAATGTACGTTTGGAGTGAGGGATTGCTCTTGGGACATGTGATTTCTGAAAAAGGGATCTCTGTGGATGAGGATAAGGTGAAAAAAATTGGATGACTCCCACCTCCTTAGAATCTACAACAACTCATGGGATTCTTGGGACATGCCAACTATTATCAATGATTTATACTAAACTTTGCCTTGATAGCCACACCATTGATGAATCTTTTGAGGAAAGATCAGTAGTATCAATGGACCAGAGAGTGTGAAACTGCATTTGACTCTATTAAGGAGAAGTTGATAAATGTGCCAATTTTGGTAGTGCCTAATTGGACAAAAGCCTTCATGTACATACAGATGCTTCCCATACCATGGTCGGGGTAGTGCTTTGTCAAGCTAACAAAAAGAAATTGGACAATCCAATTTATTACACAAGTCGAAACCTGAACACTATCAAGAGGAGCTACACGACTACGAAAAAGGAGTGCCTATCAATGATCTTTGCAATAAACAAGTATTGGCACTATTTGATGGGCAAGCACCACATTTTATGTAGATCATGAAGCCCTAAAGTATATCATCAATAAACCCAATTTATCAGGAGGATTGATCAGGTGGATGTTAATTTTGCAAGAATTTCAATTATGGTGGTAACCAAACCAGGGAAAGCACAGATGCTCTTAGATCACTTCTCTTGAATTGCTAATGAAGAATCAATCTGTGGTGTGCTTGATGATGCTCTTGATGGTCATATGGTCTAGGCTGATGCCAAAGTGCCATGGTATGGTGACTTGGTAAACTTCTTTTGCACATCCAAGTACCCACCCTAAGCAAGCAAAAGAGATAAGCAAAAATTGTTAGCACTGGCAAAACACCATAGTATCATTGGTGGAAAACTCTATCGGTATATTTTTCATGAAAAAATTTATCGAAGGTGTTGAGAGTAAGAAGAAACAGCCGCAGTTCTAAGGGCGTTGCACCATGAACCTTGTGGTGGGCATTTTGTAGGTGATTTGATGATTAGAAAGGTCTTGTTGGCATGATATTGGTGGTTCACAATGCTCAAGCATTTCCACACTTATACTAAGAAATGCGACAAGTGTCCAAGGATGGGTAGACCAATACTAGCACATGTAGCTCCTCTTACACTAGTTTTGGCTTTGAAGCCTTTCAAGAAATGGGGATTGACTTTGTGGGACCCATTGATCCTCCCTCCAAATGTAGATCCAATAGATATATCATGATCTTCACTGATTATGTTACCAAGAGCAAAAGGTCTAAAGCTGGATCGAGCCATCGATGTAGCCAAGTTTTTGTACGAACAAATTATTATGCGGTTTGGGTGCCCATTGGAGATAGTGAGCGATAGAGAATCGCATTTTGTCAATGATCTGATCGAGGAATTGATGGAGCTATATAGAAATCAAACACCAAAAAAGCACACCATATTATCCGAGCGTGAATGCTGAGGTTACTAACAGGATTCTTGAATAGATCTTGACAGAGATGGTGGCTTTCACAGGAGAGAGTGGGATGAATGGCTTTTAGAGGCCTTGTGGGCATATCAACATCCTATCGAGTGACAACTAAGAGCACTCTAATTCACTAGTATATGGTGAGGAAGCCATCTTTCCCATTGAAAAGGAAGTCCTAATGTTGAGAGTGGCCATCGAGACCAGGTTGCAAGAGGAAGAGTCACTGAAGGAAAGATACACCCAACAATTCAAGTTAGAGGAGAAGAGACTCATTGCACAGTAGAGGGTGGAGGCTACTTAGACACTACAAGGAATACGGGTGCATAACGATGGTTAAGTTGACACAATTTTGTCGCTATAAAATTGCAAAATGCATCTCAATGAGCCTCGTGCACGAACCATCGTTTAAACGAAGAACAATTTTTTCCCATGTAAGGCGCGACGGGGTGTGCGACCGCTAAAAAATGTCGCATAAGCGACGCTAAAAAATGTCGCATAAGCGACGCTAAAAAATGTCGCATAAGCGACGCTAAAAAATGTCGCTTATGCGATGCCAATTCCAGTGGTTTTTATGACACGTTACGATCGCTTACACAAGAGTCTATTGACGAAAAAAATTAAACCGTTGGAGGCTCTTCAATCGGCATTTTCACACATCTGATCAAAGAGCTCTCCAACGTTCCCAATTGCGTTGCGCTTATGACCTGAAACAAGTATATGCAAAATTATTGTTTTGCCTAAGCTCTATCTTATTGTCTCTCTCTGTCTCTGTTTCTCTCTTTCTACATCTTTTTCTCTTTGAATTCTCTCTCTCTTTCTCTCTCTCTCTCTCTCTTCTTTCTCTCTTTATTGCAGGTTATTCAAGGAGATAACCAAGCAAAAAGTATGGCTAACTATTGTAAGTACAATTTCTATTCTTTGTATATCATTTGAATTGTGTTATTTTCATTAGATAGCATACTCACACTTATTGATATGCACATATACACTTATACATGATGAAGATGCGTGTTCACACATATACACATACACATATACACATGCACATACACACACATATATACACATAGATACATGCGCACATACACATGCATATGCACAAACATTTCTACAACCACATAAAAAGACTTACATGCATGCATTATTGCATATATATATATATACACATACACACATTAACATATACGTAAATACATGTATATGCACATCCACAAGCATGCACATTCACATGCATGCACATGGATGCAAATGGAAATGCATACACATGCATGTTTCATACATATACACATGGATATACATACATTATACACATATATACACATATATACACATATATATGCACATATGTACACACACATATACACATGCACACACACATGCACATACATACATATACACATATACATGCACATACACACATATACACATAGAGTTACACATATACATGCACATACATATACACACACATACACATGCACATGCACATACTCATACACACATATACACTTACACATGCACATGCACATACATACATATACACACACATACACATGCACATACATACATATACACACACATACATATACACTTACGTACACACATATGAATGAATTATATAATTAAAGTATTAAAACACATGCTTAGTATAAACAATAATAACAATCAATAAAACAAAAATCTTCACTACTTAATACCATACACACAATTCGAAACATAACTGAAATGAAATATATATATATATATATATATATATATATATATATATATATATATATATATATATCAATGTAAATACATATAATCCAATGACATAATCAACTAGAATCCTAATCATCATCATCATGATGATGATCATCATCATCAGCAGCATCATGATCATCCTCATCCTCATCATCATGATCACCCTGTGATGATCGAGATCGTCCCTCTTGTGTTTGTCTCTCCACCTCATCCATATCTGCCTCTCCATACTTCTCGTGTATTACATATAAAAAACATAAATAAGTAAAACATTTAAACCATTCATAAAAATAAAATAATTATATAAAATTTAATAATACTCACAAAGGCATCCAGATGATCTCGCCTATACTCGCTCAAACACCGATATCCAAAATGTGTAGCATACTTGATCTCATGTTTCGTAGGATATCGGCCATAATCCTTTCGCTACGTTGAAACAAATAAAAAAGATTAGTTGCTTGCATTTTAACTAAAATAAAAAATATACTCACAATAACACATATACTTACAAATGTAGCTACAAAACCATTATGGCCCATTTGCCCTAGGTGCAATGTGTGGCCCGACTCCACTCTCTTCTTTGCAAAAGCCTGTTTATTTAAGAAAAAAGAAATACATAAATTAAATGTAAAAAATACTAAAATATATGAAAATTAGAAATATAAACTATTAATTTGTGTACCTTCTGTTGAGGAAATGACTCCTGAACACGTAGCTATCTACAAAAAAACTGCTACGTCTCAGGTGGTTTGTTAGGTCGCCTCTTATTTTTTTCCACCATACAATATCTCCTATTAATTTAATCTCAAACAGAAAAACAAAATCGGAATACATACACATATATACACACACATACACATACACATACCCACATACACATATACATGGAAACATATACGCATACATATATGTATACATATACACATATACATACATATAACATAAACACACATATACATATCCACATATATACGTACACACACATGCATGCATATACACTCATTCATACAAAATACATGCAT
The DNA here is from genome assembly GCA_020310875.1 of Ceratopteris richardii. Classification (NCBI taxonomy): domain Eukaryota; kingdom Viridiplantae; phylum Streptophyta; class Polypodiopsida; order Polypodiales; family Pteridaceae; genus Ceratopteris; species Ceratopteris richardii. The sequence goes on from CM035406.1 coordinate 248,290,263, forward strand.
TTATCCCACAATAATGTGTATTTGTGTATATGTGAATATGTGTGTATGTGTAAATGTGTATATGTGAATATGTGTGTATGTGTAAATATGTATATGTGAATTTTTTGTGTATGATAATAATCAGATTATTAATATCAAATACCATTATTTGTAGATTCAGATCAATCAGATGGAACTCCACCACCGTCTCCTCATCGTGCAATGACTATACATTGTAAGTATATCAAACATTTAATTTTAAATATATTTGATGGATACATAACTAATATATTTTTTTGTTTCTTATTGTAATCACATTCTGATCAATTAGAGGGTACTCCACCACCTCCTACGCATGCAAGGACTTCACATGTGTCCTCCGATAGGAATTATGATGAATTTTAATATCAAGAGCATATTATATGTTGGTGTAACTCTTGTTATGGCACGTATCGAAGACCATGATTGGAATGTATTGAACATGAGGCAAAGTATGGTACTTTTGAGCATGCACCATCACCTGGTCAATGTGATAATGCTTGGGTATGTATGTTTTATATAAATTAATGTCATTATTTTATTTAAAAACCATATACAAAATCAAATTACTATTGATATACAGGAATACTTGCTCGATGATGATGATGATGATGATAATTTTTCTCATAATGTTAATATACCTCCTACACGTCATGGACTTGTTGTTCATCAATTACAAGCAAAGGTTTCTAGAAATCCTCTAGCTCCTGGTTTAGAGACTGAAACGACTAGAGATTATCCATTGCCAGCTCGTGATCGTTCTTTAGTAGAAACATATGATAGAAGAAGATATGGAGGATGGAATAGAGGACCACTTCCTTAAGATGGAGAGGTTTTCAACTTTTGGGGTAATCGATATATGATTGCTCCATCCACTATAACTAATGCTGGTCCTGGTCTCTTTATTGTACAGGATTTGTATGTGCCTCCAAACTCTGAAGTCACTCTTATGTCATTTTGTGGTCCTATATATGGATGGGGAGATTGGCATTGACTTTCACGTTATGTTCAAAGCATGAGTACTTATGGAATATGCTTGAACGCACCATCCCTTACTAGTAGAAGGATTCTACATGTAGAAAATGAAAGATTATATATTGATGGAAGACCTTACACACATGGAAATATAGCAGGTTTAATAAATAGTAGTCGAGGGTTACATAATAGTTCAAGGACTAATTGGACATTTGAGGAGCGTGAAAATAGTCATGAATCACCATACATGAGTAGAGATGTATCAAGATACATAGTTTTCAATGATATTAATACATTATATGTAGGTAATGAATATTACTGAATTATGGATGGCGTAGACCTCCAAGAGCACCTTTTAGCCAGAGAGAATAAAGATTTTCTATCCATATTTAATAACTTATATACTTAATTTTATATTTAAAGTTTACTTTTTATTCATTTATGGAATACTAATGAATTTTATTTATATGTGTAGATTCCAACGTGTGATGTTGATGATATTCCTCCACACCATTCACAATTGCTAGTAAGACCTCATTTATCAGAAGCTTATATGAGGAGGCTACGCAAAAGTAATCCTGTGGAATATGCAAGTTTGAAAGATCTACATTCAAAAGACAATAAAGTACAAGATTTGTGTGACAATGATCAAGATGATGGCATGGCAGATTTTATTGAGGATTGGTATCAAAATGACAGTGAGAGCATTGATATTTCTAAAAATGAGAAATATCTTCGATAGGAATGTCTAAAGCATGTATATGAAGGAAGTTGTTTGACACGACTAAGTGCGAGCTTACTTATTCTCAATCTTCAAAATCATTTTGGATGGAGTAATGTATCTGTTTCGACACTATTAATGTATAATTTTCAATTATATATATATATATATATATATATATATATATATATATATATATATATATATATATATATATATATATATATATATATATATATATATATATATATATATACGGTTCAATTGTTCAAAGTTAAAGAAATTAGACTTAATAGAATTACTTGTAAAATTGGGAAAAAATAGAAGGAAATTATTGAACCTTAAATGAGTGGAAAGAAGCTCTTTTAAAAGAAGCTCTTTTAAAAAAAACTCGGGGCTTTTGGAAGTCATTTTCAGCTTGTCTATTGCCATTAAAGATGGTGTCCTTGTGATTAGTAAATTTGAAGGCAATTGACTCAACCGAAGCGCAGTTTAAAAGAGGCAGCTATCCTAAGCAAAATTATGGATCCTAAGGAAATTAAGTCTATAGTAGACTTCGATGTAACTTAAGGTCTTTGAGGTAATTGCAAGTACCACTTTGGTGGGGCGTCTTTTCCTTCAAACTTGTTCATTTGCTCCCTGCAAATTAATTCGCGGCAATATGCTCCTTTTCAACCTTTTTGCTTTGTGGGGCCTTTGTCATGGATTTGGAAACCCCCTCATTTGTGAGAAGTAACCTGGCCCCTCCTCCGGGGGAGACCGGTAACCTGGCCTCTCTGTTGGAGGGGGGATCTTGTGCTGCCCTTGGGGCCTCTAAGAGTGTGGAACCCCCCTTGGTCTCCCTCAGTAGATCCGCAATTCTGTCAACTCAAGAGGAGCTCAAGAAAGGTTGCCTCGTTGGCCAAATGTTTGGCCCTAGGCCCCCGCTCGAAACCAATCGATAGTGGCTTCGCAACGAGTGAATCCCTCGTGGGCTAATTGTTTGTAAGTGTCAGTTCTTACCGGCAAGCCACATGTTGCTAATCTTTGAAAATGAAGATATGGCGTTTCAAGCCCTAAGTGTCGGAACCTGGCAACTCGGCCGGGCGACCCTATGCCTATTTAGATGGTCTCTTGATTTTACTCCCGACAAATCAAAATCGCTTCGGTACCCTCTCTGGGTTGAGCTCCCTAACCTGCCATACTTCTTGTACAACTTCGTGTGAGACATTGTTTCTCCTATCGGCAAGCCGTTGGCCTCACGGGAGGACATTGGTGGTCTCATTTATGAAGGTGCAAGACACTCGTTCAATGCTCAGTGGCACCCTCAAATCTATGTCGAGGCTGACCTCAGCATGTCGCTTCCATCGAAGATCAAAGTGGACTTGGGCGAAGGGGATGTATGGGAGCAACACATCAATTACAAAAACCTTCCCAACGCGTGCTTTCGTTGTGGCCAACAAGGTCACACGATTAAAGATTGCCCTTAGAGACAAAAAAGCAAGCGAAATCAAGAAGCCCCTAGAAATGCTCAAGACAACAAAGGGGCATTGACTCACTCGACGAAGGAAGAGGAAGTCAAGGGCCCCCTTAATCCAGAAGCTGATGCAAACGGGTTCATCAAAGTCAGAAGAAGAAGGAAAATAAGCCCTAGGGCGACTTTTGAGCGAAACAACATGTCAGTTACCCCCTCCAGCAACTTGTATTGCAATCTGGAAAAGGAGATCAATGAGTTTGACTACCCAGGTGGGAACCAGCTTGAGGTGGACACCAACGACAAAGCCCTAGAGATCCCTGACAATAAAGAAACCTCTTAGGAGGGTTACACTACAAGCAAAGAAGACGGCTTTACTACTAGTAACGAAGATAACATGGATAGTGAAATTTCCATCATCGGATCGACTTTTCCAGAAACGGTGTCGAAAATGGTGCCCAGTTCTTCCCAGCAGGAGGCATCTCGCAAAGGAAAACAACCTATGGAGATACCCTGGAAAAGCCACCACAAGAACCTATTGCTAATTCTGGATCCGATCCCAACGAAAAAGAAAGATGAATCCAAGAAAAGAAAGGACAAAGCTCCCTCTTGCAAAGAGGGCTCACTATGACAATGATCATCATCTCGTTAAACGCTAGAGGGCTAACCGACCCCTCAAGAGTGACTATCATTGGTCAATGGTTTTGTGAAATTAGCCTAAACCCAGAATTTATATGTATTCAAGAGATTAAAATTGACGGAGAAGACCTCCAGAAACGGCTTACACATGTCTCCTCGACCCATGTCTGGATTTCAAGAGTGCACCAGGGGGGTTCGGTGTAACGGTAATCGGTATTAATCAATTCTGGTTTGAAAAGCTAGAGAACTCCATTGAAGATAAATGCCATCGATGGATTGCTATTTCTTTTGGTGCTCCTTTTTGTTTTACGTTAGTTTCCTTGTATGCCCCTAATGGGGAGTTAGAGATACTGAACACTTGGGCCTCCTTGGACTCGCTCCCCCACAACGTGCTTATTTGTGGTGACTTCAACATGGTGGAGGACTCGATGGACAAATGGATGGGCAAGGGCAGGGTCATCGATAGTCGGGAGAAAGAAACATGGGACAAAACCAAACTACACTTGGATTTGGTCGAATTCAAAGACTTCAATGGATTTTCTTGGTCAAATTTCCAAGCAGGTGAGGACCTGAGGAAAGCTAGACTTGATAGATGCTACATCTCTCATAGTTTTACTCATCAGTGGGGCCACCCTTCCCTCTCGCAACGCACTGACCTCACCATCTCTGATCACTACCCGATCGTTATCACTTTCCAACCTTCCACCAACATCCGCAAGGCTCCTTGGTTCCACGCGAGTGCGCCCTCCTTCTCTCTCCCCTCCATCCATCAAGAAATTACTGATGTGTGGAAGGAGGCATTCGCCTCCGGCTTGTCCCCAGCCAAGTGCTAGAGAAGTGCGGTTGATAAGTCACGATAGATCATGATTAGATCCAAGAAGATGCTCGAGACTGTGCGGCGGGCTCGTAGAGAAGCTCTATATCATAGACTTTGGAGGCTCGAGGAGGAAGTGAGCAAAGGAAAATCTCAAGCCCAGAAAGGTCTTCGAAAAATCAGAGCACTACTGAGATACGAGGAAGAAATACAAAGGAAAAATTTGCAAATTTTCTTCAAGGAGTGGTGGGCTGGCAAAGCCGACAAACCCACCAAAGAGATGTGCCATATCCTTAAAAGGAAACATACCAGAGAATTGATCCCTTTATTGCTAGACTTAAATGGCAATGTATGCAATACGAAAGAAGATAATTTTGGGATCATTGAAGGGCACTTCACGAGACTCTTGGAGACCTCAAACCCCCTCTCCCACCATAGAAGGGAGTGTATGGCACCCATATCTAGGGTTTCCCCCACAAGATACCACTCAAGCTTCGCTCCCGGCTACATGCCCCTATCTCTGAAGTAGAAATCATTGAAGTCATTGATGCCCTCCCTTCTGGTAAAAGCCTGGGACCCGACGGGCTCACTAACGAGTTCTTTAAATCCTTCAAGTTGGTGGTTGCCACCCCTCTTCGTCTGGTTTGGCAAGAGGCACTCAAGTTTGGTGCGCTTCCTTCTTTTCTCAACAATGGCATTATCAAGTTAATACACAAAAAAGGGGAAAAGAATAGAATAGAGAACTGGCGTCCTATTATGATGCTCCAAAGAGGATACAAGATCATGGTCAATTTTGGAAACCATTATAGATATCTGGGAAGGTCTTGAATTTGCAAATGAGTCTAAAAACGACGTGGTCTTCCCCAAGATCGACTTTGATAAAGCCTACGACAGGCTGGAATGGGACTATATTCTACAATCGCTCCAAGATCTTGGATGTAGTAAAAAATTCACCAAGATGATCGCGACCCTTCTCGAAAATGCATCGACCCAAGTTAACATTAATGACAAACTTTCGAAGGTGATCAAACTTAGAAGATCTATCAGACAAGGGTGCCCTTTGGCTCCCCTCCTCTTTGCCATTGCCACAGAAGGGCTTACCAGGCTGGTGGAGCATCAGGTGGAAGCTGGTAATATTAAAGGCCTCCGTTTGCTTCATGACCATAGTCAGATCACCATGAGACCTTTTGCTGATGATATGAGCACGTTTGTTCACAATCATAGTACCAGCCTGGATACATTCTAGAGGTGTCTGGCTACTTTTTGTGATGCCTCTGGCTCCACAATCAACCACTCTAAGACCGCCTTTATAGATATTGTTGGGTCACAGCCCGACCTTCTCATTGATCATGGCTCTCAAATCATTCCGCAGGGCCAAATTTTTGGCTTCTTGGGATCCCCTTGGGGTTTGGCATCTCTATGGAACAGCGGTGGAATTGGGTGCTGGCCAAACTTAAAAACAAGCTTAACTATTGGAGAGGTATGCAAATCAATCTTGCTGGTCGTGCTATGGTTATCAACACGTTCCTCCTTTCATCTACCATTTACTTCCTTTCTTGTTGGAGACCGAGAGACCAAGATCTATCCAAACTGGATAATATTTGTAGAAACTTCCTGTGGATGGGCAACCACAATAGGTGGGGGGTGCCTAAAATCAAATGGTTCATCTGCACCAGCCATAGAGATAGTGGGGGTCTTGGTATCCTGGACATTGGGTGCATGGCTAACAAATTGGCATCCAAATGGATGATTAAGGCTTGGTGCAATGGGGAGGCCTCGTGGGCCAAGTTGATCTTTAGAAACAAGAAGGAGTTGGCTCTCATGGGATTCCCAAAACGGAAGAACCTTGACATCTTGACCTTGCTATTTTCCCCGATCCGCGTCTTCCCAAAAGGCTCTAATCTCATGTGCTCCCTATGGAAGAGTTGGAATAAAGTCAAAAGCTACACAAGAATTAGTGAAGACTGGAAGTGGGCAGCCGGTATTAGACAAAACGACTCTATCTCGTTTCCGATCCATGGCATCCTGAGTGTGGAATCTTGGAACATTCAAAATGCCAAGACGTTATGGAACAAAGACTTCAAAAAATGGAAACATCTCTCGAACCAAGACACCAAACGCTGGATCAACTTCGAGGATATTGACCCTTGCGTCAACATTTCGTATGAAGAATGGAACACTTTGCAAAGCAGATGTGTCGCTTGGGACCGACACAAAGTTTGCCTTCTCATGGGACACGCCACGTCGAGCTCGCATGGTCTCAAATGGCACAATGGGAATAGCCTATCAAAAATCCCAAACATCAAAGAAACGATTGACTATCAGGCACCTCAACAAGAAGTGGTGCCTGTCATGGACGCGGCTTTGGTGGGACATGAAGTTCATGGCTATCTGGCACCCCCTCATAGAAATCAAAAAGTCTGTCCTCTTATGGCAAATTCTTCATCATGGAATCTGGACCAGCCTTAAGGCTAGCAAATTTTGTGGGATTCCTCCTTGGTGCAAACGCTGCTACCGGTCTATAAAAGATGTTTCACACATCTTCTTTACCTGCCCCAACTCCAACAGACTCTGATAGACGGTTGGAAAGAAAATTAGACTTCAGAAACATCTCAGTTGGCAGCAAGCCCTGCTGGGAGAAGCGATCGGCTGCTCCGCCACTCTCTGGAACGCCATCAGAGGGGAGGTCCTATGGGAAATCTGGCGGGAAAGATGTTCTTTCAACTTTGGTGACTCCCCCAAAGAGTGGTCAATTGAGAAATCGTTGTTCCTCCTTGGCAAAAGGATTGTTAACTATAAAAAATCCCCCCCTTCAGGCATCATCAAGTACTCCTTTTGATCAATAACAAGCTTAAACCCAAGTGGGCCCCTCATGAGGGTGATGAGAGGGTGATTAACCTTCTTTGTAATGCCATTTAAGCTCTATAAAAGTTTCCCCTGCTTTGTGGGATTTGGGGGGTCCCATGGGCACTAGTCCCCTTCTCTTGTACTTTTCTTTATTTAATTCGATCCCGGGAGAGTACACTAATGCGGAACCTCCTTTATATTAAAAAAAAATTATTTTAATAATATTTTATTTCTTTCATATATGTATATTAGTTTCTATTTACTACTTGAATTTCTTTTACAAGCTCGAATGTTCACTAATATGTGGGCTTTTGGATAGCTTATTAGAATCAAAGCCATTGATTCTTTACGTAAAACAGAGGATTCTAGTATTGTTCCTTCTTGCAAGCAACTATCACATGCTAGCTCAAAAGACATGAACGTTGTAGATGGCGAACTTGGTTACATAGGAACTATTGTTGATATCTACGAAATTTCATTTTGTACATTCAAGCAGGTAGAAAAAAGTTTAATTTTTTTATGATAGAGTTAGTTATTTTTTTAAGCACCTAATAATGGGTTTTTGTTTTTATATATTTTGATAGGTCATTTTGAAGGTTGATTGGTTTCGAGCCGAGTATAAAGGTAAATTCCACATTAAGAAAGGAATTATCTGGATTTGGGCAATTGATTCTTCCAAGGTAATGTGATCTACTAAAGAACCATATATTCTTCCTAAGCATATTGAACAAGCATTTTTTATAAAGAACCATATATTCTTCCTAAGCATATTGAACAAGAATTTTTTTATAAAAACCCAGATGCTCACCCTTGGTGGCAAGTCATTCATGTGCAACCTAGAGATAGGTCATTGTTTGAACAGTTTATTGTTAGAGAGATCGAAGAAAGTCCTCTTGATGATTCAGCATCAGATACTGATACATCAACATCTGAAAGAGAAACTAGAATCATTATATGTGATAATGATACTAATCTTTTTGATGCAGAGGATAATTCTCTACATGTTGAGTCTACTGATGAGGAAGAGGAATTACCAGAAATAGATAATAATTTATCAATAGATGATGTGACTCATGAGAACACAGATTTAAGAATAGAAGAAATAAATGAAGTCAATAAGGATAATGAAGATGAGACTATATTGATGTCTTACCAAAATGATGGCAATAATGAAAACATATGAGCAGATTAGATAGTAAATTCTACTCTAGTTATCGATCAATAACTTGAAGCTTCTGAATGGATATCAGATAATAGATTTTTTATTAACTTGAATAACGATGAATCCTACTAGAGAGATGAATTCATGTTCTTTTAAGTTAGAACATGAAGCTCGGGGGTATGCCTAATTATTTTATATATAGCTTTATCTTCGAGGAGCAAATTTTTTATCATGTATATATGCATATGTGTGTGTATTCATGTGTATTATATGTATACATATGTTACTATGCATATATATGTATTTCATGTATATGTATGTGTGTGCATGTATGTGATATATGTATACATGTGTTAGAAAGCATATGTGTATATATGCATATGCATTTATGTGAAATATTCATGTATTCATGTAATATATATAGGTGTTTATAATTGTGTACATGTATATATGTATATGTGTCTATGTGTAAATGTGTACATGTAAATATGTATGCATGTATATATATATTTATGTGTGCATGTAGGCATGTATATGTGATGTGTACATGTATATATGTATATGCGTCTATGTGTAAATGTGCACATGTAAATATGTATGCATGTATATATATATTTATGTGTGCATTTAGGCATGTATGTGTGATGCATAATATATCTACTCCATTTTATATTTATGTATGTGTATCTACATGATGTTTATATATCTTTATATATATTATGATCCTCGTTGATTCGAGTAGCTATATATAGAGGCATAAGGTTGGGAGGAGAGACATCTCTCTAGTAGGACGTCAGAAGAATAGATGCAATGTGCACATATACTTCAATCATATGGCTAAAAGGTTGAATTAGAATCTTTAAATTAGGGGTTTTAAAACCCTAATATCAAAAGTAGTGTTTTCACATTAGGATTTTTGAAATAGGATTTATTTATTTATTTATTTATTTATGCGTATGCATGTGTTGTGTATGTATGTGTATCTATATGTGCATATGCATGTGTTGTGTGTGTGTATATATGCATGTGTATATGTATATATGCATGTAAATATGATTATATGAGTCTATGTGTGTGTATATATGAAAAATATGCATGTGTATGTATATGTGAGTATGTGTATGTGTATGTGAGTATGTGTATGTGTCTATGTGTATTCATTATATGTGTGTAATTGCATGCATGTGTATGTGTGTGTAAAAATGTGCATGTATGTGTGCGTATGTATAAATGTGCATGTATATGTATATGTGTGTAAATGTGCATGTATGATGTATATGTGTGTGTATGCATGTACTTGTACCCCTAATCTCACTCTTTTCTCTTTCTCTCTCTCTCATATACATACATACATACATAAACACACATACTCATATCCACATACTCACATCCACATATCCACATATGTATGTCCGCATCTCTTTTAGACACCACTTATGCGACCATCCTGTCCCAAACTCTGTCTCAAGTGAACTAAGTACGTATTTCCTATCCCTCTCATCATGCTCACTACAAAAATAAAAAAAATCATGTAAATAAAACATTAGATATTTATTTCAATTTATATGTAAAATTTATACTTACTTCCACAGTAAGTGGACAAGGCACAGGTAAGAGTCGCATAATGCCCGCATTCTTCTCTTGAACTCCAATCCATTCGTGTTGAGCCCATAAAAGTCACGTTGGTCAAAGTCAATTGTAGCCAAAGTCAAAAGGTCAAAGTCAACTAGCCAAAGTCAACAAAGTCAAGGTCAAAGTCAACAGGTGCAAAGTCAAAGTGCTAAAGTGCAGGTGTCAAAGTGCACAGGTAGTGCACAATTAATTGTCCACAAAGGGTAAATTGGAGAAAGTGGGTTGCAGGTTGCAGAGGTAATATCTCTAATTTCCCTAAAGTTCAAAGTGTTTTTTAAAGTGTTTTGGAAGGTTCAGGTGAACCCCCTCTTATGTGCAAAAGTGAATATTTAAAAGGAAATGTGAAGGTATGTGAAGCGGCAGCATATGCACAAGTGAAAGTACGGTCCCCCCATTAAAATTTTGGGTTTTAGTCTAAAGTCACTACAGGACAAAACAGTGAGTCGTTGGCTGCCACTTGTGAAGACAATCTTGGGACATCAAAGTGAGCACCAAGATACCATTGCAGTTAGGAGCGTACGTGATTGACACACTCAAATCAAGGAGCAAGAAAGAGAAGTGCAAGGATCACCCGTGTGCGACGCAGAGAAGTGGAGTTGTAGGAGTGCATAGAGAGTGACTAAGGGATTGTGCAGAGGGTGCTAAGCTAGTCCCCCAAGGATCTCAAGGTCTCTTTGCAGTGTGTGCGTGCCGACAGAAGGTATTCATTCCTCCCCCTTAGTGGAAGCTTGGTGCAAGGTGTGCACAAGGATAAGCTTGAAGCAGGTGGAGGTCTGGTGCAGAGGAGGCCGGTGGCAAGAAGACTTTGGGATATTGGGTATTTTGTAATTGAGCACTCTGTGTGATTGTGCAGAGAAGTATTGGCTTGTATTTTGCTTCAAACATTGTAATTGTCTTACTGTAATCAATCGGCAGAAGCTTCCAAGGTGTATTTCCTCTTCTGGTCTTTTCATTTTCTCCTACAAACCCTCAAACTCCTTCTTGTATAAGAATCCCCAACAAAATTTGGCACGCACGGTGGGACCTCCAAGGAGATTTGAGCTTAGGAGAAACCAAGTGCAAAGCATAGAAGAGAGCAAGTGTCGACAAAAGCACAGTGCTACTTCATCAAACAAAAGGTAAATATTCTTATCAAATGTCTCATATTCAGTGGCCTATGAGCTGCTCATGACCGCAACCCGGTCCCAAACATTGAGGGTCACCTGCAAGCAAAAAAGAAGGAAGGTTGTTAGAAGGTCCTCCAGTCCACTATCTTCAACATCATCAGTCAAGAGCATGGCGGGTCAGGTAGACTTGGAAACTTTACTCTCTAGATTAAATATAAAGTTTCCTTCTTTCAAAGGCCTAGCTCACAAGGATCCGGATGAACACATTAGAAGGTTTTTGGCACTATGTAAGACTAGAGGCCTAATGGGTAGGGAGGATGCCTTTTTTATTCTCTTCCTTGCCACATTAGAGGGATTAGCTGATAAGTGGTTCAACTAGTTTGCTGAAAACCATTTTACCACTTGGGATGTGATGAAAGATGCAATTAAAAATCAGTTCCAGCATGGCAACACTGCGGAGATTATCATAGAAGAACTAGAAAATTTGAGATTGGGTCCAAGAGAAAAGTTCCTAGAGTTTGTGACTAGGGCCAAAGCACTAATGGCTAAATTGCCAGATCCACCACACGATTTTTTTTTTAAGAAATGGTTGGCTAAGCCCCTACCAGTGGCCACCCAATGCAAAATAAAGGAATTAGTGTTACCTACAGCCTCCATAGAGGAGTTCATTAGCACAGCCACACACTTGGAGCACATAAGGTACCAGTATGGAGCAACTTCTTCCCAACCAACATATGGTACAGAAATGGAGGATGCAGTGATCCAGCTAAGGAAAGAGTTGGAGGGCTTAAAAAGAAATAAGCCCTACAAAGAGGAGGAGAATGTTGTTGCTCAGTTGAGAAGGGAGATTGAAGCACTAAAGCTCCAAAAGGAGGAGGAGGCCCAGGCAAAGGAATTGGCTCAGCTGCGATAGGAGTTGCAGGAGCTCAAAGGAGGTGGCATCAAGAGTTTTTTTGGTGTTCCATGTGCAGCAAGCAAGTTCACATAGTAAGTAAATGTCCTCTGTTAAGTGTGACTTGTCAATTATGCAAGAAAGTTGGCCATGAGGCCCATTAATGCCAATCAAGAGGAATGCATACAACGACATACTGGACACAAGGAGGACCCCCAACACCAGCAAATGTGATGGCTGCTGCACCAAATCAAGGTAACAACTATAATCCTAGACAGAGGAATAACTTTGGAAATGGGCCTAGGAGGCCAATCATCTGTTTCAGATGTGGAGAATGCGGGCACTATCAAAGTAGGTGCACCCTAGCAGAAAATGCCCCTCCTTGCAGGAACTGCCCTGATGCAAGAGACCATTATACAAATTGTTGTCCTAAGAATCAAGCCTCTTCATCCGGCCTCATATTCAAATGATTTCAGTGCACAAAGAAGAAATGTGTGAGCTGGTCAATGAGCCATCACCATCTACCAGGGTGGTGCAATTAGAAGAAATAGAATCTTTGACTGTGCAGACAAGAAGCAAGGGGAAGGCTCAAGCAGACATAGGACAAGGGTCAAAGATTAAGGAATGGAATCAAAATAGAGAACCATATGAAGATAAAGTCACCACAGGTGTAGATACAAGTAAAAAAGGAGATCTCATATGCACCAGTGATGCCATTGGGCATGCCTTCAACAGGGCTCATGAGGAGTTTGATAAGTCAATTGGAGCCCATGCTCTCAAGGAATCAGAGGCTTCAAAACTAATCAAGTCCATGAAAAAGGAGGTTAGTATTTTTTATTTAATAAAGATGGATGGGAAATTCAGGTCAGAGTTATTGCAGATAATTGATGAAGCTTCCACTACAAGTTTGGTGGCAAAGACTGCTGTTTTACATAAAGGAAAAACTGTAGGGGAAGCACCCCTTACAGATTATAAAAGTCCTCGGCTGACAGTATCTATCCAAGGTCATGAATTTCAAGGAGTTATTGTGGATGGTGGTTCTGGCATTAACTTGATGCCTGAACATACAATGGAAAAGATTGTACTCCACCCTTCAAGGCCTGCAAATTTCACTGTTACTTTGGCAGATCAGAGCAAAGTAAGGCCCTTGGGAGTGATCCCAAAAGTTCCACTTGAAGTACAAGGTAATCTATTCATTCTGGATTTTGTGGTTCTGAGATTGCCCCAGGTTGAAGGAGGATTTCCCCTCTTAATTGGACGACCATGGCTGAGGCATGCAAGTGTCATTCATGATTGGGGCAAGGACACTATGTGGGTACAAAAGAAAGGGCAAGAGCTGACACAGATTCATTTAGGAGAGGGCCCAGATAATCAAGGAAACACTAGCATGATGCAAACAGTTGGTATATGCATGGAAACAGAATCGGAGGATCAACCCCAAATAGATTTCGAGGAAGAAGAGGATATTCTAAATTGGCTCCAAGCAAGCAACTCTTCCTCTTGTTTTGGAATTTTTCTTAATAATTATTGCACGACTGAAGGTTATGGTGAAGATAAGGAGAAAGTCCAAGTTGATGGATTGGGAGAGCCCATCACAGACCACAAAAGGGGCAGGAAGACACCCCTCAAATACAACTTGGAGGAGGATATGACAACCACAGATAAGGAGGTTACTGAAGCTAAAGGCAAGGTAAAAAATTCTAGTGAAGAGTGTTCTTTCCCAATTCAAGAAATTCCTGCAGGATGGATGCAGGACAAGGAGGAACACATTGAAGTCCAAAATACACCTGCTTATGAAGTAATGCACAAAAAGCTAGTAGAAGAAGACAAGGTAGAAGATGAGCACGAAGATAATATGGTAGAGGGAAATCCTATCCAAGAAATACAATTAGGCACTCAAGACAATGATCGGCCAGTTTTGGTGGCCACTTGGTTGTGGAGCCACCTAGGGATCATTGAAAAGGTAAAATCATTCTTGACCCATTATACAGATGTTTTTGCCTGGCATTATAAAGACTTAGAAGGAGTGCCTGCAACTTATGGAGAGCACAGAATCCCTCTGGTTGATGGAGCCAAAACCATAAGAGGGAAGAGTTATAGACTTAATCCAAAATATGCTGAAGCTGTCTATGTGGAAATACAGAAGATGGAGGATGCAAGAATCATCATTCCTGTAGAACACTCAGAGTGGCTCTCACCTATGGTTATAGTACCAAAGAAGAATACTAATAAAATCAGAATTTATGTTGACTTTAGAGCACTCAACAAGGTGACCATTCTAGATGGTTTCCCAATGCCTTTTGTAGAGCAGGTCATTGAAGAAGTGGCTGGGCATGCATTATATAGCTTTATGGATGGATTTAGTGGCTATAATCAAATATCAGTACACCTAGAGGATCGTGAAAAGACTGCTTTTATCACACCTTGGGGAACATATGTGTATGTAAAAATGCCATTTGGGCTCAGAAATGCTCCAGCCACCTTTAATAGAACGGTCAATCTCATTTTTGGCCCCCTATTGCTGGAATCACTTAGAATCTTCATGGATGACTTCTCTTCATTTTCAGGTTCTCACAAAGAAACTCTTCTAGATTGTTTGGACCATCACTTGAGGCAGCTGCAGAATGTTTTCAAAAGATGCAGGGAGACTAAGCTAAAGCTCAATCCAAACAAATGTCATTTCCTTGTGACAGAAGGAACTCTCTTAGGACATGTGGTGTCGGCTAAAGGTATGGCCCCAGATCCTGACAAAATCATTTCTATATTAAAGTAGCCTAAACCTAAATCTCCTAAAGAGATTAAGAGTTTCTTGGGGCATACTAGATACCATAGAAGGTTTATAAAAATGTATGCAGAGATAGCCAGACCATTGGCTAGACTTACAGGTAAGGAAGTACCTTTTAAATGGGAAGAAGAGGAGGAAAAAGCATATCAAACATTACGGTCAAGGTTAGTGTCTGCTCCTATTTTGATCACACCTGAGTGGTCAAAAATCTTTCATATACATGTCGATGTGAGTGCCTATGCAGTGGGGGCAGTTTTGACCCAACGTAGTGAAGAATTTAAAGTGGACAAACCAATTCAATATGCCAGTAGAATCTTGAACAAGGCTGAAAGGAATTACAATACTACAAAAAGGGAAGCCCTAGCAATGGTTTTTGCTGTCCAAAAATTCCGTCATTACTTACTGGGAGTAAAATTTATTTATTATAACAGATCACCAACCACTAAAATACTTGCTCAACAAACCATAAGCCACTGGTAGAATATGGAGGTCGTTATTGTTGTTCCAAGAGTTTGATTTTTTTGTAGTCCACAGACCAGGTAAAGAAAATGTTATGGCGGATCACCTATCCAGAATCAATATGATGAATCAAGCTAGTGGAATCAATGATGATTTTCCAGATGCTCATCTGTTTGCTGTACAAGCTCAAGGTTGGTATTATGATATCAAGAATTTCATTAAAACTGGGTTGTATCCAGAAAAGGCTGGTGTTGTGCAAAGGAAGAGACTGCTAATCAAGAGTAGACCATATACCTTCATTGAAGATAAATTATATAGATAGGGCAAGGATGAGAGGTTTAGGAAGTGTTTGGAAGAAGAAGAAGTGAGGGAAGTCCTTCACTCTACACATGAAGGAAGAGGTGGTGGGCACCTTCCAGGGCATATTATGAGTCAGAGGATCCTAGATGCTGGTCTATGGTGGCCTACACTATTTAAGGATGCATATGAATGGGGAAAGGCATGTGACGTTTGCCAGAGGTGTGGACCTAAGCCAAAAAAGCAGAGGCATAACCCCTTGATTGTTTCCACTTCCTGGCAACCATTTAAGAAGTGGGGGCTAGATTTTGTAGGGCCCATCTACCCTCCCGCAATTCCAAAAAGAGAGAAATATCTCTTGATAGCTACAGATTATGCGACAAAGTGGGCTGAAGCTATTACCTCCCTCGACTGCACTGCCCAAGTTGTTGCTGATTTCATTTATAGTAGCATCATTTGCAGGTTTGGATGTCCACTAGAAGTTTGTACAAATCAGGGTACCCATTTTGTCAATAAAGTCCTGCAGGAAATTTTCAACAGGTATAGAATTCTACATAGGAACTCCTGTGCTTACTATCCAAGAGCCAATGGAGAGGGTGAATCGACAAATAAGGTTTTAATCTCAATGTTAAGAAAGGAGTGTATGTTACAGCCCACTTCCTGGGGCATTGCTTATCAAGGTACCCTATGGGCATACAAGTTAGCCTACAAAGAGGCCACGGGATATTCTCCATTCCAACTGGTTTATGGCATATTTTCCATTGAGCCCTTTGAATTTTTACATGGATCACCTAAGATAGCATTCATGCAGGGCAAGAAGGATTGTGATGTCTCTCAGAGGCTCAGAGCACTACATAAAGTGGAGGAGATTTGTCTACTAGCAACAAAACAATTGATAGAGACTCAGATGAAGAGGAAGGAGGCACATGATCGACATCTGTGGAACAACAACATTGAAGCAGGCATGTTAGTTCTTCTCCATAGACCTCATCTTCATACACAACTGAGAGGAAAATGGCTTCCACATTGGGAAGGACCTTACAGAGTCAAAACAATGCTAAATTGGGGTGCTGTGGAGTTAGAGACGCTGAAAGGAGAGGCCTTGCCACTGGTCAACATATCAAAGCTCAAGGCCTATCATCAACACACTTGAAGAAGTATGGATCACCTGGAACTGCAAAATCTGTCCAGGTTGTACATAGCTTTCTCATCTCATTTTGCTAAGTTTTAGTAGTTTTCTTTATCAATTTCATTCTTGTTCCTGGTGTTTTTAGCAAACCTAGAAGGCATTTCATAACCTCTGCAAACGTAAAACTTTTGGGTATTTTTGGAAATTTTTCTATCAATTTTAGCATTTTTCTAGCATTTTTTATCCCTTTCCGATGTCATTTTCTTGCCAAATAGGAGGAATAAAAGGAGGCTCTCTATGGTTTGATGAAAGACATTGGGCCTAGTCCTGTGGCAAATTTCATGAGATTTTTTTCAGAATTTTTGGCCATTTTTAGGCATTTTTTTGGATTTTTCCTTCATTTTTCTGTATTTTTGGGTTATTTTTCAAAAAAAAAAAGAAAAAAAAGACCCCCCAGGGCGTTTTCTTGCTTTTTGCTCCCAAAACCCCCACCCCCTCCCAATTTTATTTTTTTAATTTATTATTTATTTCTTTTATTTTGTTTATTTTATTGTTTTTTATTATTATTTTATTATTTTTATTTTTTAGTTTATTTATTTTATTTATTTTGTTTTTATTTATTTTCTTGATTTTTTAGTATGGGCGTTCAAAAATAAAAATAAAAAAAACAAAAAAAACAACAACATTTTTTATTTAATTTTTATTATATATATAATTTAATTTTTATTATTTTTTTATTTTTAATGGCTAAAAGCTTTTGGCTCTGGATCGTGCCTCGGTTGGCCGTTTTTTACAAAAATGGAGTCATTTTCATGTTTTTTGGCACCTTTGAACTCAGTTTTTGGCTTTATTTTCCCAAATTCCATCTTTTTCTGTGACTTTTGGTCAAAACCAACATGTTTGGAGCACATTTATCACATGTTTTTATTTCTCCACATTGTCCACATGGCCTATTCTCACGTTGTCTTACCTTATGTTTCATAATCTTCCACACACACCCTCTATAACTCTATTGTTTGATCATTTTCACCCCCTCCAAACCCCATCATCATACCCACCTGCCTCCCTTTCCCAATCTGCCCGACCACATCCTTAACCCTCCCTATCCCTTCAATACCCGCCCCTCCGCCCTCCCCTCCTACTCCTTTCTACCCTCCCATTGCAACCCTTTGCTTTTCCATGGCAAAATCCAACTTTTGGTTCTTCTCTGGTGCTTGTTCTATCCTGCTTTCGGTGGACTTGGT
Source organism: Ceratopteris richardii (assembly GCA_020310875.1). Taxonomy (NCBI): domain Eukaryota; kingdom Viridiplantae; phylum Streptophyta; class Polypodiopsida; order Polypodiales; family Pteridaceae; genus Ceratopteris; species Ceratopteris richardii. Next base: position 248,308,436 of record CM035406.1, read on the forward strand.
TGATGCTCAGATGTCCTCTTCCAGTTTTGCAGCTCCATTATCATGGTGTCCTATATGCTCAGAGTTTTGGCTATAGCTCTCCGGGATGGAGAGCACATTAGGTGGTGGGCAACTATATGTGGTCAAAGTCAACTGCGGCCAAAGTCAAAAGGTCAAAGTCAATTGGTCAAAGTCAACAAAGTCAAGGTCAAAGTCAACAGGTGCAAAGTCAAAGTGCTAAAGTGCAGGTGTCAAAGTGCATAGGTAGTGCACAATTAATTGTCCACAAAGGGTAAATTGGAGAAAGTGGGTTGCAGGTTGCAGAGGTAATTTCTCTAATTTCCCTAAGGTTCAAAGTGTTTTTTAAAGTGTTTTGGAAGGTTTAGGTGAACCCCCTCTTATGTGCAAAAGTGAAGACTTAAAAGGAAATTTGAAGGTATGTGAAGCGGCAGCGTACGCACATGTGAAAGTATGGTCCCCCCATTAAAATTTTGGGTTTTAGTCTAAAGTCACTACAGGACAAAACAATGAGTCGTTGGCTGCCACTTGTGAAGACAATCTTGGGACATCAAAGTGAGCACCAAGATACCATTGCAGTTAGGAGCGTACGTGATTGACACACTCAAATCAAGGCAAGGACCATTCTTGGACCAATCTTAGAGTAAGCAAGAGAAGCATAGTCTAAGTGAAGCAAGAAAGAGAAGTGCAAGGGTCACCAGTGTGCGACACAGAGAAGTGGAGTTGCAGGAGTGCATAGAGAGTGACTAAGGGATTGTGCAGAGGGTGCTAAGCTAGTCCCCCAAGGATCTCAAGGTCTCTTTGCAGTGTGCACGTGCCGACAGAAGGTATTCATTCCTCCCCCTTAGTGGAAGCTTGGTGCAATGTGTGCACAAGGATAAGCTTGAAGCAAGTGGAGGTCTGGTGCAGAGGAGGCCGGTGGCAAGAAGACTTTGGGATATTGGGTATTTTGTAATTGAGCACTCTGTGTGATTGTGCAGAGAAGTATTGTCTTGTATTTTTCTTCAAACATTGTAATTGTCTTACTCTAATCAATCAGCAGAAGCTTCCAAGGTGTATTTCCTCTTCTGGTCTTTTCATTTTCTCCTACAACCCCTCAAACTCCTTCTTGTCTAAGAATCCCCCAACAATTCCCTATGTACACAATGTTCCCCTCTAGATCTATATCGCACTCTAGTCCTTAGGTGCCTATGCATGTCCTCATAGGCAACTCTGCTCTGCTATCATGATGTGGACGTGGTATAGGTGTCCTAAAAATAGATAGATAGAAATAAATACAAATATGTGTTATAATATCATTAAAAAAGTTTATGAAAAAAAAACATACCTATGAGAAGATAGTTGTCTTCCAGCATGTGGCCGCAAAAGAGCCCTCCTCTGGGTAAGCATCTCGATCATATAATCCAGCTCATCATCAGACATCTCTGAGTAATCATGCATGTTGGCCCCTAGAGTATCAGATGGAACTCTTTCTTTCATAAGACTTTTTATGAGAGTGTGTCGTGCCTTTCTATCTCTACTAGGATCCATAATACCTAACATATAAAACAAAATGGGTTAGAAATCAATATATATACGTGTACATATGTATGTGTATATGTGTATGGTGTATATGTGACTGTATCTGTGTGTATATCAATCTGTGTGTATGTGTGTATGCATGTAAGCATGTATGTATGCATATGCGTGTGTACATGTGTGTATATGTGTGTGTGTGTGTGTTTCTATGTGTGTATGTGTGTGTATGTGTGTCTAAATCTGTGTGGATATGTGTGTGTATGTGTCTATGTGTATGTCTATGTCTATATGTGTGTATGTGTATGCATGTGCATTATGTATGCATATGTTTGTGTATGTGTCTATGTGTGTATATGTGTATGCATGTATCTATGCATATGCATGTGCATTATGTATGCATATGTGTGTGTATGCATGTAAGTATGTATGTATGCATATGTATATGCATTATGTATGCATGTATGTGTATGTGTGTGTATGTCTCTCTATGTGTGTGTGTATGCATATATGTGTGTGTATGTGTGTGTGTGTGCCTATGTGTGTATGTGTATGTGTGTATACGTGTGTATGTGTGTGTATGTGTGTGTATGCATGTAAGCATGTATATATGCATATGCATGTGCATTATGTATGCATATGCATGTATGTGTGTATGTGTGTGTATCTATATATATGTGTCTGTATGCATGTGTATGTGTGTGTAAATGTGTGTGGATGTGTGTGTGTAAGTGTGTGTGTGTCTATGTGTGTGTGTATATTTGTGTGTACGTGTATGTGTGTGTGTGTCTATGTGTGTATGTGTGTGTGTCTATGTGTGTATGTGTGTGTGTCTATGTGTGTATGTGTGTCTATCTATGTTTGTATATACATGTGTATCTATATATATGTGTCGGTGTGCATGTGTATGTGTGTGTGTAAATGTGTATGGATGTGTGTGTGTAAGTGTGTATGTGTCTATGAGTGTGTATGTGTTTATGTGTGTGTATGTGTCTATGTGCATGTATGTGTCTATGTGTGTATGTGTATGCATGTATGTCTGCATATGCATGTGCATTATGTATGCATATGTGTGTGTATGTGTGTGTATGCATATGTGTGTATGCATTAAGTATGTGTATGTATGCATGTGCATTATGTATGCATATGTGTGTGTATGCATGAAAGTATGTATGTATGCATATGCATATCCATTATGTATGCATATGTATGCATATGTATGCATGTATGCATGTATGTGTATGTGTGTGTATGTCTCTCTATGTGTGTGTATGCATATATGTGTGTATGTGTGTGTATATGTATGTGCGTGTATGTGTGTGTATGTGTGTATGCATGTGTATGTGTACACTATGCATCATTATGTGTGTATGTGTCTATGTGTGTGTGTGTATATGTGTGTGTCTATGTGTATGTGTGTGCCTCTATGAGTGTGTATGTGTTTATGCATGTGTATGTGTCTATGTGAGTGTATGTGTCTATGTGTGTATGTGTATGCATGTATGTATGCATATGCATGTGCATTATGTATGCATATTAGTGTGTATGTGTGTGTATGCATTATGTATGCATTATGCATGCATATGTGTGTGTATGCATGTGCATTATGTATGCATATGTGTGTGTATGCATGTAAGTATGTATGTATGCATATGGATATACATTATGTATGCATGTATGTGTATGTGTGTGTATGTCGCTCTATGTGTGTGTGTATGCATATATGTGTGTGTATGTGTGTGTGTATGTATGTGTGTGTGTGTGTATGTGTGTGTGTATTTGTGTATGCATGTGTATGTGTGTGTATGCATCATTATGTGTGTATGTGTCTATGTGTGTATGTGTGTGTATGTGTGTGTGTATGTGTGTATGTGTGTGTGTCTATGTGTATGTGTGTGCATCTATGAGTGTGTATGTTTTTATGCGTGTGTATGTGTCTATGTGTGTATGTGTATGCATGTATGTATGCATATGCATGTGCATTATGTATGCATATGTGTGTATGTGTGTGTATGCATTAAGTATGTGTATGTATGCATGTTCATTTATATGTATGCATATGTGTGTGTATGCATGTAAGTATGTATGTATGCATATGCATATGCATTATATATGCATATGTATGCATGTATGTGTATGTGTGTGTATGTCTCTCTATGTGTGTGTATGCATATATGTGTGTGTATGTGTGTGTGTGTGGGTATGTATGTGTGTATGTGTGTATGCATGTGTATGTGTGTGTATGCATCATTAGGTGTGTATGTGTGTATGTGTGTGTGTGTATATGTGTGTGTGTATGTGTGTGTATCTGTGTATGTGTGTGCGTCTATGAGTTTGTATGTGTGTGTATGTGTCTATGTGTGTGTATGTGTGTATGTGTGTATGTGTATGCATGTATGTATGCATATGTGTGTGTATGTGTGTGTATGCATTATGTATGCATATGTGTGTGTATGCATTATGTATGTGTATGTATGGATGTAAGTATGTATGTATGCATATGCATATGCATTAGGTATACATATGTATGCATGTATGTGTATGTGTGTGTATGTCTCTCTCTATGTGTGTGTATGCATATATGTGTGCGTATGTGTGTGTGTCTATGTGTATGTGTGTGTGTCTATGAGTGTGTATGTGTTTATGTGTGTGTATGTGTCTATGTGTGTGTATGTGTCTATGTGTGTATGTGTCTATGTGTGTATGTGTATGCATGCATGTATGCATATGTGTGTGTATGCATTATGTATGCATATGTGTGTGTATGCATTATGTATGTGTTATGTATGCATGTGCATTATGTATGCATATGCATTATGTATGTGTATATATGCATGTGCATTATGTATGCATATGTGTGTGTATGCATGTAAGTATGTATGTATGCATATGCATTATGTATGCATATGCATGAGTGCGTACTTCACCATTTATTATGTATGCATGTATGTGTATGTGCGTGCATGTCTCTCTATGTGTGTGTGTATGCATATATGTGTGTGTATGTGTGTGTATGTGTGTGTATGTGTGTGTATGTGTGTGTATGTGTGTGTATGCATCATTATGTGTGTATGTGTGTATGTGTGTATGTGTCTATGTGTGTATGTGAGTGTGTGTATATGTGTTTGTATATGTGTGTGTGTGTCTATGAGTGTGTATGTGTTTATGTGTGTGTATGTGTCTGTGTGTGTATGTGTCTATGTCTGTATGTGTATGCATGTATATATGCATATGTGTGTGTATGTGTGTGTATGCATTATGTATGCATATGTGTGTGTATGCATTATGTATGTGAATGTCTGCATGTGCATTATGTATGCATATGTGTGTGTATGCATATATGTGTGTGTGCATGTATATGTGTGTGTATGCATGTATATGTGTGTATGTGTGTATATGTGTGTGTATATGTGCGTGTATATGTGTGTGTATATGTGTGTGTATGTGTGTGAGTGTCTATGTGTATGTGTGTGTGTGTCTATGTGTGTATATGTGTGTGTGTATGCATATGTATGTGTGTGTAAGTGTGTGTTCCTGCATACCTGGCTTCAACGATAATACCTTGCCCTCTTTCACTCTCTCTCTCTCTCTTGCTCTCTCTCTCTCTCTCTCTCTCTCTCTTGTTCTCTTGCTCTCTCCTGGCACAAATGTGTCGGGAGAAATGTGCCGGGAGAAATCGATTTTTTTTAACATTCCAGAGCATCACTTATGTGATGCTCTAGAACACAGGACATCTCTTATGCCACACGTAAACGTCGCAGCTAGTTTGCCAACATCGCTAGTTAGCGACGCTATTTGCAACACTCACTTTTAGTGTTGCATAAGCGATGCTACCATCGCTTATGCAACGAAAGCTCGTTAAAAAAAATCCTAAATCAAGACCGTCGCTTATGCAACACTATCATCGCTTAAGCGACAAATCTCGTTTTTTTTTTCAATTCAGGGGCGTCGCTACGCCCCCCCTATTTCTTGTAGTGAGAGAGGAGGAAAGGACAGGCATGATCAAATCTTAGGACCTATGCATTTCAAGAAGGTGATCTAGTGCTAGTCTACGTTACCAAATACTACAAGTTCCCGAGAAAATGGAAAACAAGATGGGTAGGGTCGTTTAAGATGGTGGAAGTCAACTCAAATGGTTCTTTGCAAATACAAGATGTAGGTGGAGAATGTGACGTAGTGAAGGTCAATGCACTCAGAGTCAAACCATACTTCAACTAGCATCAGGGCAAGAGATACGGGACAGGATCCAAGAGGAAGGATTTAGTAGAGGTACATAGACACACACACATACACGCACACACACACACACACACATATATATATATATATATATATATATATATATATATATATATATATATATATATATATATATATATATATATATATATATATATATATATATATGTATGTATGTATGTATGTATGTATGTATGTATGTATGTGTGTGTATGTGTGTGTGAGCTATGCTCTCTATCGTTATCGATATTATTCTCTTCTAGCTCAAGAAATTGGGACAACTAAAGACTTTTTCTATTATGCAGGAGGATATTAGAAGTTAGGTGATAGATGGAGGACATTTGAGCTCAGAGATATTTGTATGACTTGGTGATATACTTTTCGAATCAGAAATTTGTTAGTATGGATGTTCACGCCGAGAACTTCGAGACGAATATAGCATGAAGGAAGCTTATTGGTAGGTATGTTTCCTAAACCAAGGTCTAGGTATTACCTTTTTGAGGTTTCTTTTGGGAGATATTTTTTCGAGTGTGTATGATGGGCAGAAGAGAGGTATTACTAGTTTGATGACTCAAGGGATATTACTAGTTTGATGACTCAAGGGAAATGTCCAGTGAAGAGAAAATCACTTGGGCTTGAATGGATCTGTTGATGATATGCAGCGACCATGAGGCTCTTGAGGTGGATCCTGACTCACCTCTTGGAGAGCATTGATCATCTATTGTGAGGGAGACCAGGTAGGGATCTTTGAGGTTGTTGTGCTGCATTAGAGCTGAGGAATGGACTTAGAGGTGAGATATGGGAATCCAGTTTGGTAGGTCTATTTGCAACTAGTCAGTTGTGGCATATATAATCGTTATGCCCGAGTAATTAAGGTGATGGATGATCGATCTATTAACTCCACCTATATGTTTTTTGTATTTTTTGTGTATTTTTGTTTGCATGATGTGCATGTCAGGAAGGATATACTCCTTTCTACCTCTCCCTAACTCTCAGGACATGGGAGATGGGAAAAGTGAAAAATAGGAAAACAAAAATACAAGCAAAAGTGTGTGTATATATATATATGGGCTAGTGCACTATGACGGATTAATAAGTGGGCAAAGTCATCCTGGCTAGGTGGTCAAGACCGCAAGTTGACGCTAGCTTTGACATAGGCTTGGATAGTATGTGTGTATATTTGTTTGGTGCTTCATGCCATAGCGGGTTGATAGGTAAGTAGGACCATCTTGGTCGGGCGGTCAAGACCATGAGCCGCATTGAGCTTCGCTATGGGCTAACACGTATATATATGTGTGTGTATATTGTGTATATGTTGTTGTGTGCTATGCTATGTTGGTAGACAGGTGGAACAAACTTGTCGAGGTGGTCAAGGGCATGAGTCGCATCCAATTGCAACATAGGCCAACACATGGAAAAGAATAATAACCAAGAAAAAGGAAAATTCCCACTCCTAAAGGGGAGAGACAGAGAGGAGGAGGGCAGTGATCACCCGGATGGGTGTGTGTCTACATGTATGTATTTACGAGAATGAAATGTCAACTACTGATAGATCCATCAGCTCAAATCCAACGCAGACGATGGCATAGCTATTATATGTTCCGGATCGATTGGTTATAAGCAACTTGTTGGACTTGGCTTTTCCTATGTTACTAATAGGTCGATTTTGGAGGTTGGTATTGGCGTATGTGATGCTCGAAACCTCTTTACCTATGTCTCATTTCATTGTGTGTGATCGGTTTTCGGAGAGCATGAGTGAGGCGACATTTTGGGCAACCTCATTTTCGCTTATATGTACATGGAAAATATAGGAGTTCCTAGATATAGATGCACGGTTATATATGTTTTATTGATTCCCTCTTGTATGATTTTTGGATTCAATTTTTTGATGAGTTTGTAGATGAGAAGAGTATGAGGATGTCGGTGGACTCTGTCAAGGTGATTCCAATCTGCATATACTTGTTGTTGAATAAATGATGCAGTGTCTTTGGTTATCTACAGGTTTGCAAGACAGTCTTGAAGAGGCATATTCATGATCGGATTACGGAAGTCTTTTTGGGTGATTGATTTCATTGATTATATTTATGTTTTGAATTGGGAGGACCATGTGAACCATATGGCTTTTGATTTGAGCTTTGCTGCAGGATAGTCTTGGGAGAATCAGTCTCATGATTATGTCATTCCTGCTTTTGGGTTTCTAGTTTTATTCAATGCATTTATGACAGAGATTATGGGAATTGTATGGATGACATGTTTGGTTGAGGTTGTGTTGCAGGATAGAAGGAAATGCGAAAGGAGTTGGGTATGAGCAGGTTGGGAGCATCTGAGCAATGGTGCGATGGATGTTGGTATATGCAAGCATGGATACATGTCACGGTATAGTGGTTAGAGTATACTGCATGTTGGATGGAAATTGTGTGTATGACGACTATGTGTGAGAAAATTGAAAACATGTCTTTGTGTGCTTCGTTATGGTTGCATGATTGAATGATTAGATCATGATACTTTATGTGAGCTAACCGTTTGGATGAGTGGTAGGTGAAAAGCAAGGTGGCATGGGTGGTGGAAACGCTTGTCGAGGATGACTTCACAAGTAGAAGGGGGAAGTATGTTGCATGAGAAATTGTGTTAATTATAAACTATTGATATAATGCTCATGGGTGACGCAATTAAGTGAACATGTCATTTTTCCAAATGATCAAGAAAATTGTTGTGTATTTGCATCTATGGACAGGTGTGAATATGGACAACACGGGCAAAACTATCAAATGACTCGGATGATGGATTGAATGTAAATGAGGGGAATCATTCTAGAACCATAAGGCAAGCAAACTTTGTGGGTTCCCTCCTTGGTGCAAACGCTGCCACCGTGCTATCGAAGATGTCCCACACATCTTCCTTACTTGCCCCAACTCCTACATAATCTGGCAGATGGTTGGAATGAAAATCAGACTTCAGAAACAGCTTAGTTGGAAACAAGTCCTTTTGGGAGAAGCGATTGGCTGCTCTGCGGCACTCTGGAACGCAATCAGAGGGGAAGTCCTGTGGAAAATTTGGCGGGAGAGGTGTGCTCTCAACTTCGGCGATCCCCCCAGGGAGTGGTCGATTGAGAAATCACTATTCCTCCTCGGCAAAAGGATTGTCAACAGTAAGAAATCCCCCCCCTTCAGGCACCATCAAGTCCTCCTGTTGATCAACAACAAGCTCAAACCCAAGTGGGCCCCGCATGAGGGCGACGAGAGGGTGATCAACCTTCTTTGTAATGCAACCTAGGATTCAATCAAGCTTCCCCTGCTTTGTGGGATTTGGGGGGTCCCGTGGGCACTAGTCCCCTTCTATTGTACCTTTGTTTCTTAATTTAATTCAAGTCCGGGAGAGTAGGCTATTGCCGAACTTCCTTTATATAAAAAAAAAAAAGAACAGTTGTCAGCTGAGAGGGATAGCTATTGAATATGGAGGGAATCGAGTAGAAAGAGAAGCATCTGGGGCCTTTTATGGGCGAATGATCAGAGGCAGGTTGTGGTAAATCTAGAAAGAGGAACTGTATTCCTACACCCAAATGAGGACATAGTTTGAGTGATGGAGTTTGGCTGCAATTTCTTGAAATTGGAGTAGGTCGGCTTTTCCTTGCATAAAACAAAGCTCAAGCACTAGTCTTTGAAGGGAAAGAGTATTGAATTATGCAAATGCCACACAACAGTCATGCACCGGAGTTCTTTCAATATTTCACATTGGAAAAGTGTAAAGGTCATATGGAAAACATTATTGAGGTAGTGAGTTGTGATCTTATTCAAAAATGGGATGGCCAAATCTGAATCTACGGCCTCGCTCACTAAGCCACCTGCCTAACCGCAGGAATGGGACTCCTTCAAGATGTCAGACACACTTTTCAAAAGTGGGGAATGCATTGATTGCTGGGATATTTTGCGGTCTGTGGCAAAGGTCTCGATTGGAGGATACCAGGGGGAGAATACTTTGAAGAGAAGTTCTGAACGGGAGGAGTATACACAGGTGATGAAGGTAGGAGCTTCAACTTTTGCTTTGGCTTTGAAGCAAAGGATTGTTCAACTGGGAGTCAATGAGAGGAAGGCTCTTCAAAGCGATGTAAAGAACTACCACGGATGGTTGCTGATGCTTGCACATATTCCTCTCAAGGAAGTGCTGAAGGAGATAATGATGGACAAACGAGCTGAATCACCCACCTGGAATTTCTTTGAGCTCCCAGTTTGCCCAACAAGGGAATATTAGGCTGCTTTGCATATCAGCTAGCCGTCGGTTCTAAGGAAGAGAAGGGTGGTACAATAGTCTTCAGTTGACCTTCATTCGATACTCTGCATATATCTGTTAGTGTATCAGTTGTTTTTGAGACATTGTTTGTGCATAATTGCATATGGTTGTGCATGTTGATATGTGTGGAGTTGCTGAAGCAATTGTTTCAAGGGAAATATGAATGCACTAAGTCGAGTTGTAATGGGAACAACTATGCCGTTTTTTACTACTTTCACCTCCATAATCCTCATAACTGTGGCTATTTCCTAGTGTATGCCTTCTCTGAAAACTTTACTTATATTTTGTGTCGCTCATGAAAAGTGCTCTTTGTAGGACTTAGAGTTGACTTACATGGGCTGGAATTTCTCGATGTAGAATAAACCAAATGCTTCAAGCAAACCAAGGATCTACGGAACTCTGCAACCTTTTTTTTTAATGTAAAGGAAGTTCGGCAATAGCCTACTCTCCCGAACTTGAATTAAATAAAGAAAAGTACAAGAGAAGGGGACTAGAGCCCACGGGACCCTCTCATCACCCTCATGTGGGGCCCACTTGGGTTTAAGCTTGTTATCAATCAAAAGGAGGACTTGATGATGCCTAAAGGGGGGGGATTTTTTACAGTTGACAATCCTTTTGCCAAGGAGGAACAACGATTTCTCAATTGAACACTCCTTGGGGGAGTCACCGAAGTTGAAAGCACATCTTTCCCGCCAGATTTTCCATAGAACCTCCCCTCTGATGGTGTTCCAGAGAGTCGCGGAGCAGCCGATCGCTTCACCCAGCAGGGCCTGCTGCCAACTGAGACGTTTTTGAAGTCTAATTCTCTTTCCAACCACCTGCCAGAGTCTGTTGGAGTAGGGGCAGGTAAAGAAGATGTGTGAAACATCTTCGATAGACCGGTGACATCGTTTGCACCAGGGAGGGACCCCACAAATTTTGCTAGCCTTAAGGTTGGTCCAGATTCCGTGATGGAGAATTTGCCATAGGAGGACAGACTTTTTGATTTCTATGAGGGGGTGCCAGATGGCCATGAACTTCATGTCCCACCGAAGCCGCGTCCATGACAGACACCACTTTTTGTTGAGGTTAGCCTGATAGTCGATCGTTTCTTTGATGTACAGGATTTTTGATAGACTATTCCCATTGTGCCATTTGAGACCAAGCGATCTCGGCTTGTCGTGTACCATGAGAAGGCGGACTTTGTGTCGGTCCCAGGCGAGAAATCTGCTTTGCAAAGTGTTCCATTCTTCGTACGAAATGTTGATGCTAGGGTCTATATCCTCAAAGTTGATCCAGCGGTAGTTCTCTTGTTTCCAGAGATGTTTCCATTTTTTGAAGCCTTTGTTCCATAGCTTCTTGGCGTTTTGAATGTTCCAAGATTCCACACTCCGGATGCCATGGATCGGAAACCAGATAGAGTCGTTTTGTCTGATACCGGCAGCCCACTTCCAGTCTTCACTTATTCTTGTGAAGCTTTTGACTTTATTCCAACTCTTCCAAAGGGAGCACACCAGATTAGAGCCTTTCGGGAAGACGGGGATCGGGGAAAACAGCAAGGTCAGGATGTCGAGATTCCTCCAATTTGGGAAGCCCATGAGCGCGAGCTCATGCTTGTTTCTAAAGATCAGCTTGGCCCACGAGGCCTCCCCGTTGCACCAAGCCTTAGTCATCCATTTGGCCGACAGTTTGTTAGCCATGCACCCGATGTCCAAGATACCAAGCCCCCCACTATCTCTATGGCTGGTGCAGATGGACCATTTGATTTTAGGCACCCCTCTCCTATTGTGGTCGCCCGTCCAAAGGAAGTTTCTACAAATACTATCCAGTTTGGACAGATCTTGCTCTTTCGGTCTCCAGCACGAAAGGAAATAAATGGTAGAAGATAAGAGGAACGTGTTGATGACCATAGCACGACCAGCAAGATTGATTTGCATACCTCTCCAATAGTTAAGCCTGTTTTCGAGTTTGGCAAGCACCCAGTTCCACCGCTGTTCCATAGAGATGCCAAACCCCATGGGAATCCCCAGAAGCCGAAAAATTTGGCCCTGCGGGATGATTTTACAGCCATGATCAAAGAGAAGGTCGGGTTGTGACCCACCAATAGCTTTAAAGGCGGTCTTAGAGTGGTTGATTATGGATCCAGAGGCTTCACAAAAGGTAGCAAGACACTTCCAGAACGTCTCAAGGCTGGTACTGTCGTTGTGCACAAAAGCGTTCATATCATCGGCAAAAAGTCTCATGGTGATCTGACTGTGGTCATGCGGCAAACGAAGGCCTTTAATGTTACCAGCTTCCACCTGATGCTCCACCAGCCTGCTAAGACCTTCCGTGGCAATAGCAAAGAGAAGGGGAGCCAAAGGACACCCTTGTCTGATAGATCTTCTAAGTTTGATCGCCTTTGAAAGATTTCCATTAATGTTAATTTGGGTCGATGCATTTCCGAGAAGGGTTGCGATCATCTTGGTGAATTTCCGGCTACATCCAAGATCCTGTAGCGACTGAAGAATATAGTCCCATTCTAGCCTATCGTAGGCTTTGTCAAAGTCAATCTTGAGGAAGACCACTTCCTGTTTGGACTCATTTGCAAATTCAAGCCCTTCCCAGATATCTATTATGGTTTCCAAAATTGACCTGCCTTTGATGAAACCTTTTTGGTCCTCGCTTAACCACGCTCTCAAGTGGCAGGAGATTCTGTTGGCAATGACTTTGGCGATGATCTTGTATCCTGTTTGGAGCATTGTAATGGGACGCCAATTCTCTATTCTGTTCTTTTCCCCTTTTTTGTGTACTATCTTGATAATGCCATTGTTGAGGCAAGAAGGAAGCGCGCCAAACTTGAGTGCCTCTTGCCAAACCAAACGGAGCGGGGTGGCAACCACCAACTTGAAGGATTTAAAGAACTCATTAGTGAGCCCGTCGGGGCCCGGGCTTTTACCTGAGGGGAGGGCATCGATGACCTCAATGATTTTGGCTTCAGAGATAGCGGCATGAAGCAGCGAGTGAAGGTTGGGTGGGATCCTGTGGGGGGAGACCCTAGATATGGCTGCCATACAGCCCCTTCTATGGTGGGAGAGGGGGTTTGAGGTCCCCAGGAGTCTCGTGAAGTGCCCTTCAATGATTTCAAAATTATCTTCTTCCGTATTGCAAACATTGCCATTTGCGTCTAGCAATAAGGGGATCGATTCTCTGTTGTGTTTCCTTTTGAGGATACGGCACATCTCTTTGGTGGGTTTGTCGGCTTTGCCAGCCCACCACTCCTTGAAGAAATTTTGCAAGTTTTTCCTTTGTATCTCTTCCTCATATCTCAGTAGCGCTCTGATTTTTCGAAGTCCTTTCTGGGCTTGAGATTTTCCTTTGTTCACCTCCTCCTCGAGCCGCCAGAGTCTACGATATAGAGCCTCTCTACGAGCCTGCCGCACAGTCTCAAGCATCTTCCTGGATCTGATCATGATCTGTCGTGACTTATCGACCGCACTTCTCCAACACTTGGCAGGGGACAAGCCAGAGGCAAATGCCTCCTTCCACACCTCAAAAATTTCTTGATGGACGGAGGGAAGAGAGAAGGAGGGCACACTGGCGTGGAACCACGGAGCCTTACGAATCAAGGTGGGGGGTTGAAAAGTGATGACGATCGGGTAGTGGTCAGAGACGGTGAGATCGGTGCGTTGCGAGAGGGAAGGGTGGCCCCACTGATTAGTAAAACTCTGGGAAATGTAGCATCTATCAAGTCTAGCTTTCCTCAGGTCCTCGCCTGCTTGGAGATTAGACCAAGAAAAGCCCTTCGAGTCTTTGAATTCTACCAAATCCAGGTGTAGTTTAGTTTTGTCCCACGTTTCTTTCTCCAGACTGCCGATGACCCTACCCTTGCCCATCCATCTGTCCGAAGGGTCCTCAACCATGTTGAAGTCACCGCAGATAAGCACGTTGTGGGGGAGCGAGTCCAGTGAGGCCCAAGTGTTAAGTCTCTCAGACTCCCCATTGGGGGCATACAAGGACACTAAGGACACTCTGCAACCTTGAGGCAAACTCCGGACATCCGAGTTAAAGTCGATATTAATGTCGGGGGCCGTTTTTGGGCGCCCTACGTGCATTGTTAAGCACGGGAAGTCTGGATGACAAGTGTGAACCCAATTCGGACTTCATAGGGAATTCAAGAGTTAACTTTTGAGTTGAGTTTGAGTAGATCAAAATGGCAAGAGGCCTGGGCGTGGGAATTTGCAAGCTTAGGTTTTGACTTTGACTAAGATTTTGACCAAGGAAGTGGCCATGATGAAGACCTTCAGCTCAGATTTAAAATCCAAATGACAATCACGCCTTCCACAACTAAAAGCTCATAGAGTTTCCCTATCAGCAAGTGTACTAGCTAAGAAGACGAAAGGGAGCTAGGTTATCCTATGGTACACGTTAGTCTTTGAATTCCCTTGGTTTTCCACAAGCCCCCCATCCCGCCAACATTTTTTGGCAAACCCGACAAGGGAGTTGTGAGAGTGAAAGAGAGGAAGAGGGAAGAAGTGAAGGAGAGTGGATGCGGGTAAGTACAAGTGTGAGGGTGCATGTATGAGTTTATAGGTGAAAAAGTGTGTAAGCGAGTGCGTATGTGAATGTGTATGTCTGTGCAAAGGGGAAAGAGAAGAGGGATACGTGTGTGTGTAAGAGAGCAAAAAATTTGGACAAGAGGGGTAAGAAAGTAGGAAGGAGATGGACAGGGAGTGGAAGCATGTGTAGGAAAGAGAGTGGGAAAGAGCAAGTGAAAGAGAAAGAACGAGGAACTAAGTGGAGTAAAAAAGTATGAATAAAGGGAGAGAGAGGTTGCACGAAGTAAGCACTGGAGTTGGATATCTATTTGTGTATGTATTTTCCCATTTCTTCTGCAATTATATTGGGGTGAAATTGTGGACTTAGGGCAATAAAAGCTAACCTAGCATCAGAGGTTTGAGCAAACTATCATTGTGCATAGGCATTTTCCCTTGCGCTAAGGACCAATCACTATGTATACATCCCTCTCAAATTTAACCACTGCATGTTCCAATCCAGTGGGTTGGTCAGGGTTCCTCAATTGAACAACCGACCTTCTCAAACCATCCTCATAGATGCGAGCACCTAACTCGTTGGTTCGGACGTATTCTAATTGAGTTCTGTAAGGTTTATCAGGTCTTTCCAAATATGCTACCCCTAAACCTTTTTTGGGTTTTTCCATGCGATAAGCCATTTTTGACTCGCTTGTTTCTGAGCTCAAATCATAAGGGTAACCACTAAGTTGTTGAGTCCACGATTGTTTTGTGGTTCTAACCCTCGCTTCGGATGACCTAACATTGTCTATCTCTTTTTCTTATGTGCTTTCCTGATCTGAGGTTCATGAATTTATTTCCCTCTAGCACTCAATGTGGTTAGTCGTTACTCAAATTCTTTGTCTTCAATCACTTTGTTTGTTTTCACTCTTTTCAAGTTCTTGTCTTGTCTAATTAACTATATACGTTATGAATCATTCTTTTTTATTGTATTTTTAAGTTGATGCACCGTTGGAATTAAGTTCTTTCCTTTTTGGGTTTTTGTCTAGGTGTCTCAATTTGATCTTGAACTTGAGTGATTAACGTCTCTTGTACTTGAATCATTCCTATCATGACCCTGATTCAATCAATAACATTACTCCCACTTAGCCTGAACTAGCAATTGACTAAGGGGGTTGAGAATTCTTCCAACCTCAAGTCTGATGCCTCGTTGATAGCTCTTTTGCCCAAGAAGATGTGCTTCCCAAGCTTTGTCTTGTCTTGGCCTTTACCTTGACCTAGATACTCTTAAGAACCTATAGAAAAGATCAAGTTTAGATCTAACTTTTGTGAATGAGCAAATGGGACTCCTTCAATCATAAGCTAGGGGTCTTCCTAATGCACAAGTTCCTTAAAAATCACTCAACATAGCCTTAAATTTGCTAAAAATTCAAACCCTAAAATTGTGGTTCAGTCAGACCATCGTGATGGTCTCTCACACAATCGCAAAGGTGATGGACAGACGTGATGGTCTTACACTATCATGATGGCATGACATAATTGCGATGGCTTAGTGTATTGTCACAATGGTGTGCGAAGGAATCCTCGTGATTATTCGTAACTTACAAGTCGTCGCAATGGTGATGAACCATCGTAATGGTGTGCAATGAGCATGATGCAATGGCCTAGTCTCATCATGAGGGTCAAGGCTTTTGTGAACCATCAGGATGATGTGGTCTAGACATGATGGTCTAAGGTCATCACAATGGCATTATTCACACGATGATCAAAGCTCAGGTGAATCGTCATGATGGCATATGCCGATCGTGATGGTCTGATCAGGGGAGGTCATCATGATGGTGTGCTTTTGATGTGATACAATGGTCCAAACATGATGGTCTTGGAGTGTCATGATGGTATGAACCAATCATGATGATATAGGTCGGGATAATCGCCGTGATGGTGATCTGGGTCATCACTTTCGCCTTGGCCTATTGCAATGGTGACAAACCATTACGATGACATGAACCCATCATGATGGTTTGCTCTCCTCATGAAGGCGTTAGCCAATTGTGATGGTGACGCCACTTCACAATGGTGATGCGCTCTCCTGATGGTTCACCAAAATGAAAATTTTGCAATTGCACCAATGGACTCTTATAAGTGCTAGTATGCTCTACACCATGCATATGATGCAAACCCAAAATATCAAAATTCTCAAACCATTGCAATGGTCCAAAACATTCAGTAGATAAGGCAAAAAGTTAGATTTTTTACATTTTTAGAGCTATATTCTTGTGTTGGAGAACTTTCTTGCAAGAAAAATGCAAAACCACATGCACATACACTTGGTCACAAGCTCTCTCTCTCTCTCTCGCTTCTTGCAAGTGAGGAAAATGAGGTGAGAAGGTGAATCTGGTGAATTTTTGGATTCTTTAGAGATTAAAGAGATGATGCAAGGATGAGAGATGAGTATAGGGGAGGTGAAATATGTTTAAGACAACATAAAAATAACAACAAAACTAAATTCTTTTACCTTCCAATAGCAAATCCCAGCAGCGGTGCCAAATATGGTATTGTTCTAGACAAGGGTAGGCACCATGTCCAGAAGATCCACCTCCTTAATTGTCAATGTGCAGAAGAGATAGGGTGATATGAAGATCATGAAGGAGTGATGTTCATGAAGCTGAATTAAGAAGCACACAATTGCGCACACACATACACACACAACAAGGTAGAGACAAGAGAGACATAATGGAAGGTGAGAATTGCACTCTATTACTCAAGAATGCCTCTTACAAGCTTACTTGCACTATCTACTCTCGAACAAGTTATAAGCTAACCTCAAAAATGAGCTCTCTAGCTCTTTTTATAGCTTTTAGACTCTTTTTGGCCGGTTTCGAACCTAGTGTCCGACATAGTTAAAAATTATGTTTTTGGGGTCATTTGGAGGTCCAAATGAGGTCTAAAATTTAACAAATTGGTATGAGGATTCTCCCTAAGCTCCTCAAGCTTGAGAACGCCTCGATTTGCACAAAATGTAGCTTCTTGATACAAAATTGGATATTCTATGATACATATGTTACAAGAGTGATGAAAATCACTATTTTCTGAACTCAGTATTCTAAAACATATTTCTTGAAAAATTAATGTGTCTGGCCCCTCAAACTTTTTGGATTCCTCTTTCACATACTACCTCTCTACCTGTGCCTGTGGCCACTACCTATTGCACTTCCAATAGGAGCCAATGTCTTATTGTGGTTATCATGTATGCTATCATAGGTGGGGACTGAGTTGGTCCAAGATAGGGATAGTTCAGCTAGTCTCGAAACTTTGGATCGTTCAGCATTTGTATAGTGAAAGATACCTTGGAGTGGCGTCTAGGGATGGGATCATAGAAAGGGTTATATAGAACATGTAAACGTGCCTTCGTTTAGTTCTGCATCATTTTCTGATATTCTTTGAGCAGTTGTGCTTGCTACTTCGGTTATAAAATGATGCCTTTTGGTGCTTCTACGGGTAGAGCCTCTAGGTGGCATGAGTATCTTGCTTTCATATTACTCATTTGATTTTCAACTGTATTGAAGAAGAATCATGAGGTATGACATATATTGCATTATTTGTAGATATGTATTTGTGAGGTTCGATCTCTTGAAAGTAGGCTAAATATAGGATAATCCCTTCAAATAATACCATTACCTAGAGCTATACTTCCATCCATGTTGAGTGGGTTCATCCAAGCTCTTTGAGAGGCTTCATCTAAGTGGGTTGTGGTAAATTTCAAAGTATCCTGGCCCTCCTCTGTGACTCTATCATTGAGTGCAGTGTATGGTTCATAATCTTCTTCATAGGATTTGTCAATAGGAATCTCAATGAGTACCTCTGGATCAAAAAATTCAAGTGGTGATGTTGATTACTCAAGGGTTGTGTACAATGCTTCTTTGTTTGTAATGTAACGACTTACTTTCACAAACTTTCAAGTTCATCCAAGACTTCAATAAGTATAAGAGGCTCGATGGTGGTTTCCTCTTCCTGTATTAGTGTGGGTGCTCTATGGTGGATTGAGTGATCCTCAATGTCTCACACTCCACCATGAGATGATCATGTGCTTCAAACAATGTTGTATAATCTTCAAGTATAATGTCTATTGTTTCTGATAGCACGACTTGGAATCTACTAGGGTTGATTGGTGGACCAAATGTGTCCAAGGCTGATTCAATTTTTTCTTTATTTTGCTCTTTTAGCATTTGATTCTCCTCCCATTCCATAGCAAGGTGGCGGCATAGTAATCGGATATTGTGCATTAATAAAGCATTATGTTCCATCTGAGCTCTAAAGAGCTCTTTCAACTCTCCAACTGCTTGTTTGTTCTGATTTTGGAACTAGACTTCCAACTAATGATAGGGGAGGAGGTAGCTGGACCATGTAATTAATACGTGGCACTCAAAATACCCACTATAGAGTGGTTATCCATGACATGGTGGTACACCTCTGCTTCATCATGTGTCATGGGCTATCCTCATGTGTAAGATATTCTCTTGATGTGGCCATAACTGAAATCATTTGTGGATGGATTACTATCAATTTTTGGTAGTTTTCTCTCTTCATTATCTGTAGAGTCATAACATATATTATTATTGTTGTCATTATGCATAACATTGTTGATATGTCAACGTTGTTCTAATTTCTCTCTCAGATGTTGATATGTCAATAGTTGATCATGAACCATCATCATGATTTTCTTCGATCTCTCTAGCAATAAATTTGTGAAACAATGATCGACCTCCATGTTGAACATGAAGGACTTGCCACCAAAGATGAACATCACGGTTTTTGTAAAATAAATGTTTGTTCAATGTGCATAGAAAGAATATATGATTCTTTTGTAAAACTCATTATCTTCAAAGGATCAATTGCCCTAAAACCGGATAACTTTCTTCTCATTGTGAAATTATTATCCTTATACTTAGCTCCAAACCAATCAACCTTAAAAATAACCTAAAAAAACAAAGATCTAGTATTATTTTCTTAAAATAATAATAGATCTTATTATGAAAAATATGAATTTTGTTTAGCTATTTGAAGATATGAAACAATATTTCATAGATGGCAACAATGGTCCTTATGTAACCATGTTCGCTATCTATAAGGTTCATATCTTTTGAGTTCACACGTGACAATTGCTTAAAGGGAAATAATGCTAGAATCCTCTATTTTGCATAAAGAATCAATAACTTTCATTTTGATATGTTGTCCATAAACCCACATATTTGTGTACATTCGGGCCTATAATAATAAATAAATTTTAGAATAAAAAAATTAGATATATGTGCAAGAAAAGGGTATTATTAGAAAAAAATTACCTTTATTTCACACACTATCAATAACTCTCTCTGATCATTTGAGGTTGCCCCATCATTTCCATTGGCTTATTGCATACAAAGATAAATCCATGAAAGAAGATACTTTTGTATACTCATTCTTATCCATATTATGTCTATATCTCTTGTTTCTTCATCTTCTACCTAGGAGGTTTTGAGTTTCTTGTTCACACTCATTAACAAATGCTTACATACATTCTCTCTTACATACAATAAAAGTAGAAATGTCAATTTTCTCTTGCATTGTAAATTGAAAAGGAACTCCCTCAATTGATAACACCTCATCTATCAATTTTGAAGAAGTCTCGTTGGACCATGCAAGTGGAGCTTCTTCATCAACTCTCTCAAGATATTCACTAACATAATTGTTGGAGAAACAATCACTAATTGGACATATATTTGAAGCTCAAATCTTAGGAAGAAAACCCCATGCCTATGTGAAGGGATAAATTCACAAGTGTATCATATTTGTAAAGTTAGTTCACTTTAGTTTTAGAAGTTTTTTAAAAAGTCACGGGAATGAGAAAATCTATATAATTTAGTTTGTATCAACTAACGCGGCGAGAGAGAAGAAGTGAAAGAGAGTGATAGAAAGAGAGGAGTTCATTTTGTACGACTAAGTATAGTCGGGCTTCTCTGAGTGAGAAAGCATCTGTAAAACTTCTGAGTTTTCATAGCTATGAGAAAGAACTGAGTAAAGTTCTGTGTATGAGTCTCTCTCCATCATCTCGAGTGTTTGTCTTCTGTGTAATGATTTGAAAGGTTGAAGTTTTCCAAGCAAGTCGATGCCTGGCATCGAATGTATGTTGAAAGGTTGCGTTTTACGATAGAAGTCAATGCCTGACATCGAATCCTAGCTGATAAGTCCTTATCTTCATATCTGACTTTTATCTACTGATGAAGCTTCTTAAAATCATGAGATTTGTGGAGCAACTCGATGCCTGGCATTGAGTTTCAGCATAAAGCCGATGCCTGGCATCGACTTCTAGCATACAAGTGGTCTTCTTCATGTGTGTGTAAAAGAGGCAATTTCTGGTGCAAAAAAAGAGGTTAAAAAAGCTCAAAGTCGATGCCCGACATCGACCTTGGCTGAAATTCGATGCTAGGCATCGAATTTTTTATTTTTAGACACCCAGGATTACTAAAACAGGAAAAAAATCCACTTTTGGAAGTCATACAGGGTGATCTTGTGAAGGCCATAACTTGAGTTCTAGAGATCTGTTTGATGCATATGATTAGCTTGTTGGAAAGCTCTAAATCTTCTAGTTTTAGCCTATAAAGTTTCATGGAGAAATAATACTTGCACTAAGAGAAAGTAGCAAAATACTAAAGGTATGTCATTTCAGTGACTAGAAAAATCTGAAGAAGCAAAGTTCTTGGTTTCGGCTATCATTTCTCAAAGTTTGGAGTGGCAATGAGTTAATGGTGACCATAGAGGTGTTCTAGTGTCACATTAATTCATTTCTTGTGGTGTTTGACACATCAACAAGTGGTATCAGAGCAGAAAGATTCTCGAGATCAGAAGACGACAAAGGTACGAGAAGTTTTGTAAAGTTTTTCATTAAAGTTTGAAAGGTGAAGCATTTGAAGACACAAGGCATCAAAAGGTTACTTCAAAAGTATCCTCATACACAAAGAACTTCAAAAGGTATTCTCCTTTATCCTTTAAGCTCACAGGTTGCAGCAAAAGGAAAGAACTATGGCAGATCATATCTCCATTGACAAACTGGACAGAGATAATTACCCCGCATGGGTAATGAGAATGGAAACCTTACTTATGAGTAAGGATCTCATGGTATATGTAACAGGTGAAGAAGAGAAGCCAGTATTTGAAGATGAAAGCCGACCAAAGAAAGAGGAACTTGATGCTTTAAAGCATTGGCAGAAGAAGGATGCAAGTGCAAAAGCATACATCTATAATACAATCTCTGATCATTTGCTACCACACATGAGAGGATTGGAATCATCTGAAGATATATGGAATGCATTGGAGTATCATTTCCAAAGTACTACTAAAGCACGGAAAGCAAGTCTATGGTCAGAGTTTACAACATTCAAGAAGAAGCCAAGTCAAACCATTAGTGATTATGTCACTAAGATGAAGGATCTTGCAGATAGTCTTGGATCCATAGATGAAGATGTTGAAGATCACAGATTGATTGCTCAGCTACTTGCAGGTTTGAGAGGGGATGAAAGGTGGAAACCTTTTGTCTTATCAACAGAACTTTCATTAAATCATTATGTTCCAGATTTGAACCAGTTGCTTGGTTTGATGCTCACATATGAGCAAGACCTGAAGGGAGATGGAGATAAAGGACAAAGTTCTGCAATGTACATGAAGAACAAGAAGAAAGGAGATAAAGGTAAAGCAAAGGATGAAGAGGAGTCTAGTTCTCAAGCTTATTATGCAAGAGGTAAAGGCACAGGTAGAGGAAGAGCAAGAGGTTTTGGAAGAGGAAGAGGTAATCAAAATAACAACAAGAAGGCTTGCTGGATCTGTGGATTGAGTAATCATTTGGCTCATGACTGTTGGCACAACCAACAAGGATCAAACCAGAATCAAAACAACAATAGCAGAGGCCGAGGTGGAAGATATCAATGTAATTTTCAAAGAGGTAGACAAAGTCAAAGAGAAGGCTATGGTAGAGGTGGAGGAAGAATTTGGGGACATAATCAATCCTACAACACCACCTACTACAACTATGCAAATGATACACAATGAAAGTCATACATCATTGATGATGAACTCAATCAGCACATCAGATAAAGAAGATCTAAAGGTATTTTACATTGACTCTGGATGTTCTAATCATTTATCAGGAAACATAGAATTGATGTCAGAATTGGAAAAAGGCATTTGTAGTCACACAGTTCAAACAGGTGATAATACAAGACATAGTGTACATTCAATTGGAAAAGTGAAATGCAAGAGTGGAGTAGATTTGCTAACCAATGTTTTGTATGTTCCTACAGTACCTAAAAACTTGATTAGTGTGGGACAAATAGTTGAAAAAGGTTTTCAAGTCAGGTTTACAAATGAAGGAGTATTTGTTGAAGATCCAAATAATGGATATAATCAGATTGTCTCTGGTAAGAAAGAAGGTAGACTCTTTACTTTAAGAGTGCAAGGGAACATTGGTCAAGCTTTGCTCACACATGGTGAAGCAGTGATTATAGAACTTGATCTCTGGCATAAGAGATTAGGTCATTTCAATGAAAGAGGAATTAAAGCTATGGTTGCTAATCAGTCTGTACTAGGATTACCAAATGTGCAAAGTCAACATATGGTTTATAAATGTGAAGCATGTCAAATGGGTAAAGCACACAGGTTACCATTTCAGAAGAAAGGATTCAAACATGATGGAGTACTTGAGCTCATTCATACAGATGTATGGGGATCAACAAAAGAAGGATCTATCAATGGCTCAAGGTATTATGTTCTTTTCATTGATGATGCTACAAGATGGATAACATTATATGTTTTGAAGAAAAGATCAGAAGTGTTTGGAGCTTTCAAGCATTTTCATGCATATGCAGAGAGAGTCACAGGTCAAAAGCTTAAAAGACTGAGGTTTGATGGAGGGGGAGAATACTTCTCCCAAGAGTTCAATGATTATCTTTGGAATGCAGGTATTAAGAGAGAAATAACCTGCAGGTATACACCACAACAAAATGGTGTAGCAGAAAGAAGGAACAGGACTTTGGTTGAGTTTGCTAGAGCTATGCTGAAGGAGAAGAATTCTCCAAATTATCTTTGGGCTGAGGCTGTAAATACAGCCACATATCTTGTGAATAGATTACCATGTGCATCTCTAAATGGAATGACTCCATATGAAGCTTGGTGGGGTAAGAAACCAACACTAGATCATTGTAGAGTGTTTGGATCAATTGCATATGTTTATGTGCCATCACAGCTTAGGCATAAACTTGAACCAAAGGCAGAAAAATATGTGTTCATTGGTTATGATGAAAAGCAGATGGGTTACAGGTTGTGGAATCCTCTAACAAAACAATTTCTTGTTTCTAGAGATGTTACATTTGATGAACAAAAAAGTTGGTATGCAGATCAAAGTCATACAGCTGAAGAATTTGAAGAAAAGGTAAGAAGATGTGAGAAAGGAAAATCAATTGTGCAGGTAAATAGAGATGAAGACTATATGCAAGCAAGTACATCTAGAAGTGGATTAACAAGAAGGAATGAAGAAGCTCCTATATTTGATGAAGAGGTGTATCCAGAAACTTATGAAGAATGTGAACCAAGAAGGTCAAGCAGGACAAGAAGACAACCAGAAAGGTATTCTTATGATACTTCTTACATAACTCAGAAGAACTATGCATATATGGTCAAAGATGATGAAGAACCTCAGAACTATGATGAAGCTAAAGGTAAGAAACAATGGGAAGAAGCAATGAAGGAAGAGTTCAATGCACTGGAGGAGAACAAGAAAGTAATTGGAAATAAATGGGTTTATAAAGTGAAGAAGCTTGCAGATGGAAGTATAGCTAGATACAAAGCTAGACTAGTGGTGAAAGGCTATGCCCAAACCTATGGCATAGATTATGATGAGACATTCAGTCCCGTAGCTAAGATGTCAACTATAAGGACAATCATTGCTATTGCAGCTTCAAAAGGATGGACTCTAAGTCAATTGGATATTAAGAATGCATTCTTGAATGGATACATATCAGATGAGGTATACATGGAACAACCTCAAGGGTTTATAGATTCCAAGTATCCAAATTTTGTTTGCAGGTTGAGAAGAGCATTGTATGGATTGAAGCAAGCTCCAAGAGCTTGGAACTATAGACTGGTGAAGTATCTCAATGATCTTGGATATCAAAGTTCAAAAGCAGATTCAAGTCTACTTATCAAAAGAACAGAGGAAGGTACAATCTACATTTGTATTTATGTAGATGACATTATAATCACAGGTACTTCAGATGAAGGAATCAAGGAGGTAAAGAGATTACTTGAAAACGAATTCAAGATCAGTGACCTAGGAAAGTTATCATACTTTCTTGGAATGGAAGTTACTTATACAGATCATGGCATATATGTGTCACAAGAAAGGTATCTTCTGAACTTGTTGAAGAAGTTTGATATGGAAAATTGCAAAGAAGCTTCAATTCCACTTGAAGTTAATCACAAGCAACCTGATCTTAGTTATGCAATGGGAGTTTTGTCACAACTCATGCATTGTCCAAAGGATCCACATTGGATTGTAGGTCAGAGAGTTCTCAGATATATCAAAGGAACTATAAAGGAAGGATTATATTATCCTTTTACTTCAGATTTGAAGTTGAGAGCCTATAGTGACTCAGACTGGGCAGGTAATCAAGATGACAGGAGATCAACTCATGGTTACATGATATACATTGGTGATAAGCTTGTAAGTTGGTGTTCAAAGAAACAACATACAGTAGCATTATCATCAACTGAAGCAGAGTACAAAGGACTTGTGGAAGTAGCTAAGGAGGTCATATGGATGCAGACATTGTTCAAAAGCTTGGGCATTGATCAAGGTACACCTACAATACATGGAGATAATATGAGTTCACTTTATCTTGCAGAAAATCCAGTTCTTCATGCAAGGACAAAGCACATAGAGATACAGTATCATTTTCTCAGAGAAAAGGTAATGGAGAAGGAGATTGAAGTGGAGTACATTTCTACTAAAGGTCAGTTAGCAGACATAATGACAAAGAGCTTGGATGGTGTGAAGACCAGCAGATTCAAAAGCATGGCAGGAGTAAAAGAAAAGAAGATGATATGAAGAAACAGAGAATGTCAAATAGTGATTGAGGGGAAGCTGTTGGAGAAACAATTACTAATTGGACATATATTTGAAGCTCAAATCTTAGGAAGAAAACCCCATGCCTATGTGAAGGGATAAATTCACAAGTGTATCATATTTGTAAAGTTAGTTCACTTTAGTTTTAGAAGTTTTTTAAAAAGTCACGGGAATGAGAAAATCTATATAATTTAGTTTGTATCAACTGACGCGGCGAGAGAGAAGAAGTGAAAGAGAGTGATAGAAAGAGAGGAGTTCATTTTATACGACTGAGTATAGTCGGGCTTCTCTAAGTGAGAAAGCATTTGTAAAACTTCTGAGTTTTCATAGCTATGAGAAAGAACTGAGTAAAGCTCTGTGTATGAGTCTCTCTCCATCATCTCGAGTGTTTGTCTTCTGTGTAATGATTTGAAAGGTTCAAGTTTTCCAAGCAAGTCGATGCCTGGCATCGAATGTATGTTGAAAGGTTGAGTTTTATGCGAGAAGTCGATGCCTAGCATCGAATCCTAGCTGATAAGTCCTTATCTTCATATCTGACTTTTATCTACTGATGAAGCTTCTTAAAATCATGAGATTTGTGGAGCAACTCGATGCCTGGCATCGAGTTTCAGCATAAAGTCGATGACTGGCATCGACTTCTAGCATACAAGTGGTCTTCTTCATGTGTGTGTAAAAGAGGCAATTTCTGGTGCAAAAAAAGAGGCTAAAAAAGCTCAAAGTCGATGCCCGGCATCGACCTTGGCTGAAATTCGATGCTAGGCATCAAATTTTTTATTTTTAGACACCTAGGATTACTAAAACAGGAAAAAATTCCACTTTTGGAAGTCATACAGGGTGATCTTGTGAAAGCCATAACTTGAGTTCTAGAGATCTGTTTGATGCATATGATATCTTTTTGGAAAGCTCTACTCTTCTAGTTTCAGCCTATAAAGTTTCATGGAGAAATAATACTTGAGCTTAGAGAAATTAGCAAAATACTAAAGGTATGTCATTTTAGTGACTAGAAAAATCTGAAGAAGCAAAGTTCTTGGTTTCGGCTACCATTTCTCAAAGTTTGGAGTGGCAATGAGTTAATGGTGACCATAGAGGTGTTCTAGTGTCACATTAATTCATTTCTTGTGGTGTTTTACACATCAACAATAATACATGCATTCTTCAAGCATCCATCTCTTTACTATGAATCCTTCAGAAGCCACGAGAGAGTTGACCAAACTCTTCATTCAGTGTGGCATTCCATTTAGCACTCTCTATTTCATCCATGGGATGGATCAATAAATGATCTTGTATATCAAAAAAGGAAGTTGGAAGCTCT